>JAPDVR010000019.1:11291612-11824112 GCA_026230005.1 Gila orcuttii | reverse complement strand
GGTGGCAGCCCGGGGCTTGCTGCTAAATGGAATGCTTCACCTCAATTGAATGGGAATCATTTCTCCTTTATTTCTCCATGTGCGTGACCTTGTCTTTCTTCCCCTGTGTGAGGTGAAGGATGCAGGGGGCTCGCCGCTGGCTGGTGGGGGCTTAGTAGAGGCTGGAGAGGGACATTAGAGAAGCGGTCTTTACCAGACACGGGCCCAGAGCCCAGGTCACGGCAGGGGAAAGAGGCTCTTGAGTGATCTGATTGCCTGGTGCAGGATGCGGTGGTCCTTAGAAAGGTTGCTAATAGCATAGCCCCCTTTTAGTGAGCAGGACAATACTGGCTAATTCAATCTGATGCAGAGCTCTTGTATACACACAAGAGTACATCCAAATGTAGACGGGCGTTTAACTAAAGAGAAAAAGCGGCAGAAAACATGTGCGCTTACGCCGACGCGCACACACACACACACATATACGTGCATTCCTGCTGAGTTCAGGCCTGTTCGCACATTTGTTCCCTACGAATACTCGCTCGTATAGCTACGTGTACCGCAGACTGGAAAAGCCGATGGCACTTGTTTTGAATTGATTGCTAAAACGCTGGGTTTTGTGGCACAGGAGAGAATGGACTTAAATGATTCGCATTGATTAGTGATGCCCCACTTTGGAGCACGCTATGGGTTTCAGCTCACACTCGCAGCGAGGGCAACGGCGCATCATCAGTGTGTGCACGCGCGTTAAATTGAGAGTGAGTGACAGAACAAGTGCGTGAGTTCAGATAGACTGAATTACTTCTTCATGCAACGTAATGTGACACTCCTCAATTAATATCTTCATCTTGAGGGGAATTAAGTGTCAATTTAGCAAGTTAGCCGATGCAATTTTAACAACACAGCAAGTCACTTGTTTGATTGGTTAAAAACAATCTCACAAAGTTCTATAAAGTAAGGGGGTGGCATTACTAATAAGCCAGGTGTTTTTAGACCTTTTATAAACTGAACAAATAACAGGGGGACATTTGTCCAATCAGATAATGCCAAGAGAACAGTTTTGCAAAGTATGAGAGTGCCCCCAACTGGATGCACAATTAATAAAACTAAAACAATTACAACAGATACGCCGTATAACCACCATGAGAGGTTTAAAAATGGCAGATCCTCCCCAAAAAAAACACCTAAATAAACATGCCTTCTCTCCACAAGTATCCCTCTGAAGAGTTTCAGCAATGTGTTTTTCTCACTGTGTCAAAACACAGAGGTCATATGAGAGGCATTCACTGCCATTTCAGAGGCCCCAGGTAAGAGAGATGCAATTAGGACGCTAGCACGATCAATTAACCAGCTCTCCAAATCTACAGTAATTAGCTTCTCCATTGTGGAACAGTTGTAAAAAGCCACTTGGCAAAGCAGCGAAAAAGCATCGACTGGATTGTTTGGAGGGAATGTGGGTGTGTGTGTGTGTGTACGAGTATCATTGTGTGCATCTTTGTGTGCCACAAACTGTTATACAGAGTGTGATGTGATTGTGAGCTAGAGAAGGGGTGGGTGTTGGCAGGCTCTTTAACTAGTGTACTTACAAAACAATAGTGCATCTCTCAAACGGCGGTCAGATATTTGAAGATCACGGGCACGGTTTCTACCGAAACGTACAGTTGTGTAACTTGTGTTACATTTGAAAGGCTCTTTTCTGAGACAGGCTTTACAGACATGCACCTAAAAAGCTCAGTGGGGAGGTTTGGCATCATCTGGCCACTGGACCCGCACTACATCAATCCCCCATAATCCTTTTGGGCCGGATGGGAAGGGAGAGGTGGGTGAAAGAAGCAGCAACGTCACCCCCACAACACTCCCCTAATTCTGCGTTCTGATTGGTCGGCACAGCCTCAATACGTTTTGTGAAGCATGAACCCCTGGGTTGGGACTAATAAATGACTTCTCCTTTCTGCTGAAGATTACATCCCCTCATGGTTCCACCAAGACAATGAGACAGGAACCAACCTGCTGGAACAGAGGTGGGCCGCTCCGAACTGAGTGAGAGGGCAGAAATGAGGTGCAGTGGTTGAACCAGTATCCATTCACTAGATTCATTCACAACTTGGCCAGAAAGTTTACTCACCCTCATGTTGTTCCAAACCTGTTTTTGTCTTCTGCAGAACATAAAAAAATTATGTTTTTCTCCATACAATGAAAGTCTATGGGGTCCAAAACAATACTGAATGGACAAAAAAGGTTTTTTTTTTTTAAACATCAGCAAGTCATGCGGGTTTAGAGCAACAAAAGGGGGACTAAATGATTTTCATTTTTGACGGGACTCTAAGACAGAAAATTCTACTTTGAGCATTTGAAAAGAAAGATAAGAGTGGACAAAAAACCAAAAGTGTGGTGCCCTGTCCTGTCCAGTCCTGTCCTGAAAAGCTAGTGATGTGAAACGGCTTGCGGTACATATGAAAAAGTGCAGACAATGGGCAAGCCAAGCAATCAGCCCATTTCTACACTTCTCTGCGCCGCGACCCAAAAGCAGGGGGTGTGGGCTTCTTAATCTTGCTTCTCTTGCCAGAGCTGGGATCTGGAGGTGTCATATTCCTCCAAAACATTCCTGCTCCTTTCGCTCCAAATGGCCGACGTTTTGTCGCCAGTGCAGGGCCCCTGTAATGAACCTGGGGGGGGGGGATCTTCAGAACTCAATGACTGGACGTAATTACTTCTCTCCTTTTCTTCGGTCCCTTTCTCCGCACTGGCTCTCCCTCAGAGCAGTACTGGCCCCAAGCTTTCAGGCTGGCTGGTCAAATACAAAAGACAGGCTGCACCATGTCCAGCTGGGGGGTGGGTGGGGTTGGAGAGGGGGGGTATTTCAGGATTCAGAACCCCCGATCAGCTGTCACCGAGACACTAAGCGACTCAGCACTCTCCACCAATGCCTGTGACCTCAAAGAACCGACCTTGACCACATCAAACATATTTGATCTGTGCTGCCAAAGTAAAACTTTTTGATTCATTCTGATCAACCTTAACTTTTGTGAATTATGGTTAAGTATATTAGTCAAGGTACAATGGACTAAAGATACACAATATATCAATAGTGATATTGGATATATATCAGCTGACATTTTAAATTTCATGCTTATTTCTCCTGTTTTTACATTCAGATTACCTTCGCCAATTATTTAAACACCCACTTAAAGTTTGCAAAACACTTTAATAACACCGTTAAATGTAATCTTAAGAAAATCTCAAAATGAATCTAAATTTTTCTCATTGTACATAATGTTGTAATACCTAAATTCACTTAGCATTTATAATGATTGATTTTAGATTTTTACTTTTATTATTATTGATTTAGACAAAATAGTCTAGAATTATAATATCGGCCATAACATGAAAATAATTATCAGTTTATCGCATTGACCAAAATGTTATTATTAGTGCATCAAAGATAAAATTTAGGGATGCTCCGATTGATCGGACGCCGATCATGATCGGCCGATATTGGCTAAAAATAGATTGATCGGCGAACCCCAAAAGCGCCGATCAAAAAAGCCGATCACGTGACGTAAATTACTCGCGCGACTTTTTCCCGCCTGCATGCGTGGCGCACGGGCACACAACAGCAGAGTGGAGCTTGGCAGTGGCAACATGAGTTCTCCTTCACCGGAACGAATCGGGAGTCTCCCAACGGATTGAAGCGCGCGTCCGAGTGAAGACCGTGCACCGCGCGGGCCACAACAGAACGCGGTATCTGCGCCACTGATCGCTGCGGCAACGAGCACTTTGATCACTTGATAAAAAAAAAAAACATTTCAGCGCTAGATCGCCTCTTATTTAACAAATGAACAAAATGAATGCTCTGAGCTAACTGGAGGTGTTTTTATTTATTTGTATTGGTACATTCGTGCCGCGAGATGTTTCAAAAGTGGTGGTTGTATTTTATTTTTTTTGATCTGACGTAGTTGGTTCCTCAACTACATCAGATTCAGATTATTTTATGTCATGTCAGCATTCAAAGCTATTTTCATGACAAAAATAAAATTATAAAAATACAAATATCATATAAATACAATAAAACAAAACAAATATAAACAGGAAGTCATTTTATACAATATATATTTTTAAATGAACATGATAAAAAAATCCAAAACCTTTCCAGGCATAATCTCATTAAATATGTCCTTTAATGAAGTAACTTCATAAAAGAGCATTCTGCTCAACTACATCAGACGTTCATAATAATAACAGAAAAAAAAAAACTTGCCATAGTTTTGTCCTTTTATCAGTAGCCAGTTTTGGTGTAACAAGTTGTACATTTTGTTGCCAATTAGTAAATGTAGTGGGTGTATTAAGAGGCTACAATTTCCAAATATGCCTAAGTGTAACTTGATCCCCTCCCATTAGGCTGATCTGATGTGTGTTGGTCTGCCTGATCCCTCTTTGTTTGGAATAATTTAATCTTACTCTGCCTTATTTGGGAAAGCTGGTCTACAGTAGCCTTAAGACATCTCATTTTCTAAATACAATTAAATAAACACATTTTTTTACAAATGGTGCAAACTCTGCTAGATTATAGATAAAAGATTCCCATTCCCCTGCCATTCTGTGATCGGCAGTGATCGGCAATCGGCAGATCATGATTTTGGTGATCGGTAATCGGTGATCGGCCCCAAAAATGCTGATCGGAGCATCTCTAATAAAATTGTAATATAAATTGAAATAAGTAATTCCAAAATAAATATATAAAACCCGTTTTTTGACTAAATGCTGGTGAATTAAAGTGTCTAATAATATAGAGATAAATACATCTGTTTACTTAACAGGTTTTCACCATAGGATATAAAGTTTTAAATTAAAATATTCAATATTTATATAAATGATTAAAATTAACATTTGTAAAAACATAAAAGCCTATTTAAAAAAAATACATGGCATGTAACTGACATGCCATGACTTTTCTGAATAGGCTTTTTTCTGTTAATTTTCTGTTAATTAGGTAACAAACATGTAAACCAAGAGACAGCACTTACAAAAATAAGTGTGTGAGAGTCATTACACTGAGTGCTTTACATACACACACACACACACACACACACACACACACACACACACACACACACACACACACACACACACACACACACACACACACACGCATCCCTACCGGGAGTCAGGTTTTTTGGAGTGCTGCCCAAGCTCTGAGTCAGAGTTGGCCATTCACATGGCTTGTTCTACACCAAGACGCTAATCAGATAAATGATCTATTTGCTTTAAAACATCATCAAGTACATTAGGGCTGCTGGAGACCTGGCATGGTTGCTAGGCAAAGCTGGAACTGGGGACTCAATACAGGTGAAAGGGTGAGCATTGAGGGGGTCCACAAACGCACCAATAGAATGACAAAAAAGTGCAGTCTGATGGATTGGGCACAGAGATATGAGAGACAAATTAACTACATTGCATTAATCACTTTCAAGTCCAATGGGAGCACAGAAACGCACATTCACAGAGAAACAGAGGCCTATGAGTAATTTGTTGTTCTCTAACAGAAAAGTGCTTAAAAGTACCAAGGTACTACCGTGGTTCTTTAGACATGGTACGATGGAACAACTATGAAGGAGGCTGAGCTTGATTTGGCATCAAGCTTTTTATTCATTACTTTTTGATTAATTAATAAAATAATAAATAAAAAGATTGCATCTGTATTACAACTCTGCAATATATTTAACATTAAGATGCTGGTGTCATAAGTGTAAGTTTGCTCTCCTAAGCTTAAAATTTACCCCTGATAGATATCCGAAAAAATGTTAGCCACACTGTTTCTCTTGGAAAGTTTTAAACACCATTTATTCGTGATAAAATCACTGTAAATCACTCATGGTTTTATCAAAAATTGTGTGAACTTCATCAAAGCCTTACCTTTGAAACCAGTTAGTTCACAAGCAAGTTAATAGTCAAAAACATAATGCATGACGAGCAAAAGGTGACCCCCTCAAAAGGTGAAAACTTGAAAAAATGGAGAAAATGTCTAATATTACACAAGTCCGGAGTGTGAATATCTAGGGTTTTATTATTTTCTTCATTCTCCCTCTCTCCCTTCTAATTCCAGATGAGAAGGGACCTTTGCAACAAAAAAGTGTTACCTGGCTGCTAAGATATGTTAGTAATTACTGTGGCATTACACCCCGCACAATGTCCCTGCAAAGTCTAGCATTGTAATTTCTTTCCCTCAGGGTTTCCTTTATCCCATCTCTTAACTCTGATACAGCTCGCCCCACCGCTGACCCCTATAGTCATGATTAAGAACATTTGCTTTTAAACTTGTGCTTATATAGAAAAGCAAATCCTTTTATGATGCCATCTTGCATATAGCCAGAAAAAGAACATTATTTTTTATAATAATGCTTCCCATAATGACTTTAATCTGGTTCAGTTATTTATCATTCAGCACAGAGTCCAGGTCAGATCTGATTCACTCAAACATACACAATATTTCCCGTAGGTGGCTTTATCATGAAAGCAGTTCTTGGCCTTTTCACCAGTAGCACCAGTTTTTTGGGACACAGAGTTTTTGCACACAAGGTTTAAAAATGTACCGGCCTCATTTTTAGCATTACGTAAAATATGGATATAGTAAGTGAAATAGAACAAGGAATACTCTCAAACAGGCCTCGTTTGAGAATAAAATCCTGAAGTTTCAAGTATAAAGTCGTAACCAGTAGCAGTATTGAAGGGTTAGTTCACCCAAAAATAAAAATTATCCCATAATTTACTCACCCTCAAGCCATCCTATGCATATATGTCTTTCTTCTTGCAGCCAAACACAATTGGAGTTATATTAAAAAATATCTTCCTCTTCCAAGCTTTATAATGGGAGTAAATGGTACCTTAGATTTTGAAGCCCAAAAAAGTGCATCCATCCATCATAAAAGTAATCCATATGGCTCCAGGGGGTTAATAAAGGCCTGTTTTAGTAAGAAAAATATCCATATTTATAACTTTATAAACTATAAATCACTGGCTTACAGAGGACACTCTTCCGGATGGCTTGAGGGTGAGTAAATTATGGGATTATTTTTGGGTGAACTAACCCTTTAACAATAAGTGCCATGGCATCTTATGCACAGAAGCCATTGGCACATACTGCTATGCTTAGTGGCACTTATAGTGGCACATCCGGTTTTCATTAGCATGTGCCGATGGATTGCTTCATGTGCCACTTACAACATGTCGTCAAATGTTGTGGCACCTCCAGTAGTGACTGACAGATGAGTTGAGCAGCTATACTAACGTAACTGACACAAAATCCTAAATATTCAGTGTCAATTAAACATATTTACAGATCGGTATTATTGTTCAAACATGTAGTTAGTTTGTGGCACATCTGTACTTAAGTGGCATGTGCCACTGAATGTTATGTAATACCAGTGCTACTGCATGTTGTTGAACACACAAACTGGCCATTCTAAGAAAACACAAAAAAGATCCAGCACACTTCTAAATGTACGGTGCCAGTTTTCATAATGACTATCAGAAGGTGTCACTGTATAAAGGTTTGTGGCATTTTCTCTCATGATAGTTTACAATATGAAATACCTGATTGGTAAGTGTCAATTTGTGGTGGCACATACTGGTGAAACCTACTGGTACTGTCTATATTATATGAACTGTCAATCCTACGCAAAAAGAAAAAATGCGTTGAACTATCAAAACAACTGTGTATTTGCAACTGTGTATTTTTTTTTAAATAAACTTCTTATAATAAATAAAAGTACATACAATGGGCCACGAGGCAGATATAGAGCATATGGAGAAGCCTAATGGTTGTTGTAAATATTAAAGGGTTAGTTCACCCAAAAATGAAAATTCTGTCAGTATTTATTTACTCACCCTCATGTTGTTCCAACCTCGTAAGACCTTCGTTCACCTTCGGAACACGAATTAAGATATTTTTAATTAAATCTGAGAGCTGGATCACTCCTCCATAGGCTTCTTAAGGGATTGAAACTTGCCAGCCCCAAAAAGTTATTAAAGATATCGTTAAAATAGTCCAAGTGACTACAGTGGCTCAATCTTAAGTTTATCAAGCGACGAGAAAACTTTTTGTGCACAAAAATAACTAAAAAAATAACGACTTTATTTCAACTATTCATTTCCTTCTCAATGGGCCTCTAGTCAGTTACCTTAGTGTGATTGCGTAGAGCTAAGTCACACGTAGGCTCACTATTGGCCGACGCTGGTCATGTGTGTGATGCGTGTGACGTACAACAACAGAAGAACTGCGCTATATCACTAGTGAACTGACTCGAGGCCTACAGAGAAGGAAACGAATAGTTGAAATAAAGTCGTTATTTATTTATTTTTTGCGCACAAAAAGTATTCTCGTCATTTGATAAACTTAAGATTGAGTCACTGTAGTCACTTGGACTATTTTAACGATATCTTTAATAACTTTTAGGGGCTGGCAAGCTTCAATCCCTTAAGAAGCCTATGGAGGAGTGATCCAGCTCTCAGATTTAATCAAAAATATCATAATTGGTGTTCCGAAGATGAACGAAGGTCTTACGAGGTTGGAACAACATGAGGGTGAATAAATACTGACAGAATTTTCATTTTTGGGTGAACTATCCCTTTAACTCCAGGATGCAAGTAATAAACCTTTTTTTAAAGCAACAAACGTATTATTAATGAAATGTCACGTTTAGTTTATGTGTCACACAAGGCTACTGGAGGTGCCACAACATACGGCGACATACGGCAATCCATCAGCACACGTCACAAGTTTTAGATTCCACTGGCACATGCCAATGACAACCGGAGGACTGACACTAACATTCGCAATTTTTGGATAACAATTATAACTATAAATAATACTTAATATTGTTAAATACAATGCCACTTCAATGATATGTTAGAATAAATAACAAATCTAAAAAAATGTGTTTGTATGTATTTGTATAGTGAAAAATACTGCAGGTAACCTGACAATGCCGTGTGAACTGAGAAAAGTCATAAATATTTCTTATTGGCCAAAATTATTATTATTAATAACAAATAAAATGAAAAAAAATCTTTGCAATATTGATAATTATTTTGCACATTTAAGGTAAAAAATTATAATAATTTTACTAACAGCAGACGGTTTAATTTGATTGACTGAATAGTTCACATTGCTTACAACAGCGGGTAGTTCCTAATAAAGTTTCCAGCCAACTGGCGAGAAACTGTTCTATTTATTCGCCAAGGACAATTCTGGCTGGCATTTGGTGCTTGGCGAGTGTTAATTTTTGGACCCTGTCTGCACACGTTCAACAGGCCGTTCTGCAGTAATGAGGGCTTGAGTCTGGTCAGCGAGCCGTCCTGTAAACAGTCTGAGAGCAGCGTTAATTAACTCTCACCAAAACAGGAGAGCAGAATAAGGCAGAGATGGAGAGCCAGACCTCTGATCTCAGCAGGTCTAACCAGGCCTCATTGGACAGCCTCAATCTGAGCAATTAGTACACCGGGTCCCCCAATCTACATAATTGCCCAAGCAGGGGGTAGGACAGACGGGCATATGAGTGGAGACCATTGGACGCACACAAACAAACACATGATTCACATAAAAAGAAAGACACACACACACACTAATAACACTCATTTAACTATGAAAAGGCTCTAAAAGTCACCATCACACATGGATTTGTGATAACTGCACTGGTGGGGTGTACAGCAGAAACCCTGCTGAGACTGAGCACTGCCTGTTAGTAAGCCTGCAAGTCGTGATTTCAGAGAGGATCAGTTCCTCCACCACATCATGTGACCTCTCTGAAGAATGTTTTAACTCAGGATAAAGAACCTGGTCGGACTGGCTGAGAGTATCCTACAAATACCCAATGATGTTTTGTTCTGTTAACGGTTCTCACACATGCATTCTTCATCCAATGCGGACAGAACAGTGTCCTAAAATACTAGCATCTCGCTACTGAATCTAAAGCATAATCTCGCACTGATTTTTGCAATTCAATTACTGAATGACACTTTTAAGTGAATCCCACACATACAGCTTACAGCTTAAAAAGGAAAAAAGTTATTTTATAGGTGTTCATAATACAGTGTATGATGTGTAGTTAAAGATACACATGAGTTTTACACATACACATGGCCTTAAATCATGTTTCAAAGCGCATAACATTACAATAATAATGAACGTAAACAAAGAGCTCTGACTTGTACCACCTGACTGCTGCAGATTCATTTCACCATTGATAATGTTGGGGATGTAAAGGCGTAGTGCCAAACATTAGTCCCAAACTGATGATGAGTAATATCTTCTTGTGGTGCGTAGATCCAAAATGAACTCATAAATCAGAAAAAAAAATCCGCACACGAATATAGGCCAAAAAGCTCACAGGATTTTATTGTCCAGATGCCACAAATAAAGTGCAAAAAATTGCTCCAAAGCAGACTTCTTTCGTCAACTACATCACTTGGCTGCAAAGAGCCCCTCTGAAATGAGTATCAGTATTCCAAATTAAGAAAACTACAACTAAATTTTTCTTTAGTTTTTAACCAACTCTGACCCGAGCATATGACAACGGAAGAACTGATGTTTGAATCCAAACCAGTGGTCAACAAGCCTCTCTAAAGCTCTTCATGTCCACCCAGCATGTTCAGATAAGACCTTTTGTGTCTCTCTTGATCCCTGCTGGAAATAACAGCACTTAAACTCACAGCACCATCAACCCTTCCAACCCTGACAAGTTGGATCACAGTAATCCATACATTTGGATAGCTAATCCACATTCAGTGCCTCAGAGGACATAGAGACCTTTCGGCTTGTCAAATCCTGAGACAAGGATTTTAAACTGGGTATGTGAGGTGGGTAATACATGGGGCACCCCCCCTTTGCAGACAATGAGCCTGCCCAGCTGAGCTGACAAGGACATAGGGAGATGTTTGGGCTTACCAATGCGTAAGATCAATTAAGGGTGGTTGAGAGGAAGGTCTGAAAAGAGAAGCGATGACCCTGCCGTAGAAGAGAGCCATGCTGCCCCTTTGCACTAATCCAGTAAAAGAGCCAAATATTTCAAGACATTTCAGTCCACAATCTGCTAATAACCAGCACGGGATCAGTCTCCTTCCTATTCTAAAACAAGTGATCTGCATTAAAAAAAAAAAGTTTTAAATATGGTTTCAAATAAAAACGTCTGAGCCATTCTTTCATCCTACGCAACAAAGAACCATAACTGGCGACAGATTGAGAAAAGTGTGTCTTTGGTGTATCTGCCGAACAAGTCCTTTTGTGTTTAACAGAAGAAATGTATGGAACGGCATGAAGATAAATTTACATTTGTGGACAGACTTTAATACTGCACTACAAAGGCAAGAAAGTATTAATTTCTTCTTCTTCAAAAAATAAAATCTTAATAGCCCCAAACTTTTGAATGGTAGTGTATACCATGAAAATGTGCATTTCACAGAGTATTTAATGCACTAGGAAAGAATAATATACTTTAATGCCCCTGTCATAGACAGCAGGAGTCAAAAAGTTGCTTATAATGAGGTGCTTATGAGGCTCAAGTGTGCCTGCCTCTGGTGTGCCATGGAGCTGCAGCTCTATCTGACCCCCTGCTGCCTGCCATAGGTCATGTTCAGTTTAAGACTACAGTGAAATATTCAAAATCAGAAAGTATAGCAGACTGCATTAAAATAACCATGTGATCGGTTTCACAACCTACATGCAACAACTGAAGTATGAACATGAACAGAAGAGATACTCACAGACATTTCCTGTGTTGTCAAAGCTGCTGAGCACCTCATCTACTCTAATAGGTCCAAGATTGTCTCTGTAATGAATTAAGAAACATGATTTAGACATAAATATGCCGAGATGCTGACCAAACATTAATGTTAGCATGAAATGTGAACAACATAATGTGTTTACAGTTTTTCTCAGTCGCTTTGGTGCATCTCTCAGATCATAACTGAAACTTTCAAAACTACCTGTTCGGCCTCCACATAATTTAGTCACATGTGCACATCATAAAAGCAATTGATTATGTACAATTGCCTGCTGTTTCCTAAATTATAAATTGCTTATGTCATATTGATCAAAATATATTATACTGGTTCCCTGCTGAATAGTCTTACCCCTCAAAACATAGGCATTCATTATTTGCATAAGTCATTAAATACAAAATGGTTGTAGTTGTCATAAACTGTCTAGCATATTTTCTATACATTCCTATTAGACCTTTTTTGTAAATGTGTCCTGAATTGATGAATTGCGGAGGTGAATTTTGAATTTCACTATTGAAGGGAAACGTAAATCCAATCCAAATTGGCTGGATCAACCAATGATCATTGATCAACCAGTTCTCTAAAATAGCTCAGAGGTGCATCTCATGAAGCTTCATTTGGCATATAGGCAGAGCACAAAACAGTGTTCCAAATTCTGACAATGGAAAAAAAACAAGGAAACAGACAGGAAGAAGAAGAGAAGTAAGGATGGGTCGAAAGAGTCAAAAGGTAAAGACGAATGTTGGGAGAACAACATTGTCCTCAATCATTCAAACGTTTGTAGACAAAACAGGTATGGAATCAGACAATGTTCACTACTTAATCTAATGCTATATTACAGTAGTCCATTTGCATTTGCACATAATGTATAATATGTACTGTTGAAATGTGTATATGCCATACAGATAAAGTGCAGTCTTGTGCATTTTTAATAATTTTCATCAAAATCGTAGCCATAGTTTACATCTGAAAATACAGAGTACCCTGTTATATTGACAACGTGGCTAAACATACCCTGGCCTAGTGAAAAAAACCTATACCATATATAAGAAATGTACCAAAGCGACTGAGAAAAACTGTAATCATCATACTGACATGAACAAAAGGAAGACTTAAACCAAAAATTAACATTATGTCATCGTTTACTCACCCATTCTGCAATAAATAAAAGCAGTAATTATTAACAGAATGTCCAAGCTGCTTTTAATTTGACATACAATGACAAGAATTAAGACAATGGCTGTGAAGACATTTTCACAGAAGGGTTTTTTACTTAAATGTCATCTAGAATAGAAGTCACACAGGGAACTTTTATGATGCTTCTATGTTGATTGTTTTGTTATTTTTGGAGTTTGACATCTTTAGTCTCCATTCATTGAATGAAAAAAAAAATCAGCATGAACATACTTCAGAAGAAAGGATATCATACAAGTTTGAATGACATGAGGATGAGTAAAAGATGACAACATTTTCATATCTGAGTGAACTATCCTTTAAAAAGGGAAGCCCTTGCGAGACTATGGGTATGTGGAAATGAAAAACACCAATACTCAACACTTTCTCCAGCATGCATACCTGAGTAAGGCACTGTACTGGGGAAAGATTGCACTTCTGTAGTCCACCCACTGCCCGTCTGACGGGTCATCCGTCTCTGCGAGAGTGACCCTGCTCCTGGAGAACAGGTTAAAGGAGGAGAATCTTCGTACTGACACCTGCTGTACATCTGAACTGTCGAGCTGCTTCCGTTTCAGAACCTGCATTGTAAAAGATAAATAAGATGCTACTACCTGGACACATCCATATGTCTAACGTAATAAACGCATTACATAACGCATTATATTTACGATTATTTAATAAATGCAATCAGATGTACATTGAAGGACATTCACTGAAACCCCCTCACCTGTCGCAGAAGACCCCATCGTGCACGGGCCACATCTGTTCCACAGTGAGAGTCGTGATTTTGGTGATTATTCGCAAGCATTTCTAACGGAGGATCTTTACATTTATTCATGCCAGAGCAACCTGATCAATTTGTTTTGGCTTCATGCGGGGAAAAAACGTAGAACTACAACGACAACAGAGTGCAGAGTCTAGTCGAAGGCTTATTTGGCATTTGTTCTCTGGATGTGGTTAAATTCGATGGTACAATTTAATACCGTTTTTACCAATTCGCCGGTATGTACTGGTCTCTGTTGCTTAGTAATAAAATCACACGCTACTTCCGTACACCATCTCCTCTTGTTGCAGGAGGAAAGGAAATCCAATTCATTACCAGAGTCTTCAAACACTCTGCGCTATCGGCTCTCATCTATGATTTTTGACTCGATTACTCTTGCCTGAACTAGATGTCATATTTTAGCGCCATTGGTGATAGTGATTCTGACTCATTTTTGCGAATCGGTTCTTTTGAACAGTTCATTTCAAAGAGCTGATTAAAAAATGCCCTTGCGTAGCTTGACATATTGATTTTGAAATACTCCACGGCATCTAAAGGTACACATTCTGTAATAGCGGTGTTTATTTTAATTTCATACGTGTTCTAGCTCAGTTTGTTGCTGCCATTCAGCTCATAAAATAGTCATTAAGAACATAAATACAGTTTGCATTCACATTCAACATTACAAAATTCACCCTTATCAGCTAATTCAGTGCACTATTCGGTTCTCGGTATATTTTTAGTCGGACATGTCCGAAAGAGGTTCAAGTGTTGATCGAGAACAGCTTTGACCGATTGATTCTGACTGGTAAATGAACAGTTCAAACCTCAAACAGGTTTTGTGAAACAATTCAACCGGTTCATTAAAATGATCCGACTCAATTGAACGGACATCGCGTGTTAATGCACCACAGTTCTACAGAATAAGCATATGGGCTGCAGGGAAGTTTAAATATTTTGAATATGACACTTACCCAGAATGAATAATGCACTGTGTTTTTGACATTTAAGGTAGCAGAAAGACGCTGTTCATTCATAATTAGAAACTAAGTGACATTCTTGCTGCATTAAATGAATCGTATCACCTCATATCTGTTGCTTTTGCGATCAGTTTCACGCAATATACATCGGGCGAATATACAGCCATTAATTTCACGTCTTTACACTGAGGTAATGTCAATTTCATACATGTTTTGGTTTTACGTTTGCACGTATTTTTTGCATAACTGCTGTAATGAACAATTGTTTGATATTCGCTGATTAAAGTAAGAGACAAAAGTGCATGACAATAATAAACAAAAATCTTTATAAATTCTAAAATATGTAGCATTAAAAAATAGAATGTAAAAGTGTGAATTTAGTGCAGGAGCAAGAAAAATATTGTTATTATATTGTAACAGTATATCGGCATGCATAATTAAAAAAAATAATAATAATTCGCAAAATACTGTTTAAATTGCATGTAGATGGAGTATCATAATCACACTGCAAGTCAACTTCTCATCAGTGTTTCTTAACTGTCATTTAGGGATTTTCACAGACTACAGCGGAGCTGTCTAAAGCCCAACTGCAGAAACTCAGAGGTCAGGAGCAGCGTTTAAAAAGAAGATTGCATTCGATTCATAGGAAGTTTGCCAATGTGCCAGAAGATTCTGAGGTAAGCAACTGTAATGGTGCAAAGTGTGTATAATACATATGACTGATATAAGTTTTAAATCAGTCTGAGTCATCATTCCCTCAACTTCATCTCAAGTTTCAGGGACACCATCATGTATACTTTGAAGATGGCAAAGGAATCTACAGATCGACCCTGGGACACGGTAAAAGATATTAAAGAGGAACCATTTCAGAAAAGACATTTTATTTAGTTCCAAGTAGAAACCAGTAAATCTATGCATATAGGTGAGCAAGAGATGGTGCAGGTGTTCAGAGCAGACTGGGCAGGAGATGGATATGGAAGCATTCAGAGGGTCAGACTCTCTCCCACAGAGACCATGCTGGCTGCCACTGTGAAGAAAGACCACCATGAGGAGACCAGATGCATGTTGGTCCATCTAGGTGGTGTCAACCTTCATCAAAATGCCATGTTGGTTTTAGACAACGTGCTCAGCTTTGGTAAGATTTACTATTCTTTAATAGTAATTGAAACCGAGTTTTTCCTCCACAAATGTCTTCTCTCTTGCAGAATGGGCCGCAGATGACGTCCTCTTCTACAGCACACAGGAGACTCTTCGTTGCTTGCGTGTTTTCCGTCTTCATCTCAGTGATTCTGGTGTCCAAACCACCCTTGTTTATGAAGAAAAGGATCCAGAGTAAGACCAGTGTGTGCTTAAAGCGGGCATGAAATGGAAGCTGTGATAGTCTTTTCTTACATATTGTGATGTATATCCGAGTGAAATGGCTTCTTGAACAAGAAAAAATGTAGGGCGGGACTTGATTTTGTCCATCGGGAACTGATTGGATAGTTGTGGTTTGCCCAGGATGTCCTGCCTACGCACTAAAAAGCACATCATCAGAGAAGAGAAGAGATGTTGTTGCGAGAGGCAGGGGAAGTTATTTTGATTAAAGATTAATATGCCACTTAAAAAAATAAAATAAAAATACATATATATACACACACAGTGGTGGCCAAAATTATTAGAACGGTAAGATGATCAAAAGTGACAATATATATATTTATTATATTGCAAAAGCTTTCTATTTCAGATAAATGAAGCCTTGGTGAGCAGAAGAGACTTCTTTTAAAACATTAAAAAATCTTACTGTTCTAATCATTTTGGCCACCACGGTATATATATGCACTAAGTAATTTACAAATACTGCAATATTCCATAAAAAATTAAGAATTCTCCATTTTGATTTCATGGTGACTTTAAGTCCTAATTGTTGGTGAAGAGTTATTTTGTCCGGCATTGATGTGGTCTTCTGCCCCCTCCTCAGGTTCTTTGTGGAGGTCAGTTGTTCCAGAGATCAGAGGCTGGTGACCATTAACTGCAGTAGTAAGATCAGTTCTGAGGTCTGGTTCATTGACAGCAAGACTCCACTTTCATTCCCCACCCTCATCCAGTCCCGCCAACCTGGTCTTCTTTACCATGTGGAGCATTCGGACAACCAACTGTTCATCCTTGCTAACACTGGAGCTCATCAGGAGTATCAGGTTATTCCAGTACCAAGAGACTTGAGCAGTATTGTTCAGAATTAAATTAAATGATTAAACTATGTGTAATTTTGTTCTTTCTCAAATCTCAAGCTGCTCAGGGCACCATTAGCCTCTCCGTCCATGCCACACTGGGTGCCTGTGTTCAGTGCTGTTCCAGGAACAGTCATTAAAGATATGGAGCTGCTTCAGGATCACTGTGTGTTCACAGTAAAGGATTCACAGTGTCGACTTCAGATCCAGACTCTTACCACAAAAGAGCCCTATCAGTTAAACACCCTCCAGGTGTGACAAATGCCAAATTCACATACACAAGTGTTTATTTATAATGATGCTAATTTAAAGAGACATGTTTTATTTCAATTTTAGATTTGTTTTACTGGATAGATGACATCTTATTTGATTAATTTCTTATTTCTTCTCACTAATGTATTAGAAAGTCTAAAGCCTTTACTTTTTCTGACTTACTGTCTTTATGCTTTTGATCTCAGAGAACCTAATGATGTATATGCTCACTACAGTTCAAAAGTTTGGTGTCAGTAAGATTTATTGATTTATTGATTGAAATTAATACTTTTATTCAGCAAAGATAAATTAAATTGATCAAAATTGACAGTAAATAAATGTATTATGTTACAAAAGTTTTCTATTTCAAATAATATTTTAAACATTCTGTTAATCAAAGAATCCTGAAAACAAATTATAGTGGTTTCCATAAAATTAATTAAGCAGCACAACTGTTTTTACCATTGATAATAATAAGAATAAATGTTTCTTGAGCACCAAATCATCATATTAGAATGATTTCTGAAGGATCATGTGACACTGAAGACTGGAGTAATAATGCTGAAAATGCAGCTTTAACATCACAGGAATGAATTACACTTTAAAATATATTCAAATTGAAAACAGTTATCATAGTTCTCATGATATTTCACAGTATTACTGTTTTTGCTGTATATTTGATCAAATTAATGTGGCCTTAATGAGCATAAGAAACGTCTTTCTTATGTTAACCTCTATTTATAAAGAAGTTAACTTCTAATTATTTTAACAAATATCATTAGAAAGACCTAGGATATCATTAAACCTTTTAATCCTTTACTATAAAGTAAGCATAAAGTCTATTACATTGTGGAAAGATAAAATAAAACAAATCTTAATAGAAAATTGTCAGGAGTTAAATGCTACAATTACATTGTCTTATCTCGGGTCTCTAAAGACCCCTAACATAAGTGACGTAACCTTTTTCATAGAGTGCATTTTATAAATGTTATCAAATTTACATTTTGCTTCTAATCATTTCTGATAAAGAAAATGCCACAAAGAACTTGTTTTTGATATATTAAAAGGCTCTCACAGACCCCATGAGGGTTAACCTGATACATTACTATTGGTCAAAGATTGGATCCAAAATGCTCTTTGTACTTTCTAACAGCAATGTTTCTATTTTGCCCTTAGCTTCCCCACTGGGCCTGTGATTTATCACCACAGCGTGTTGGGACTGTGGACAGAGGGTCATTTGGTTTTCTCCTGTCCTCCCCAGTGCACCCACCTGTACACTACCTCTATTCCTCCAGAAAGCAAAAGCTCTCAATAACAGAGGAGGACAACCGGTATATATCCCTCCCTGAGTTCAACACTACACGCCTGCAGTCACCCAGTCAGGTACAAATTATTTACATATGAGAAGTCATAAAGCTACAATGGTACAAAAAGCTGCCCATGTTATTCCAAAAAGCCATAATATCCCAATGTCTGACTTTTTAGGATGGTACAATGGTGCCTTTGACTCTCCTTCATATGCCTGCATTATCTGAGCTGCATAACGCTCCACTGCTTCTGCATGTATATGGAGCGTATGGTGTCGACCTCAATATGAGCTTCAATC
This sequence comes from Gila orcuttii, assembly GCA_026230005.1. Taxonomy (NCBI): domain Eukaryota; kingdom Metazoa; phylum Chordata; class Actinopteri; order Cypriniformes; family Leuciscidae; genus Gila; species Gila orcuttii. Next base: position 11,805,371 of record JAPDVR010000019.1, on the reverse strand, counting down.
CTGAGAAGAGACTGTTGCTGGAGGACGGCTGGGCTCTGGCCTACTGCCACGTCAGGTACTGAAGTTCAACTCTAATCATCTTTTTTCATAGGGATTCTGAAACAAAGTGCATGTTTATGTGTGCTTGTGCTGTTTGTGACTGGGCAGGGGTGGTGGTGAGCGTGGTCTAGCGTGGCATCGAGCGGGCTCTGTGCTGCAGAAGCAGAGGGGAGTGGAAGATCTCGCTGCTTGCATTCAGACTCTTCATCACTTGGGGGTGTCTCATCCTGCACTAACCGCCCTCACCTCTCGCAGTGCTGGAGCTGTCCTAGCGGGGGCGCTGTTCAACCATAACCCACAGCTTCTTAGAGCTGTAATTCTACAGGTGGATCTTCAATACATCATTGAGCACACATTCCCTGAGCCATATTTCCACAAGATATATGACATTGCAATTCTTGGCAGGTGCCTTTTCTGGATGTTCTTGGCACAATGCAAGACCCTTCCCTGCCGCTTACTGTTGAGGAGAGGGGGGAGTGGGGAGACCCCCTTATAAGGGAACAGAGAGAGAACATTGCCTCTTACTGTCCCTGCCACAACATTATACCTCAGGTAAATCACTCAGATTTGTAGAGGTAGTTTTTTTTTTCTTCAGCAAGGATGCATTAAATTGATCAAATGTGATAGGAAAGACATTTATAATGTTTCCTTCTATTCATAAAGAAATCCTGGAAACCCAAATGTATCATGGTTTCCACCTAAATAAGAGGCAGCACAACTGTTAGCATTGTTAACAATACGAAATGTTTCTTGAGCACCAAATCAGCATATTAGAATTATTTCTGAAGGATCATGTGACACTGAAGACTGGAGTAATGATGCTGAAAATTCAGCTTTAACATCACAGAATGTATTCAAATAGAAAAGTGATTTTTTTATATAGTTTTACTGTATTTTTTATCAAATAAATGCAGCCCTTAGTGAGCATAAGAGACTACTTTAAAAAAGAAGTCTTCCAGACCCTAAACTTTTGATTAGTAGTTTGTGTCTAATGATTTTTTTCCACAGCTTTACCCACCAATTCTGATCACTGCATATTCAGAAGACCGCAGAGTTCCTTTATCTGGGGTCATGAAGTATGTGGAAAGACTAAAGAAGGCCATCCAAATGTGTACCACTCAGGTTGATGTTAACGGTGAGTGTATAAATGCTCTCTTGAGCCTTTTTAATCAACTTTACAATTCTCTAAAGCAATTATAGTCCACAACTAATGGGTGTTCTTGGGCATAAAGTGGACATTTACAAATCTGTAAAACACACAAACTTGAGTGGTATATTACTTGTAATTGTGGAAACAGCAATATAATAAAAGCCAGTAAAAATATATTTATCAGAATACATTTCCCATAAACACTTCTACCATCAAGAATTGACAAAAAAATAAAGCCCAGTAAAGTAAAAAAATAAAGGCCGGCCCAGTCGGCCCAACGACAGTTTCCAATAAGCGGGTGAGGGTTTCCTGCGCTTTTTGTCTTTTCTGTGTGGCAAAGTAGTTTAATTACATTTTATCTCGACCTCGAATGTCAATTGGTTATTGGTCATTTATATGATAATTTATCTAGACACTTGATTATTCTATTTAACTCTTTACTTTATATTTTACTCGTTCATTAGGAATCTATGTCGCACAGAGAGCCTCGCGCTGGCTGTTTAACACAAGTTTCGCGATCACAAACTCGTCAGTCTTGACTGTACTGTCCTGAAAGGCCACTTTCATGCTTGCTCTATTTGAAAATATTTAGTTTAGCCCCCATAGATCTGTATACACTTGAATTAAAGTAACACAATATCTCTAGTCAGAGCTCATGACCACTACTACTGATATAAACCAATCAATGTTACTTCTCTGATAGTAGCTTTGGTTTGGTCATGCCATAGTTTCCCATGTACACTTAGCTAAAGTAATTTTACATTAAACAGAGGTAAGGCTCACCCTATTTAGGTTGGTCGATCAACATATTGTTGTCCTAAACGGAAATTTCCAGTCTAAGTACACTTGAAATAGTGCCAAGTGTTAGCCAGAGCTCTAAAATCTCAGTTAGTGTGCCCTATGCTCAACTCAAAACTGGACTTCAGTCCATTACCTGACGCAGATTTGCAGTAATATAAGCCTTCACTTAATCTACTTGAGAAAATAATTTCAGAGTAAGTCTGAATAAATTTAAATGTAACAATTAATTATTAGTCAGGTAGAAGATGTATCATTCCAATTGCACAATCAATGCAATAACATCAAATGCTCTGCAAGAATGAGTAGAAGATGCATACCTGACATTAGAAAAACACATAATGCCTAGAGTCTGGAGAACAATCAGTTTTATGGGCTGGTCTGACTACAAATCGCCCCGAGCTTTTTTCAGCATTTCTTTAAATACCCAGACCAAGACAAAACATCCACCAATGTGGTGCATGAACTTTCAATAGGACTAGGGTTATAGACCTAGGGAGTTCGCACCTTGTCGATGAACAGGAGGTAGTTTGGATGAAGGACTCTGGGAAAGGGGCACAGCCACCACAGAAAAGCAAAGTATCTCTAAACTCTTAAAACCTTTTGGTTTACTTCTGTGGAGACGAGACCATTGTACCACAGTCGCACTGAGACATTTTAAATGATACCAAACGTGACTGTTAATTCACTTGCATTGACATAGAACATTTTAGTAATTTATATAACCTTTCTAAGTGAACTGAGTGAAGAGAAGAATGTGTAAAGGGAAGGAAGTGGGGAACAAGCTTTCCCACAACTTCACTCTGTGGAGTGTGGAGACAAATAGCTGTATGTGTTTGTGTTGTCCATATCTCAGGAGATCAAGATAGATAGATAGAATCTAGACATCTCATTAGGCCAAGAAGTGAAGAATATTATTAAAAAACTAAGCTGCAGTATTAAAAACTCTAATAAACTGAGTGTAGTATAATGGAAATGAACTTGGAGGTCACTGGCTGTAATCCCAGCTCTCAAATAAACCCCTGGGCTTAAGAGAAGCACTTACACTCTCTCCTCAGGAGAGAAGAGCACTGATCTGGAAACAGGTGATGTGGAGCGATTCCTCTCCATATCCACCTGAGGTCACCTTGTGTGTTGAGCTGCTGTGCGAGACACACTGTCAGCACATCTTAGTCCGGAGCTCTCTGTTAGACTCCCTCTCCATCTGTGTGCCATTAATTATTTGTATTACAGACTCACACACACATAGAAACATCTTCGCTAACACCCCACACACATAACACAAAGAAAAAAGCGAAAGTTCCTCTAATCTCTCCCATTCCTCTCCGGGAGATAAAACGCTGATCACACATGCTGCCAGCTCGGACGATTAACATGTTTATGAGATAGTGTATCAGGCGAGGAGATAAGAAACAATACACTGGGCTGTGCCAAGGTCAGGAGAAAGCTTGTGAAACATGCGGCCTAGAGAAGGAGCGGGATGGAGAGACACCAGCGGCCGGACTGCAGATAAGAGGCAGATGACAGAGTTTTAAGGATTAGGCATATGATTTTTACACTCAGCTTCACTTCAGAGAGATCTCATCACCGTGGGGAAATAAGGCAGCCAGGCAAAGGAGTGGGCCAAGTCCACCTACATGGCAGCTTCTCATCATCCACTCCGTTTCAAGAGCGTTGACTTTAAAGTGCTGCATGTGATGCCCAGGTGTTGTGATGGAGAGCCAGAGCAATGGATTACGCTTGGATATTGTCAGTCTAGTCTTACACGTTCAGTGCGTTTGGCCTTGTGATAAATCTGAACTAGTGTACATGAATTTCTTTATCTACTGTATTCCCTAGTGAAAAATAAATATACTTAAATGTATTTGAAATACATTTATGTATGTAGTTAATATGAATACCCTGCAATTGTACTTTTAGTATACTAAATTGGTATACTTTTAGTCTTCTAATTACTACAAAACACATTTTGTACTTAATGCACTTTAGTTGTCAGGAAATAGGGCATAGGTCCAACTAAAGATATACTTAAGTATATTTGATTGTGCTAAAGTGGAACTATTGCAGGGATACTTTAGGTACACTTTAAATATCTTGTATTTAAAGACTGATATTTTACAGAGATCACACTATCCTTACTAATAGTGGTATTAAAACACATTTTAGGCTTAAGCATTGTGCAACCAATAAGTACTCCAAATAAAGTTTAATTAAAATATTTTTATCAGCAAGTCTCAATTGATATGTCAGTAAATATGTTAATGGATTTGTAGTATACTTAATATGAAATAAAATGTATTTTAAATACATTTTGGTAGTTTTTTTTCACTAGGGTTCATGTGCCCCAAGATCATTTTTTGGCTTATTTAAAGGTGATTCAGTAACTTTTATTAAAAAGTTTTACACCAGTGTTGACATTTACTAAAACTATTAAAATTTGTTAATGGATATAAAGCTGCATTAATATAATCTAAAAAAAGTTAAATATTAGATGAAAAAAACTAAAAGGGATAGTTCAACCAAAAATTCTGTCATTAATTACTCACCCTCATGTCCTTCCAAACCTGTAAGACTCACATCAGTTGTGGTAAAAGGAAGCTCAAGCATGTTCGCTTGACCTGTAAGAACCAATAAGGTTCATTCTAGTGTACTGCAGCACGTTTGAGCTTCCACAAGAACCAATGAGGTTCATTCTCTTGTGTCAGGTAGGTTCAGTTGAGCTTCTGTTTATGTTTATATGTGAATAAAAGACTAAATTAAATCTGTTCAACATATAAACGATCAAGTCTCTTCAAAAAATTTGGACTAAACCGCTCAATTCATATGGATTAGTTTTACGACCTCTTTATGAACTTTTTGAAGCATCAAAGTGGTACTTTCCGTAGCTGTCAATTTAGTGATCTCATGTGAGTTAGTTTGTAAACATCTTCAGAGAACAGATTCAAGATTGCAATTTACGAAGGCACAGATAAGTAAGTTATAATAAATACTGCAATATTCCATTAACAAACAAGAATTATCGATTTTGATTTCATGGTGATTTTAAAGTACACATGAACCTGTGCTTGTTTAATTGACATAGTTGAACAACCAGCACGTGTCCCAGCTGTCATTCTGGACATGCAGCCAGGAGGTGATCACTTTGGTCCTGAGGATTTTCAGCAGTCCTTGAATGAGGTACATAAACATTCAATTATATTCATCCCAAAGCTTATCTGAGCAAATTGCTAAATGACCTGCTGTTTACGTTAAAAACACTTAAGCATAATGCTTGAGCATGCTGGGTATTATAAAGCTTTGGATTAATCGGTTAAGGTTGTGATTATATAGTTTATGATAAAGTAAAAGGTTTGATGTCACACATTAACTTATACTGTACTGTTCTGTTACTTGTTTACAGCTTTATGTCATGGTGTTTTTTTGCTGGCTATATAGTAAGCTTTTATTTGTGTAATATCTGCTACTTTTTTTCCTTTCACAGAGTGCCCGACAGTTAGCCTTCCTTTACACAGAACTTGGACTAGATCACCAAAAAACAAGACAACAAAAAGACAAAAGAAAGCTCAAAAACCCTAACTACCAAGTCCCATAAACCCTGCAACAGTTGTTTGTGTATGTGAATGAAAAGAAAACGGACAAAAAAACACATTTTTGTTTTATAGATGCTGTTCATTTCTTTTTCAATAAAGGTTTGTCTTTATTCTGGCCAAAATAAAATCTAACAGTGTCCAAACTAGTTGTGATGTGACAAGTTTTCACTGGCAAGCAACTGTTCACACTGAACACAAAAGATATCACAGCCAATCAAACAATACTTGATGTTAAGTCTGCAGTTCTGTGGAGTGAGATTTTGGACCAATGAGATTTCAGAGTGGGCAGGACTATCCAGCTTGATATCTCAGGAATAAAACATGGAAAAGCCTTTATTGCTCGTTGATTTGCTGTGTAAGCCTAGCTAGGACACACACCCTCAACACTTGTACAGAATATCTAGTGCGGACAAATAGCAGGCTTTCTCAGAAACATAACACTCAGATGCATGGTTAGGGTGAAATTGCTGATTGGTGGAATATTCCAGGAGCAATCCTTGCCCTCGGGATGTTGGAATTCTGGATTTAGAGAAAGTCTTTTGGCTTATTGGCACTGTACTTAAATGCACAGTGAGGGAATCTGGCAGCTCACTAACCAGAGACAAGTCTGTTGTAGTATCCATGCCGAAGTTTAGAACCACCAGGAAGCCTTTTTTGAGCCCATCCAGCTCACGCAAATAAGCAAATACGTTGACATCACTCCAGACGTTGCAGAACCAGCCTCGGGAAAGGACGACGTCCGACCCTTTGAGCAAACTCAGAGCACGATACTGTGAAATGGTAGAGTCTGGATCGGCCTGCTGAAGCTGGAGAGAAAGACATAAGATGGGATTAGAGGATTCCCTACTTTAATACACAGATTCTTGTCATAGCAGTTGGAATCACGTACCTCCACATTGACAGTGCTGTAGTCTGGAGCGATGTCTAGCCATGTGCCCGTTTCATTGTCACTAAAGCCAGAGTTGAGCTGATCATTCCACTGCATTGGTGTTCGCTGTGGGTCTCGACCGTTGCTCTTAATGGTAAAATAGGTATATATTTAATTTAAAAAAATAATGCATTAATTTGATCAAAAGGTGTCACTTTTTATCATGTACAAAAGATTTTCTCAAAAAAAAGTATTACGGTTTCCGCAAAAATATTATGATACTAATAAGAAATGGTTCTCAAGCATATTAGAATGATTTTTGAAAGATTATGTGACATTTAAGACTGAAGTAATGGCTGCTGAAGATTCAGCTTTGCAATCAGAGGAATATATTACATTTTAAAATATAATACGTTTCTTTTATGGTAATATTTCACAATATTGTATTTTTGATCAAATAAATGTGGCCTTGGATCATAAAAGACTTCTTTCAAAAACATTTTATAAAATCTTACCGACCCCAAACTTTCAAATAGTAGTTCACTTTAATAAACGATTAAAGGGGCCACTAAAAGGACTTTTACAGCTGAAACAACACATATTTAAATAAGAGACTTCTTTCAAAATTATTTAAAAATCTTACCAACCCCAAACATTTAACATATTAAAATCCATTTATTTTGTAAAACTACAAAATGTGCTGAATTGAACTATTACTTTAAAAAAAAAGAATGCAGTATTTTACACTTACTGGATCATCTTTTCCAAAAGGATCTTGAATTACAGAGACATTAACGTTCACCATGCCGATCTCCTCTCCATAGTATGTTGTGGGAGTTCCAGGCAGTGTTAACAACAGCATGTTTATAGCACGGACATATTCCTTACCAGCACTTGAGCCTATACGTGGCTTGTCATGGTTTCCCACCTATATATGCATACAAGCATATTTTGTGATTGTAACAAACTGAACAAAATGTATTAGATTATATGGGAAAAAAGTGAGTTTGCTGGAGAAAGAAAAATTGCTGGAGTGTGCAATTTTTTACATTTTGACCATCCAAAGGCAAATGGGGGAGTGTGTGGGACAACTCAATTTGAAAACAAACTTTATTGTTCCATTTAGTGATGCTAGTGTTGCTGAAATTACACACATGAGATTGTGATTCTCAATGAATGGACAGACATCTGGTCACTCACCACCCAGTTTGGCCATTTTCCTTTTGGCATATTCGACATCCATAAATCAACCAGGCCTTTGGCTTGATTTCCTGACAGATCATCAGGAAGATACAGTAGATAGAAGTTAAAGGGGAAATTGCTTTCTGTGGCATAGCTTGTACCGTAGTACCTCATGGTTTTTTCAATTTCTTCATAGTCGTAACACTCTATAACCATGAATCTAAGTTAGAGAAAACACAAAAGAGCCATTTACAAGAGAGAAGCACATGGAGATTTGTGACGTAGAAGACTGAGGATACCTGTAGCGACCAGGCTCTCTGCTGTAGGCGTCCATCTCTATCCTCCAGTCTGTCAGGATCTCATGTAGCCCCTGTTGTGTGTAGGTGTAGTCATGGTACAGCTCAAACTCTGTGTCCACAGTCGACTGAGGAAAGAATGTAGTTAGTCACACTGCACACTTGTAACAATTATATTTTTACTAACTCACATTAACAAAGATCAATATATGCTTTAAAATGCATTGTTCATTGTTATTTCATGTTAGTTAATGCATTAACTAATAAAATATTACCATAAAAGAAAGGTATTATATTATATTTTAAAAGCATTACATCTAAGAAATATGGTATGCATTATGATTCAAAGGTTTGGGGTTGATACATTTTTTTTTGTATTTCAAATAAATGTTCTTTCGAACTTTCTATACATCAAAGAATCTGTATCACCGTTCCCACAAAAAAATTAAGCAGCACAACTGTTTTAACACTGATAATAAGAATGTTTTTGAGCAGCAAATCAGCATATAATGATTTCTGAAGGATCATGTGACTGAAGAATGCAGTAATGGCTACAAAAAGTTTAGCTTTGGCATCACAGGAATAGAATATATTCAAATAGGACTATTATTTGAAATTGAAATAATATTTCGTAGTAATAATACAGATGATAGAGTTTAACTTGTGTTGAACCCAGAATTTTTTTTTAGTTAGTGCTAGCAAGTCCATAAGGAGGACCGAAAATTTAAGCCGTTAAAAAAGAGGGCCAAGACTACTGAGTCATTCCACAGCCTTCCATAGATCTTCAGTGGCTTTGTAATCATCTGGAATTAGGATAATGGGAATGACTTGTCAGTAAATCCAGAGAAATATGCACTAGTACTCCTTAAATGACATTGTGAGAACAAAGAATAGTAACATGACGCCTAAATGCATTCAGAGAATAATTTAGGCTCTGGCAGATGAAGTGCTTCAATAAAGAGTAAACTGAATGAATAACAGCACAGGACATTGTTTGGCTTACTGGATCTTGGTCAGGGTCAACCTGGGGTTCATTTCTCAAATGTGTGGCCTCAAGCATGTGTTTCACAGCGTCCACTCGGAACCCGTCCACCCCCTTCTTCAGCCAGAAATGGATTATGTCCTATTACACAGATGTGAAACAAAGGGTCCATGTTTGTAGTGAAACATGATATAGTATGGTGGATTGCGGATCTGCATGAAAGGCCTTTTTGTTTAAGAGTTTGAAGGCTAATATTCCTCCTCCACCAATATATAAAAATCTTTTAACAACATCCTATGTAAATGAAAACAAAACGGGGTAAAACTTTACAATAAGATCTCATTTCTTAACATTATTTAATGCATTTACTAACATGAAATAGCAATGAGCAATGCATTTTAAAGCATTTATTGATCTTTGTTAATGTGTGAGTTAGTAAAAATATAATTGTTCGTTGTTTATTCATGTTAGTTCACAGTGCATTAACTAATGTTACCAAACACAACTTTTGATTTTAGTAATGTAAATATTGAAATGAACATTATCTAAGATTAATAAATGCTGAAGAAGTGCAGTTCATTCTTAGTCCATGTTAACTACTGCAGGTAACTAACGGTAACAAATGAAACCTTATTGTAAAGTGTTGCTCAAAACAGTGTTTAAATGGGTGGTGGCTTCTTGCTTGGGTGGTTTAAATCACCCTAACATTCAAAACATTCATTCAGACACAGTCATCCATTTTCTTTAACACTCTTTCTCACTTTCACACACTGCTTTTTACCACAGCAACATTCAAACATTTACTCCAAAAATCACATTATGTATCCCAAAAAAAAAATGAATGTTGTAAATTAGTACAGCTGTCAATTATATGCCTTAATTTTACCAAAACTATCTATTTATTTTAATGAAAAAATCTGGAAATATCTGGGGGTTTCCAGATCTGGAAAAATCATATATATTGACAAAATCTTAAAAATGCATGAACAATATATTTTTAGTTAAGCTCAAGCTCCAGAGAATTTAATTGGCTAGGATACAATAAAACATTTTTTTAATCCTTGTATATTTATCACAAATGACTGGAAATGTAATATACACTCTTAAAAAATAAAGGGTCTTTATTGCCATCTATGACTCAAGAACCATTAACATCCATTGATACTTTTCTCTGCACTAAAGGTTATTTATGGTGGAATAGGGTTCTTCTGATTATTAAAATGTTCTTTACTCTAGGAAAAACAGTTCACACTAGGATGGTTCTTTTAAGAAGTGGCATCATGGCAAAAAAAAAAACTTTTGGAACCTTAATTTTAAGAGTGCAATGTGTATCTTGTAAGTTCATCTTGTCCTAACCAGGACTAGAACCATTGCTTGTTGCTTTGCCATGTCACACTTTTGCTAGGACTCATAAAGTGTAAAAGTCTGCATAATGTTCATAGTCAAGCTGTTGTCTTCATGCTTCCTTTAGCTCTGTCATACCGTCATCTCCTCGATGACTCTGGGGTTACGGTAGTTCAGGTCTGGCTGTTCCTTGAGGAACTGATGAAAATAGCACTGTTGTCGTATTTCATCATACTCCCAGGTAGAATTCCCAAAGACACTTATCTAGGACAAACAATATGTCACTATAGTCATCCACATCTAACTACTGTATATATATGCTTGTAATCGTTTACTTAATTCAGTCTTAATTGTAACAAAAAAATAATTTGCTATGTAACAACGAGTATCAGATGAGATATAATTGCAAAGCTTGGGCGAACATTCCGAAAAGCACTGATTCTTTATGTTGATGTGATCCAAATGCTACAGCAGCTGTCACTATTCCCTGATTTGTTTGCATTGTGAGGATAGACATTCATACCCAGTTGTTTGGTGGTTTGTCTGCTGTGCAGTTAACCCAGATATAGTAGTCTTTATAGGGCTCTGTGCCATTACGGCTAAGCTGGAACCAGAGGTGTTTGTCGCTGGTGTGGTTCGGGATATAGTCCATGATCAGCTTTAGACCTGGGCCAACAAAAAAAAACAGCTAACATTAATGTGGTTATCAAACAGAGCATTGACTGTTGTAATAATGGTGTTAACAAGTTTGGAACTGTTAATTATTAACCATGTTATTGAAACTCATAACATGCTAAAATTCAAACTATAGCCATAAACACAGCAAATGTGAGTTGTCATTGTGTTACAAGTTGTTGGTTGACAACAATGTTGGTTGAAATATTGGAACTGTTAATTATTAACCATGTTATTGAAACTCATAACATGCTAAAATTCAAACTATAGCCATAAACACAGCAAATGTGAGTTGTCATTGTGTTACAAGTTGTTGGTTGACAACAATGTTGGTTGAAATATTGATCATTTATCATAATGCATGCCCACCTTTGTCATGCATGCTTGTTAGGAGGTCGTCAAAGTCTTCCATGGTTCCAAAGAGAGGGTCAACCTGCCTGAAGTCCTCGACGTCATAGCCAAAGTCCCTCATAGGAGACTTGTAGAAAGGACTGATCCAGATTGCTTTAATGTTCAGGTACTCAAAATGACTCAGTTTCTCCCTGATTCCTAAAGTCAAACATTGAATTCTAAAAACGTTATCTACACATTTTTGCACCTTTGATCTTCACAAAGACATTCGACAATCCTCACGATGGATTTATCTTGATCAATCCAACCTTTATAATCATTTCAATATGATCTTTTTAGAAGGTCACTAAAGTTATTACACATCTCATGTTGAAGATAAGCTGGTGTTTTGTCTTATTCATAGTGTTTGCTTTGTGTGAACATGTTTTACAGTAAAAAACGAATGACCCTGTATCTACCACCATAAAATCAGTTTTATTTACTTTATGGCATGTGTAGACGCAGTTTTACCCATTACATAAGAGCAATTAAACAACCTCCTCCTCTTGCATGAAATGGAATACGCAGCAATACAGAACCATTATGAGGGGGAAAAATGGCTTTTTGTGTGTTCATCCAAGGCATCAATACACACTTCTCAAATAACACTACAGCTGGAGGGAACTCTCAGCTACTGAAAAGAGAGTTGTTTGTCAAGGCTGCTTGAGAAACTACAGCTGACTTTTTCAGCCTTTTTGTTTTAGGCCAATTGTGTGGTCGCTGAAAAATGATGACATTATGCACACTAGGATGTGTGTAGATACATTTGGTGTTCTCGGAATACAAGATCCAAACCTGACACAAAGGTTCTCGACAATATTATGTAAGATTTGGAGATTGCAGAACAACTTACTAAAATTATTATTATTACATAATTTGTATGTAAAAATTGGTCAATATTTGATGTGGATCAAAACCTTTCATCAAAGTTATACATGAATTTTGAACAATACCTGTTCTTGTCTTAGGACAACTTTGATTAACTTTTTTGATCCACTTCAAATGTTGACTACTGTATTTCAAAATACTGTCATTGTATGCAACAAGAAAAGGATATTAAAATAAATTACAATTATTAATATAAGTCTAATAACATTACTAAAATTGTTAAAGAATACATCAAAAGAGGTATATAATTAATTGCCTAATTTGCATATGTGGGGGGGGCAACTTCTAATACAAGATGCATAGCTGAAAATATTGTAATAATCAGTGTTATTAACATATAATTGTCTGTAATTGAAATAAAGCTGAAATAAAATAACAAATATATGATAAAAACTTAAATTAGAAATGTTGCCTTGTGTGCTAACTTTAATAAATAAGTTGAAGTTGAAGTTCTTACATTTTGGAAACTAAAACTGAAATAAATATTAAGCAAAATCGATTTATTTAAAACAAAATATTTTATATTTATAATCTATATTTAAAATATAAAACTCAAAAACTTTTTAAACTAAAAATAAAATAAAAAATATTATTAAATACTGTAACATAAAATAAAAAAAAACATTTTTACCCTATTAACCTCACCTTAAGGATCAAAAATTACCTTTAAGGTCTCCAACACCATCAGCATTTGAATCTTTGAATGATCGAGGATAAACCTGATAGACCGGAGTCAGCTGCCACCAGCTCATGCATCGAGGCGACAGCGCCACGATCGTAATGGTCATGGCAATCAGAGCCAGGCTGCATGCAATGATCAGCCAGAAAAGAAGCTCTCGAGGGATCCTGTAGCAGGCTTTACTCGAGTGTAGCATCAGAACCTCTTTGGGCATCCCAGCATACGGTTTGATCTGAGTGTACGCGTTTTCCTCCGGCCCGGTGAAGGAGAAGCTGGTGGCCTGGTGCTCTCGAGAGCTTGATGCCTCGGATGTATCATCATCATCCCCTTGAAAGGCTGCATTGTGGGCGCCTTCTTGCAGCTCCACCGTGTCGATGTTTGTGATTTTGGTCGAGCTCATCGTTCTTGCTTCATTCAATTCCAGAGCACAGGAACAACGCTTGTGAGAGCCGATACAGCCAGAGTCCTGTTAAATAGAGGCATTCACAACTCCATAGTGCATTACACTCATTCAGTCTCCATCCCTCTCTCGCATACAATAAAACCCCTCCCAGAGGAATGTGGCAGAGATTAGCAAGGCCAATCACACATTTCCTTGGCTACATATTATTGAAAAGTCAGTGTAACTTATCTTGGCATTAGAACTTTCTCACTATATAATTAAATTGGCTGGAAAACTTTTACCATATGAACAACCTTTAGTTTTTCAGCTGACAGATTTTCCCTGAAATCAGATCTCTACAGAATGAACAAAATAACAATCCTGTCCAACTTGTAAATTAGTTAACTAGATTGTAAACTGCCAGCTTGATTACATAATTTTATTGATGTTTATGCATACTGTCAAGGCCTGATTATAATAGTATAACTTTTTTTTTAAGAATAATCAAATCTACCACAAAAAATATATATATATATTTTTGATGAATGCATAAAAAAGCAGTTAATAATTTATTGCCAAATTTGCATCTGTTTTAGGGCAACTTCAAGTACAAAATACATAAAAAAAAATGTAGTAATAATCATTATCAGTGTTATTAACGAAAACTAAATATATTTTAAAATGTTTTCAGTGATTGAAATAAAGCTGAAAAATTCAATGAAAACTTAGTAACAAGTAATATTGCCTTAGAAATAAGCTTAAGTACTAACATGACTAAAAATGAAGCATAAAAAAGCTAAATATAATATTTAAAAAAACTAACATAAAAACTGAAAATATAAAAAAGCAAAAATATTTATAGTATATAAATAATACTTAACACCAGTAATAATGACAATAATAATAGTTTTTCCACCATTTGAAAAATTAGCTGGCAAACTTTTACCTTACAGACAATGCTGTAGTTTCTCAGCTGACAGATTTTCCCTGAAATCAGATCTCTTAAGAATTAACATAAAAATTCTGTGTAACTTATGTTAACTAGTTAACTATTAGATTGTAAACGGCAACTTATTTATTTGATTATATAATATTTTTTGATGTTTATACAGACTATATCAAGGCCTGATCATACCCAGACGAATATTCGGTGAGATAATATTCAACATTTGAATTAACAGATGTTAATGCTTACGGAAAGGTGTTTTAATCTTTTTTCTACTGCACTGCTAAGAAAACTGGCCTACCAAAAATATTGGCACTTTTGGTCACATACCCAGAGCAAATGGGCAAATCAACAACTTGGTGGTGTTCACAAACAGATATTTTTCCAAGCAGCTTTCTTGTATTTGATTTTGTTTGATAAATGCCATAGTGCTGCAGGGATGGTGTATTTTTGTAGGCAAAAACCCCAAAACGAGCTAGCATTTTAAAGGTGTCATATAATGGTACATGCACTTTTACAAGTTGATTGTACTGAAATGTGTGTTGGCAGTGTCTGTACACAGCCATCATATAATGATAAAAATCCATCCAGTGGTTTTGTTTTAATCTCCTTATATGTTCTCTTACGAGAGTATCTCTCGTACTGCGTAATATCTTACGCTATGGGGAAAACCTCTTTTCCACGAGATATTGAGGCCAAAAATGATCCTTAATTTTGAATTAATGTTAAACGATGTGCAGCAGCATGCAGACATAGGCAGGACAGCTCGCGCGCCTATTGGCTGCCCTGCGGCAACAGCAGCAGCCTATCGAGAGAGGCGCTGCGTGACACATATCCAATGGGGGCATTTCGCGCCCATTTCGTCACGTCTCGCCAGAAAAGGCGTGGTCTCGCCCTGTAAATATTGCTCGATAAGGCTGGTACACTGATTTTCATCTCTTCAGCGAAGCATCACGCATCGCTGGATCCGGAGTGAGAAGCCACGCCGTCTGAGAAAAAGCACACAGCTGGACGAGCCATTGAGTCTGAAGTCGCTGGCATCGCCGCCTTTAGCCGCCGTACCTGCTACGCTTTCCGGCGTTATATCCTTTTCAAACTGTGTGTGTGTGTTCGCCGCTGCGACACATTTTTTCACTGTCTCTCTCTCTCTGCTAAAAGAGCTGCGTCTTTTTCAAGATGCAAAGATCCTGCGGCTCGTGCCGAGCCACACTCAGCGACGGGGACCGTCATGTTATCTGCGTTTCCTGCCTGGGTGAGGATCATGCGGCTCTCGCTCTCGTCGACGGCGGATGCCCTCACTGTGAGCTACTGCCTATGGTGACTCTGAGGACTCGCCTGGCATCCTTCTCAGAGCCTGCACTTCAGCCCGCTGTAGTGCTGCGCCGTAAAAAGCGCCGTGCTCAGCGCGCTCCCGAGCCTTCTCCTGCCCGCCAAAGCTCGCCGGTTCGCCCGCCAGCTTCGCCGGCATCGCTCGAGTCCCTCACCGACAGACAGCGGCGGCCGTCTGCCGCCGCTTCCTCCATTGAGGTCGACGAAACAGCCCCGAGCCTTCTCCAGCCCGTGATAGCTCGCCGGTTCGCCCGCCAGCTTCACTCGAGTCGCTCGCTGACGGACAACGGCCGCCGCTTCCGCCATTAATGACGACGAGATAGCTGCATCTGTAGAGAAGGCCAGCTTCAAAACCGCGGCTAGCTTTCTTTTTGTTATAAGAAAGCTACCCTGCCCCCCGTGGGCATGCGTCACCGGCGAAATGAGGAAAGAGTGTGTTTTTAGTCCCGCCGAGGCCGGACCAATCTCCATTTCTCAAACATTTCTCAGCTCCTCTTAGTTTGAGCGGCTGAAAATGTCAATATTGCAGCAATGAGCCTGTTGTATTACACGCACGCCTGCAAACAAACGCCGACACTCGAGCGATGCCGTCAAAAACAAAGATGGCGCCGAGTATGGCTGCTGCGTTGCGAGCTCCGTCACAACATTGTAGTTTTTTGTTTGTTCTGTTTACAGTTCTTTTGTTTTTTTGTCTTGGATGTTGTCTGTTTTATCACGTACGACATACAAACACTTTTGGACATTGGTTCGGCAATCAAACACCGAAAACCGGACTTTAATCTCTTTAACGACGACCCGCTGTCTACAAACAAGGCAACGGAGCCCTTTGTCTGGGCGGCCCGGCCGCGGAAACGCAGGCGTAGAAGGGGAAGAAGAGCCGGCGTTCTCGTTAGAGTAAGACGGCGTGCAAATCGACCCCCGCTTCCCAGTATTCTACTTGCAAACGTTCAGTCTCTAGACAACAAACTCTGTGAGCTGAGAGCGCGGATCTCTTTCCAACGGGAGACGAGGGACTGCTGCATTATCTGCCTTACAGAAACTTGGATGTCTGCTGAGATTCCAGACTCGGCCATCGAAACCGCGGGGTTCTCCGTGCATCGAGCAGACCGAGTTAAAGACCTCTCAGGTAAAAGCAGAGGTGGAGGTGTATGTTTTATGATCAATAAATCCTGGTGTGGTCAGAGGAACGTACATTCTATCAAGTCTTTCTGCTCTCCTGATCTGGAATTTCTCACGCTTCTGTGTCGACCATTCTGGCTACCGAGGGAATTCACAGCGGTCATTATCACGGCTGTGTACATTCCCCCACAAGCCGACACAGACCGGGCACTAAAGGAGCTGTATGGGGGAATAAGCGAGCAGGAAACCGCGCACCCTGAGGCCGCATTCATTGTGTCTGGGGACTTTAACAAAGCTAACTTTAAGAAAATAGCACCAAAATACCACCAGCACATAAACTTTAACACACGAGGAGACCGGGTTTTGGATCATTGCTACTCCCCTTTCCGGGATGGCTACAAATCCCTCCCACGGCCACCGTTTGGCAAATCGGACCACTCTTCCGTTCTCCTTCTGCCTGCTTACAGGCAGAAACTGAAACAGGAAACACCCGCCCTCAGATCGATCCAGTGCTGGTCGGACCAATCAGACTCTACGCTACAGGACTGTTTTGATCACGCGGACTGGGAGATGTTCCGGTCGGCCTCTGATGACGACATCGAGGCTTATGCTGATAGCGTAACCTGTTTCATCAGGAAGTGCGTAGATGACGTTGTTCCGACCAAAACAATACGGATGTACCCGAACCAGAAACCATGGATTAACAGCGATGTTCGTGCAGCACTCAATGCGCGCACCTCAGCTTTTAATTTCGGGAGCGCGGAGGAACATAAACAAGCAAGTTATGCCCTCCGAAAAACTATCAGAGCAGCAAAACGTCAATATAGGGACAAGACTGAAGAACAGTTTAACACCACCGACTCTAGAAGCATGTGGAAGGGAATTAACACCATCACGGACTACAAGGGGAATACAAAATCCATTGTATACAACGCTGCCTCTCTCCCAGATGAGCTAAACACTTTTTATGCTCGTTTTGAGGGAACTAACACCCCCCTCGCGGTGAGAGTGCCCGCGGCTGAAGCCACAGAGGTTAGTTCACTCTCCGTCTCTGTAGCGGATGTAACCCGATCTTTCCGTCGGGTGAACATTCGTAAAGCCGCGGGTCCAGACGGCATACCGGGGCGTGTCATTAGAGTGTGCGCGAACCAACTGGCTGGTGTTTTTATGGACATTTTCAATCTGTCCCTCTCCCTGTCTGTAGTCCCCACA
This sequence comes from Gila orcuttii, assembly GCA_026230005.1. Classification (NCBI taxonomy): domain Eukaryota; kingdom Metazoa; phylum Chordata; class Actinopteri; order Cypriniformes; family Leuciscidae; genus Gila; species Gila orcuttii. Next base: position 11,787,502 of record JAPDVR010000019.1, on the reverse strand, counting down.
TGCTTTAAAACGTCCACCATTGTCCCTATACCAAAGCAGTCAAACATCACCTGCTTAAATGACTGGCGTCCTGTTGCTCTGACCCCCATCGTCAGTAAATGCTTTGAGAGACTAGTCAGAGATTACATCTGCTCTGTTCTACCTCCCTCACTGGACCCACTGCAGTTTGCATACCGCAATAACCGCTCCACTGATGATGCTATTGCATCTACAATACACACTGCTCTCTCCCACTTGGAAAAGAGGAACACATATGTGAGAATGCTGTTTGTAGACTACAGCTCAGCATTTAACACCATAGTGCCCTCCTTGCTTGATGTGAAACTCCGGGCTCTGGGCTTAAACAGCTCGCTGTGCAGCTGGATCCTGGACTTCCTGTCAAACAGACGCCAGGTGGTCAGAATGGGCAGCAACATCTCTTCATCACTGACTCTCAACACTGGAGCCCCTCAGGGCTGTGTTCTCAGCCCACTCTTGTACTCCTTGTACACAAGCGACTGCGTGGCAACTCACAGCTCCAACAAAATCATCAAGTTTGCTGATGACACGACGGTGGTAGGTCTGATCATCGACAACGATGAAAAGGCCTACAGAGAGGAGGTGCTCACTCTGACACACTGGTGTCAGGAAAACAACCTCTCCCTCAACATCAGCAAAACCAAGGAGCTAGTGGTCGACTTCAGGAAGAACGACAGAGAACACAGCCCCATCACCATCAATGGAGCTCCGGTGGAGAGAGTCAACAGCTTCAAGTTCCTCGGTGTCCACATCACAGAGGAACTCACATGGTCCGTCCACACTGAGGCCGTCGTGAAGAAGGCTCATCAGCGCCTCTTCTTCCTGAGACGGCTGAGGAAGTTTGGAATGAACCGCCGCATCCTCACACAGTTTTACACCGGCACCGTCGAGAGCATCCTGACTGGCTGCATCACTGCCTGGTACGGCAACACTACCGCTCGCAACCGCAAAGACCTGCGAAGGGTGGTGCGCACTGCCAGCCGCATCATCGGAGGTGAGCTTCCCTCCCTCCAGGATGTATATTCCAGGCGGTGTGGGAAGAAAGCTCGGAGGATCATCAGAGACTCTAGCCACCCGAGCCATGGGCTGCTCTCACTGCTACCATCAGGCCGGCGGTACCGCAGCATCAGCACACACACCAGCCGACTCCGGAACAGCTTCTTCCCCCATGCAATTAGACTTCTAAACTCTTGATCCCTCATGATCAACAACCATAACAGTCTAACTGCCAACACAGCACAACATAACCTACTGTAAACTACATACATATTTCACCAATATGTGTATCTATTGTATGTATAAATACCTTTTTGTATTTTGTATTCTGTATATTGTGTATATTGTATATTGTATATTATTTATTGTTTTTATAATGTATATGGTACTTTGAGTAATTTGTCACGACTGCTATGTTGCTCGGAATTGCACCCAAGAATTTCACCCACTGTTGCACTTGTGTATATGGTTGTGTGACAATAAAAGGATTTGATTTGATTTGACACACACAAAACTGTGATGACGCTCTTTATGTGCTCGGGCTATTTTAAGCTTTTGTCATTCCCCCCTGTGGCCCAGTGGCGAAACCCAAAGCCTTCGTACGGGAGACCCGTGTTCGAGCCCAGCTCTCGCAGCGGAGCAGCCAGACTTACACCCAAACTTTTCACTCGTTCAGTTCCGAGAAAATGCGACTGTTCCAGTGTATTTTGCAGTAAACAAGCCGGTACCATGGCCCGCTTGCCTGCACACAAATGCCGTTTCCACGGCGACCCAGAAAAATCATGTAAGCAGTGTATTTTCTGGTATTCCGGCCACAGCCGATGGTGTTATGAGTGTATTAAAAATGCTACAGCCCAGTGTTCATTTCTACACACAAACACAGCCCGCCAAAGTGCAGGGCTCGCACAAATGAGTTCGACTCATGTCAATTGTGCATTAATTATAGTGAATGTGCCCACAACCCAGTGCCCACAAACACTACACACTGCATGTGCCATGTTTTCTGTAAAAGAAACCAACACACATACAGTCAGCTAAGGCCCACGGTGTTTAAGTCTCGCCGCGGCCAGACTCTACCGAAACTTCTCGCTCGTTCAGTTCCAAACAATGTGACTGTTCCAGTGTATTTTGCAGTAAACAAGCTGGTACCACAGCCCGCTTGCCTGCACACAAACGCCAGTTTTAAGGCGACCCAGATAAATCCCAAAAAGAGTGTATTTTCTGGAATTCCGGCCACGGCCGATGGTGTTATGAGTGTTGTAAGAATGCCCACGTCTCAGTGCCCATTCCCACACGCAGACACAGCCCGCCACAATACAGGGCTAGCACAAATAAAATCGACTCATGTCGATTGTGCAATAAATGTAGTGTACGTGCCCACAACACAGTGCCCACAAACACTACACGAAGCATGTCCCACGGTTTCTGTAAAAACTAAACCAACACATTTTCAGTTGGCACGAGCCGACAGTGTTCTCAGTGCAGCAAGTGTGCCCGCTATCCCGCGCCCACATTCCCTCACAGACATGCCGAACCCCACGGGGCTCGATTATGTGATCAGCGCACCCCCCGCCTCGCACACTACAAACACAGTGTCTATTTCTCAGCACACCGCGGCTATACCGCGGCCAGAGCCCAGATTTCACTCTACCTCTAGCTATTCATGCAGATGCGTGGGCAAAGCTTCCCGGGGTATCAGAATGGGTGCTGAACACTATAAAAAGAGGCTATTCGCTGCAGTTCGCTCGACGCCCCCGCCTTTGCGCGGCGCGAGTCGAAACGACGGTAAAACACGAAGCATCTCATCTACTTCGAGCCGAGATAGCGAAACTACTGAGCAAAGGGGCTATAGAACCTTTATCTCAGGCTCAGAGCGAAGGGGGTCTATACAGAAGGTATTTTCTGGTACCGAAAAAAGATGGGGTTCTCAGACCAATTCTAGATCTGCGACGGCTGAACAAAACGCTCACGAAGCGCCAGTTCAGAATGATTACAACCAGGAAAATCCTCGCGCAAGTGCGCCAAGGAGACTGATTCATGTCAATAGATCTGAAGGACGCTTATTTTCAAATACAAATAGCATTACGTCACAGGCAATTCTTGAGATTCGCCTTCGAGGGCCAGGCATACCAATACAAAGTCCTGCCGTTCGGCCTGTCCCTGGCACCCCGTACTTTTACGAAGTGCATGGACGCGGCTCTCGCACCCCTGAGACTTCAGGGCATGCGAACTACTTGGACGATTGGCTGATTCTAACTCGATCAAAATCAGAGCTCATAGAACACAGGGCCACATTACTTGAACATCTCGAGAATCTGGGTCTCACAGTCAATTGGGCGAAGAGCTCGCTGTCTCCCAGCCAGAAAATATATTTTCTGGGAACAGTGCTGAACTCGCTATCCATGACAGCGCATCTGTCGCCAGAGCGCGCACGGGACATTCAGCGCGCCGTGAAATCTTTTCGCCGCGGCTCGACTGTCCAGCTTAAGAGGTTTCAGAAAATGCTGGGTCTCATGGCCTCAGCAGCTTCAGTGCTCCAGCTGGGTCTGCTTCGCATGCGCCCACTTCAGCTGTGGCTGAAAGCGCGGGTTCCGACCAGGGCATGGACCGCTGGTCGGTTTCGCCTCCGGGTCAATCTGAAATGCGTCTCAGCTTTGGAGCCTTGAAAGAAAACCGACTGGTACCAGTCAGGTGTAAGTCTGGGGACATTCCTTCGAGCGTGAAGGTGGTGTCCACGGACGCCTCCACCTCGGGATGGGGAGCGCTGCTTGAGGGCAGACCGTTCTTTGGCCAGTGGTCAGAACAGGAAAAGCTCCTACATATAAACTGTCTGGAAATGATGGCAGTCGACAACGCGCTGCGGCGCTTCTGTCCCCAGATAAGGGGTCACCGCGTCTTGGTCCGGTCGGACAACATGTCAGTGGTGGCGTACATAAATCGCCAGGGCGGCATCAAGTCCCGAAACCTTTACAGGCTAACAGAGTGCCTCCTGGTCTGGGCTCAGCACAACCTGCTTTCACTGAGAGCAGCACATGTGCCTGGTCACCTGAATCTGGGACCAGACAGGCTGTCCAGAGACAATGTCCCAGCAGGGGAATGGTCGCTGCAACCGCAGACGATCCAACTGCTGTGGGAGACATTCGGCAGAGAGGAGGTGCTAAACACGATCACGCAGGCAAGGGCCCCGTCTACAAGACGGCTCTACTCCTCGAAATGGTCTGTGTTCTCTGCCTGGTGTCAAGCTCAGGGCTTTTCACCCGTAGACTGCGGGGTCACGGAAGTACTTTCCTTCCTTCAAGAGCTGCTGGATAAGGGCAGGACCCCATCCACGCTCAAAGTGTACGTGGTGGCTATAGCAACGTTTACAAAACCTGTGTCTGGCCAGTCACTGGGGAAGAACGACCTAGTCGTGCGATTCCTCAAGGGAGCTCGGAGGTTGAACCCTCCTAGACCCCCTTCAGTCCCGGTGTGGGACCTTTCTACGGTTTTGGAAGCCATGAAAGGTGCCCCGTTCGAGCCAATCCATTTGTCAGACATGAAGCATCTGTCTTTCAAAACTGTGTTTCTTTTGGCTCTCGCTTCAGTGAAGCGCATAGGGGATTTACAAGCGCTTTCAGTAAGCGCATCATGTATGGAGTTTGGGCCTAATGACTCAAAAGTCATACTCATACCGAGGCACGGGTACGTGCCCAAATCCCTCAACACACCGTTCAGGGCCCAGGTGATTTCCCTGTGCGCTCTCTCGGTTCAAGATGAGGAGGATGTGAGTCTCCTTTGCCCTGTCAGGGCACTGAGAGCTTATGTGTCCCGCTCGTCTGCCTTCAGGCAGACCGAGCAGCTCTTCGTTTTGTTTGGCGGACGTTCCAAGGGACTGGCCGCATCAAAACAGAGCCTATCCAGATGGATAGTTGACGCCATAGCACTGGCTTACACTTCTAAGGGCCTGCAGTGTCCTTTGGGTGTCAGAGTGCACTCCACGAGAGGCGTGGCCTCGTTGTGGGCATGATATAGTGGCGTTACCTTGCAAGATATCTGTACGGCTGCGGGCTGGGCCTCGCCGTCTACATTTATAAGGTTTTATAACCTAGAGGTTCCCGCCTTACAAGTCAAGCTTCTGTCGGTATAGAATTCAGTGTTATCTGCCCCGCTGTGGCGGCCCAGATGCTGAGTTTTGCTTGTGCATCGCTTACTGAGCGATAACACCGCTCCATGGGTGTTGAATAACCCGTATTTTTAACCAGTTCAGGCTGAACTGGTTATGGGCACCCTGTCTGTGTGAAACACTATTAACATAACTAGCTCCTATAGGATGCTATTTCATGGTGAATGATGCTTGCAGCCTCTCTTCTCCGACTCTCTGTGAGTCTATGGTGATTATGCACTACATGAGCCCCGGGCTACTGCCCTTGGGACTTTGGTGTCGGATCCCAGTACGCACGGCGTTTTGCATTGTGTTCCCCATAGCGTAAGATATTACGCAGTACGAGAGATACTCTCGTAAGAGAACGTACTCGGTTACTAACGTAACCTCGGTTCTCTCTAGAGAGGGAACGAGTACTCCGTATCTTGCCGTGCATACACAGCTCTGGTTCGCTTTGGCGATGAAAACCAGTGTACTAGCCTTATCGAGCAATATTTACAAGACCACGCCTTTTCTGGCGGGACGTGACGAAATGGGCGCGAAATGCCCCCATTGGATATGTGTCACGCAGCGCCTCTCTCGATAGGCTGCTTCTGTTGCCGCAGGGCAGCCAATAGGCGCACGAGCTGTCCTGCCTATGTCTGCATGCTGCTGCACAGCGTTTTACATTAATTCAAAATTAAGAATAATTTTTGGCTTCAATATCTCGTGGAAAATAGGTTTTCCCCATAGCGTAAGATATTACCCAGTACTCGTTCCCTCTCTAGAGAGAACCGAGTTTACGTTAGTAACCGAGTACGTTTTCCCCTGCCTCAAATCGAGCCGTTCGAGCGTGTGACGTCACAAGGTCGCACGCCCCTCCCACGATTGTTGATTGACAGCAGCGTTTCAATACAGACCCGTCCTCGCTCGTGAGTGAGATGTCAATCATAGTTCGTCATTGTTGATACACTGGAGCAGAATGGCGCCTAAGCGATTGTGGTGTTCTGTTCTTGGGTGTAATAACGAACACAGCAGTCGTTTTAATATTCCTAAATCCGAACCGCTGAAGACGCAGTGGCTGAGTTTTGTTTATGAAGGGAATATTCCCGACGAGCAATGTCAATGCGCTCATGTTTGCGCAAATCATTTCTCACCAGACTGCTTTTTAAACGAGGGTCAATATAAATCAGGTTTTGCTAAGAAGCTGCTACTGAAAAATGAATCGGTACCTACCAACTATTCCTGTTCCTGCTGGACCTCCAGAAGAAGTGAGTGTAACGTTTTATTAACCTTTATATTAATCTTTGCAAATCCCTTGCACGCTTCACGATGATTGTGGCTAATGTTTACTCAGGGTACATTACGGCATGTATTCTATGTAACGTTACGACGCTATCAATATTATTCATAATCCCACGTTTATAATGAAAAACGCGTTATAGTTATTGTGTTATTAAAAACTGTGTACGCAGGTGTTACAGTTAACGTGCTAACACTAAGTTACACCTGGTTTACTTGTATGTTACTGATTAATAAAGTAATGTAAAAACAGTTATAACTGCATTAAGATGAATGGTAACACAGGCCGGCAAAATACTGTTTTGGTTGCAAATGCATATGATTCAAGACTATTAATACTCTAATTGATGTTATCTGATCACTTATTTTTGCTTTTATATAGGCAAGCACATCTGAAGAATTGGACATGGTGCAACATGTGGCCAGCCAAAATAAACTGTGCACAGTTGGCACCCAGCTGTCAATGAAAACATTACGTCCGCACTACAAAAGCACAGGTTTGCTGATCCAGATCATATATAGTGTTAAGTCATATATTCAATTTTTTTTTTTTTTTTGGGGTATTGTAATAATATATATATATATATTTTTTTTATATATATATATTAGTCCACAGTATTCAAATGTCAACTATTATGTAACAGGCACACAGACAACTATGTTATACCCAGATATTGGTGTTGGCCAGTCAATACCACTGCTATCATCAACACCAATAAAGAGGCCAAATAAGAGATCTCGCTTGGAGCTAGAGGAGGAAGAGGACACTTCTGGAGCCTGCTCAATGATTTGAATGAATGGAAGAGCCTATGGATACCACATATGATCCAGCTAACTCTGTCACAACCTTGACTGAGCCAACAAATATTACGTAAGTGATGACAATTTTTTTGTTAAATGTTTCAATCAGTTCAATTATATTAATTTTTATTTTATTTTATGTGGAATTTGGAAATTATTTAAGTAACTCTTTATTATTCTAATAGATTTGAGTCTTCAAAACCAGTTCACAAGACAACGACTTAAATTGTTTATGAAAACTGCCTGCTGCAGCTCTTTGAGCAGTGCCCTGTGTGTCAACGTGTTACCAATGTACAGAGAAAATAATTTGGCACATTCCTCTCTGTACAACAACGCTGCCCACACTGTGACTTCTTCAGAAAATGGAATAGTCAGCCAATGATACAAAGCACTCCTGCAGGGAACCTCCAGCTTTCTGTTGCAGTGTTTGCCAATGGTGCCTCTTTCTTCCAAGTTAAAAAGGTAGATTAGTGAGGATTTTACTGTTCAGCCTATAATTTACTATTGCAAGTATTATCACAAAGATCAACCTTGAACAAAAATAAATTAACATACTGTCCATGAAGTCATGCTAAATGAAGGAATCTTATTTTCTGACTTCAGATTTTCCAGGCAATGAATCTGAAAATGATCCACTACACCACCTTTCGAATTCATGCACGGAGGTACATACAGCCTGCAATTGTACATAGCTGGAAGACGGCACAGGATGGCATGTTGCAGCAGCTCAGAGAGCAGCAGAACATTGTCCTGGGCGGAGACATGAGGGCAGATTCATCAGGTACTAAATGCTGAAAAACTGTGTCAGTTTACATATTACTGTGAAAGCAAAACATACAGAGGAATAATAATAAATAATAAATACCAAATGTAATACAAAGTAAACAATAATTTTCTACGTAAAGGTCATTCAGCCAAGTTTGGAAGTTAGTCAGTGATGGACTTAAGGACCAGCACTATTATTGATCTGCAGCTAGTTCAGGTGAGTCTAACATTACAGATGTATGCCAGATGTAATGCATATGCAATGTAATAAAGTAAATATACAGAAAAAAGGCACAGGGATTTTTTACTGTGTAGCTATTCGCTAACATAACAGGCATTGACAATTGCCATGTATGCCCTTTATTTTGTAATGAGAGTAATGAAGTTGGAGGGAGCAACAACATGGAGAAAGAGGGTCTGAGGAGGAGCCTTGATCTCTTGAGGGCACACAGTGTGACTTTTGACAGCATTGTTACAGACCGGCACCCTCAAATACAAAAATACCTGCGGGAGGCCAACATCACTCAGTATTATGATGTATGGCACATTGAAAAAGGTATTAGCTCCTGTCTGAGTATTTGTTGTTTATGTGCCTAATGACTGTCATAGTCTCACAGACTGGATATATTTTAAACAGATCAGTAAAATAGTATTACAAAACATTGATACAAAATCATACCTTTGACCATAACTTAGGCCTAATTTTAATTATATTGTGTTCAGTAAACACACTGTATCTTTATGCATGACTGAATTAAAGTTTGTTTGTTTATATTAATAGGAGTATCAAAGAAACTGCTGAAGATTGCTCAGAAGAAAGACAGTGAAAAACTGCAGAAGTGGCATCGCAGTATGAAAAACCACATATATTGGACAGCGGCTTCTTCTTCAGGGCCAGAGCGAGTGGCAAAGTGGACATCAATTCTAAATCATATCCAAGACAGGCACACACATGATGATCCCGTTTACCCACAGTGTTTGCATCCGCAACGCAATACAACGGATAAGAGCAAGTGGCTGAGAGCAGGTGTTTACCCTAATAGCAGATAGCAGATTTTTTTTGCTGTTACTGCATTTTAAAAAAAAAAATTTATTACATACATCTTTGGATTTCAGTAAAACCGTATTTCTGTCAATAAATGTTAGTCCAAAAAGTTTTGTGTCTATTCATTATTTGGTATTTCATGCTTATGGTATGTTATGTGGTTATTAAAAATTACACAACAGTTGATCAGTTACCTATAGTGAATTTTATGCTTTGCACTGCAGTCGCTTATGTTACAATAGAACATTATGACTGAAATGAATCAAAACACAACTTACGCTGCCATTCCTCTTAAACCTAAAGGCCCATAGTCTGCTCGGTAGATGTTTAATGCATTCTGAAGAGAGAAGAGATTTAAACAAAAGGGTTCCAGGCCTGGATGATCAATCATCCATTGAGGTGGATTTTCCAGCAGCTGTAATCTTCTTAAACCCTACAAATTATGAATATGGTAACTGCGCTGAGATTTTTACAAGAAGATTGTAATAGTAATACAATTTAGGAAAAGTACTGTACCTGTGGTATCTCCCTGCAGCATATATTCTCAGCCTCTGTAGGCATTTGCCCACAAAATCCACAAAGACACCTGAAACAGGAATATCAATGCAGTTACAATACTATAGATGTACTTAAAACAGGGTTTCTGCAGGTTTCAGTAAGTCAAATTTAAGACCTTTTTAAGACATTTTAAGACCTACATGACGCATTATCCAAGTTAGATAGATAGTTACCTCGGGATCATTAGAGTATCTATCTGTCTATCTATCTATCTATGTGTGTGTGTGAGAGAGAAGGAGAGGTAGATCTTTTTTTTAATATAAAATTGTACTTTTTGCATATTATACTGTAAAAACACAATTATTGTTGATTTTAGTTGATCATAACCAGAGAGGAAATGATGAGATGATTAAAGTGACCAAAATTAGCAAGGTTATCACAGAATCCTGTTCAAAAAGTACTAATACTACAGAATGTCAATTCAACTAGTTTTATGTCGAAAAACAGCAAATAAATTGATTAGCATCAATATGCACTTTTTGTTTACATAAACATTAAAATACCATTAAAAATGATGACTAGATTTTAAAAGAGTGTCTTGCAACATGTCATCTACTAACATGTACAAGTTCAAATAAAGTTTTGACAAAAAAGGTTTTACACAAAGATAAACCTCATATTTCAGCCTTTAAATATTTTTTTATAAAAAGAATGAGTCAAAAAGATAAATTACTGACATTTACACATTAGCTTATATTTATTAGTAGTGTTTGGGTGAACCCCCCATCCTTCATGTTGACGGAGCTTTCAATGTTGTTATGGAAAGGGGTGATTGGTTGGTTCCTGTCACATGACCTGCGGTGCGTACATTTGCGGCATTCTGAAAAGTTTAGATTTTTTCCATCTCGTTGCGCCTGGTAAAAAAAATTAACGCGTCACTTCAATTATGAGCGTGCTTGCCGCGCGCCTACAGACGCGATATGTGAACGGCCTCTGGCGAGCTAGCGCATATCAAGCCACGAGCTACTGGAGCACGCGAGCGACGTGTTGGAGACCCCTGCTCTAGAGCTCCGCTTTGTAGGCTACAACTCGATACTTTTTTGCTACTTTGTAATAACTTTATGCGGCCAGCGTTTCTGGAAATGAACGAGGGTAAACACTTTTTTTAGACCTGACTAAATGAAATTTAAGACCTAGGATGAAAATCTGGCCGTTTTTAAGACTTTTTAAGACCCCGCGGAAACCCTGTAAAAGTTGTCTTAAAACATTTTCGTACTGCACTAAACATTTATACAACAAATTCTTAGGTATCCTTCAACTACTGCTAGAATCATTACTGACATGACCTCATGTCAGTGTTTCAGTCACGATAGTTGTACCTTAAAGGGATAGTTCATCCAAAAATGAAAATTCTGTCAGTATTTACTCACCCTCATGTTGTTCCAACCCCGTAAGACCTTCGTTCATCTTCGGAACACGAATTAAGATATTTTTGATGAAATCTGAGAGCTGGATCACTCCTCCATACTCCTCCATAGGCTTCAAAAGGATTGAAACTTGCCGGCCTCGAAAAGTTATTAAAGACATCGTTAAAATAGTCCAAGTGACTACAGTGGCTCAATCTTAAGTTTATCAAGCGACGAGAATACTTTTTGTGCGCAAAAACAAACAAAAATAACGACTTTATTTCAACTATAGAGGGAATGCATTAACGTCACTTTCCCGCCGGAACACGCCCCCTCAGCCTGACTGAGTGGCAGAAGAGCAGCTGCGTGACTGGATTTAATAGGGGAAACTGCGAAAACGCAAGTAAAACAAACGATTATCAGTTTAAACTAAAGATTGGACTCAATATAGTGTTCCTTACAACTTACTAAAGATCCAGTGATCCATGGATATTGACATGCAGCCAGAAATCGTGTTTCCTGACATTTATATGTGCCTGATTTCGACACCGGGGAAATACATACAGCAAATTTGCCTGTGAACGCTTTATATAAATACAATATAGGCAGGTCTAAATCCAGGTGATCACTTATATCAATGTTATATATATCATCATATCGTCTAGACTTAAAACTTGTATAGTTTTTTGTCAGTGTTTATTTAAAAATGTCAAATTATACAGAATATACAGTGGTAAATATTTGATTGATGAGTTGTCACTGCAATATATAACAATACAATATATAGAGAATGATTTTACCACTAAATTCAGCATATTGACACAAAAATTATTGCAAACATTATCATATCAACGTTCGCAAAATGTTTTAAGGATATCATTGAGGCCTGAGATGACGGAGTGTTTTTTATAAAACGTTCTTGTAATGTGACGTGTTAACAAAGCAAGAACATTTTATATGTAACATTTTCAGGATGTTGAGGTAAAAGTTTGTAGAATGATCTTTTATAAAACATTGACACAATGTCCCATAATAACAGAGGATGAACATAATCAAATTAACATTCGTAAAATGTTTTTGACACAAAAATGATAACTGCAAATCCACCTTTCGCTGCCTGGAGTCCAGTTGTTTCTATGAATTGCAACGATCTATTTGCTTCTCTGTTTAGGTAGTCTGTAAAAATATACCTCATATGTCTTGTCAAATCTAGTAGTACAGTCAGTCTCAAAGCTCTTTCCCGTTTTAGACGCGTTCTGTGTGTTTTTCCGCAGCATTCACACTGAAAACCAATGCTGCCGCTCAGTCTTTCTGCCACTCAGTGAGCGGAACAGCAGCGACTTCCGCTTACTGTGACGTCATGCGCATTCCCTCTATACATTTCCTTCTCTGTTGGCCTCTAGTCAGTTAACTTAGTATAATAGCGTAGAGCTACGTCACACGCAGGCTCACTATTGGCCGACGCTGGTCATGTGGGTGATGCGTGTGACGTACAACAACAGAAGCTCTACGCTTTTACACTAGTCAACTGACTCGAGGCCCACAGAGAAGGACAAGAATAGTTGAAATAAAGTCGTTATTTTTGTTTTTTTGCGCACAAAAAGTATTCTCGTCGTTTGATAAACTTAAGATTGAGACACTGTAGTCACTGTAGACTATTTTAACGATGTCTGTTATAACTTTTCGGGGCCTGCAAGTTCAATCCCTCAAGAAGCCTATGGAGGAGTATGGAGGAGTGATCCAGCTCTCAGATTTCATCAAAAATATCTTAATTCGTGTTCCGAAGATGAACGAAGGTCTTACGGGGTTGGAACAACATGAGAGTAAATACTGACAGAATTTTCATTTTTGGGTGAACTAACCCTTTAACACTGAGATAACGTCACGCATCACTGACAAGCCTACATTTACAACAAAAAAAAAGTTTTTCAACATAAATCTGTCAACGAACTAACCTATAACTTACATTAGTAACGTTAAACACATAGCGTTTGTATCTCACAACTCTAACGTTACCCTGCCAGACTGCCAGTACATACAAACATAGATCAGAGTGACATTGTTAACCAACCATTCAGAAACGTACTGTTCGAGCCTTAATTGTCGAACTTCTTCGGGGCCGTCATCTTGTTCCGGGTCCGACTCCGGTTCAAATTGATATGGTTGCACTACAGATGTGTCCTCAGTGACTCCAGCAGCCATTCTTTCGCCAAAATACACAATCAACTGTTGTCAAGGCAACACTCCACGTGCGTTGTGTCAAAAACGCCCCAAAGAACAGAGGGGCGGGGTGAGCAAAGCTCATTATCATTTAAAGTCATATGCACTGAAACGGCGTACTGAAAACAGAGCTGTTTTTGAGCAGGTAAAATGAGTTTTCTTAAAATACTAAGCAGAATTTTTAATAAAAGTATATTACAAAGTTTTCATTTAGACCCTAAAGATTCATATTAACTTGTACAAAAATGGCATTATATGACCCCTTTAACACTTCCGGTTCTATCATCCCGAAGCCATTGGGTTTTTTGGTAAAAGACTGAAATAAGGTCTGTGGTTAATACAAGCTCAATATATTTTCACGTTTTATTCTATGAAATACATCAGTAACAACCCCTTTTTTAAACCCTTTTACTGGTTTTGAAAAGGGCGGTTGCTAACATTAAACGTCATCCCACTGATCAGATAAACTCAGCTACTTACTAGTCCGTTTTCATTGCCTTATTTTGTTTATGATCACACTCTTGCAAACTTTTCTAACTTCTAACTATTCAAAGAGTTAGTGATGGCAATGCTGTAGTCATGCGTTCATGGTGTAGTTGGTTTATAGCCTTAGATTTAACTTTTTACTTCTGGCAATTCTATTTTGGCTTCAAAATTCATAAAAGTTGTTCATTTGTGAAGATTTTCAAGTACCGGCTTTTCTGCAAGCGCCATCTACTGTCAGACATTGATTTTGCATGTTAATTCAACCCATGTGCCTTTTTTTACACAATGGTCTGAAAAGACAAAATGCATGTAAAAGTCAGACCGCATGCTGAACATTTGTGTTGGTGTGAATGGGCCTTTACTTTTCAACTACTACACAATTTATTCAGTTACAGGTACAGCAGAACTTTTTTGATCGAAATAAAACACCAATAAAAATAAAAAATGTTCTGCAATATTTAAAACATGCTTTCATGAAACCCTAGCATAGCACTCGTTATCAGCAATAATGCATCATTCGGCTCGGCCTCAGTTGGCATGGCCACATACCAACCACAGTCTGTTCGCTGAACATCTGATGCACAATATACACAAAAAAATTTCAATCTGATAAGCTCCGACAATTTTTTTTTTTTTTTTTTTTTAAGATCGACTGGCAAAGTTAATACAATGAGTGAATACTAGATTTACTAAAATACATAAAATCTTTGAAATATGCTCAGGTTTGTTTGTGGCACTTAGTATTCTCTTGATCGACACTGTATATCCAGAACTCAGAATTACAGATCACAACATCTACACATATTTTCCATTTTTGTTTGTTTTATGGACAACTTTTACTGAGAACATTATTTTAAAGAATTTCTTACCATGCCAGTCTATTATTGCGCTATCGACCGCTAAAGCGCACACAAAAACTAAGCAACCTGCAGTTGGTTGCTTTACAAGCTTACTGTTATGCAAAGTTAAAAGTGTTGTGTCTTTGCCATTAGGCCTTTCCCACTGTGATTAAACATAACGGTAGCAAGACTGCTTTTTCCTGTAGCTTTATTGTTCTGCTCAATATCACCTTTCAAGTTCTGAGGCCAATGAGTACTGTTGTCCATGGACTGCTTAAAACATATTAGAGCAAAACCGACATTACACTCGTATGGTGAATCAGAAAATAATCAGTGAATTCATCACAAAGCTATTTTTTCATGTTCATCTAACCAAAAAAAAAAAACACCACTTTACAATATACTCTGAAGGAAAAAAAGAAGAAAAAAGGCAGGTTGCTGTAAGTTCACATCTGCATTCGAAAGTGAGGGATAAGGAAAAAAGACTGAGATATAATACAAAGGGAGAGCTGAGAAAAGCTGCGTGGCTTTGGTGGGCAGTTATAATCCCTTTTATCCAACATCACCCACAATTCCTGGGTTAAACAAGTACATGAACAAATTCTGTGTGTCTATTTCACACAACGTGGCACGCTCATCAGTCGCCATTAACATTACTATTGCTTCACACAATAAGCGACAAAGACGTCAAACTTGGGAAAAATAAAAAATATATATGAATTTTATATATTTATCTCTATATATTCTATATTCTCTGAAACAGCAGGATTAAAAAGCTTTTTACAACCAATCAAATGATAACCTGCCAAACGAAGCAGAGTCAAGTCCGAGGTTCTACCTAAAGGTCAGTCAGCGCTCACGAGGAGGGAGGGAGGGAAGGTGCAAAAAGCCAACAAGCTTCAATCCTTTCCACGCACGTTATGTAGTAATGAAGCAATTCTTTAAAACATGTTCCACACACATTCATCAGTCAAATATATCCTCAATTAAACCCAGTGATGATCCACAACCCCACACCAGGGGCTGCCAAGTTTATCAATTGTATCCTCACTCGAATTTGCAGCCGACTGGAAAAGGCACCACAGCACGTACATGGGTCCATCCCCCAAAACATCCTCGGTTTTAAAATTAACACCCACAGCCACCACAAAAAAAGTGAGAAAAACAGTTTTTTATTGTATGATGTGTATTTTGTTGTAGTTGTTTTTAAAACTGGAACTCCATTCTTTCCCTCATGTATTAGAAAAAAAGTGTTTGTAATGCTTTTGGTTGTACTTTGTTTCCACTGTGTTGTGACTCTTGATTTCACTGGAACAAAAGAAACGTGACTGATGTCTTGTGTAGAAAAGGGGCTCTTCCCTCAGGTGGGACGACTACCACGGGTCCTCAAGGTCAGCACCGCTCTGCAGAGAGAGACCACACAGAGAAAACCATCAGTTGGCAAACGCATCAAATCAGCATTATCACAAATCACCGTGGTCAACCAAATCAACCTGCCATCTTTTGCTATGAAAAACATTCACTTAAAGTAATGAGAAAGGCTACATCATAATACCAAATCTAATACAGGAAGTATGAAGGAAGAGTGTAACCACCAAATGTAACGTGACTGGGATAATTGTAACCCTTGAAACAATACAAATATCATATACTGTACACTACCGTTCAAAGGTTTAGGGTAAGAAAGAGTTTTGTTTGAAAGAAATGAACACTTTTATTCAGCAAATCAGCATGTTAGAGTGACTTCTGAAGGATCATGTGACACTAAAGACTGGAGTAATGATGCTGAAAATTCAGCTTTGCCATCACAGGAATAAATTACATTTTAAAATATATTCAAATAGAAAACATTTTAAATCCTAAGACTTCACAATATTTTATTTTTGATCAATTAAATGCAGCCTTGGTGAGACTTCTTTCCAAAACATTAATACAAACTTACTGACCCCAAACTTTTGAACAAGTAGTGTACACCTAAACATTACTGAACCGTTAACTAAGATACGCTTTCAGCTGAGAAAAATTATCAAAAGTCTAACTTAGAGACAGTATGATTATATAAAAGTGGTTAAATACTAAAATATACACTAAATGTATCAGCCTATTTGAACAAATATTCAGCACATGCTCAAAGTTCTCAACTGAGTGCATGTGTTTATCAAGTCTTAAACTTTAAACTAGTTTAATGAAATAATGTTCATTACACATAATCAATAATTCAATTTCAAAATTGCCCACAACCTCTTAGCCATGATCAAATCCTGTAAGGTAGCCAAGTGTTAGCATAAATCTCTTTAGGCTATACCTTAACAAAATAAAAAAGTAAAACAAACAGTATGGACAGTCTCCCATATTCCACTTCAGCTAACCATTACTGTGATTACCGAACCTTGAAACTAGAATTGTCATATTCTTGTTTCTTTGTCTAGTATGTCTATGTTTAATTTGTACGAATGGAACACCTGTGATTTAATAATTTCTACACTGCAAGATCAAAGATTTAACTGTGTTGTTCAAGGCATGGAAACGATTCAGAAAATAAAAAATATTGGGATAATCAGATCCTGCAGTTTTGATTTGATGTTTCTTCCACTACTGTGATGATATTTCCTTACACATCTGCATCACAGAGAAAAGGATGCATGTGCAAAACTGAAAGACTGTGGAACAATTTTTCCAGACCCTTGTAAAATGGCCAATTAAAGATTAGTGAATAATATTTCTGTTGTCTAATATGATTACTTTTCAAGAACACATCTAGGTAGGCCATTTCATGCCACAGATCATACACGTGCAGGACTTCAAATGCTAAACAAGTCATCTGCATTCATTTACAGGAACACTGTTGCTTGGTAATGTAAAACACAAAGAAGTGAATTATCTACATGGCTTGAATGTTTAACATGTAATATAGCACTACTCTGACAGTTTGTTCACACTTCGTAACAGTAAACCAGCAAATTAAAAAAAATGGAAAATTCCCTCCTCAACCAGCGATGCATTCATAAGATCAGTATATGGTGTAGAGTGAGTTTGTGAAAAACTCCAGTCGCTCTTTCTGCAGAAATCATTAGTATCAATTAGTAATCAACTTACCAAATGAAACAGGTGGGCTGCATTAATTAAAGGGTGAACACATACATCATTAGTTTTGTTAATGTGTATTATCCTCTTAATGAATCTCAAACTATGCGTGTTCTGGATATGAATACCAACCTTTATGTTTGTGTGTGTAAACTACATGCATTTGACCAAGAATATGATTTCTAAATGTTTATCTGGCTGTGAAAAACATGTTATTAAATAATTTATTTACAAAAGGAGGGGTGCATGGATTATAAAGCTGTCATTGGCTATCACATTGGAAACACAAGGATCTAGTCTACTCCTCGCAACAAGCCAACAAAACATCACTCGCTGATGATGCCAGGAGATGTCAAAAGTACCAGGTTAACTTGATACTAAAATTTCAAACCTATGTAAATGCTGTCTAACAGCACTGCTGCTGTCTACTATAATAAAATGAATCAACACATAATACTGACAGGAAAATTGTTTGTTTATTAATAATCAGCTTTATTAGAATATTTAT
This sequence comes from Gila orcuttii, assembly GCA_026230005.1. Classification (NCBI taxonomy): domain Eukaryota; kingdom Metazoa; phylum Chordata; class Actinopteri; order Cypriniformes; family Leuciscidae; genus Gila; species Gila orcuttii. Next base: position 11,769,414 of record JAPDVR010000019.1, on the reverse strand, counting down.
GAAAAACTTTTTTTTTATGTTTTTTTACTCACATGTTCAATGGCGCAATTATTTGATGAAAAAAAATAATATTGTGAAATATTATTACATTTACAATAACTGTTTTCTATTTGAATATATTTTAAAATAAATTTTCAGCATCATTACTCCAGTCTTCAGTGTCACATGATCCTTCAGAAATCATTCTAATATGCTGATTTGATGCTCAAGAAATAATTTTTATTATTATCAATGTTGAAAACAGTTGTGCTGCTTAACATTTTTTGTGGGAAGTGATCATTTTTTCTGGACTCCTTGGTAAACAGAAAGGTAAAATGAAGAGCGTTTATTTTTGATATTGATACTTTTGATCAATTTAATGCATTCTTGCTGAATAAAAGTATCAATTTATTTTTCAAATAAACTTTTAAATGGTAATGTACATTTCATTGTAATTTGTTAATATACAAACTTTAAATAAAGAATTGTGTTCATTAGATCGGTTGTTTCTGTGGTATTGAAAGTGTATCAAGAATCCTACTGAAAATTGTGGTATTGTGAAGAGAGAGTCCAAGAGCATAGAGAACATCTATCACACACACCAGATATCTCTTGGATGTCCAGTAGGGAAAAACACTTGGATCAAACTCCAGCTTTGTCCAACTAGTGTCCATTCCAGACCAATACTTGAGAATGTGTCACACTACTTAAACACTAAGACACATTCTCTTGAGGTGTTTGCCTCATACACACACACAAACAACAACAAGACAGATATTCAACTGCAGGCTTTACGACATGCAACCCCCAGTGCAGTTTCGCCAGATCACACGATGAGTAGTGACATCATCATCATCATGAGACTTGGCTGAAGAGTTCATAATGGCATATTAGCAAACTTATTTATAAGCTATTGAAATAATATACTTGTTAGTAGAGGTGCACGATATTGAAAAAACGTGTGATATTGCGATATCGATAATGAATATTGCGATATCGATATTAATTTCGATATTTTTAAACATATGCAAATTTACAAAAGTTATGGGAAAACGCATAAAAATAGATTCATAACAAATAAAACAATTTTATTGATATCAGATAAAATTAAATCAAAGACCGCAATAAGAGAGAGCGGCAACTGCCCTGGTAAGATCATTTAATTTCTTTACTGTTAATAATGATGATGATGGTTGTGTGTTAAGCGCCTGCGACTTACTTTCGCTTTGATTTGCGATAGTTTGCTCGTTGGCTTGATGAATAGATGCTCAGCTTCTCATCTGTGGTAATGCGTGTTGCAGTAGCGCCGTCATATCTGGCTATAACATTACATATAGCCAATAACACACTCCCACGTTTATTTTTTTAGCATTTTTGGGAAGAGTAAAATTTACATATGTGGTTTCAACAACCAGATGCATAAATTTACACTTGTCCAGTTTCGTCTGGAACTAAAGTTTCCTCTTTAATCTCTGTTATTTCGTCTTCTCCCTGAGCAACACTCATTTTCTTACTTTTGTGATCTTTCTTTTGCTCCCTTTGCTCTCTCTTTAGGTCCTTTCTTTTCTTTCGCTTCGTTTTGTTGTCTCAGTCTATTTCTTCACTTATTAATGTTCCTGCGGAGGCTCCACGCTAGCCTGGCTCCGCCCTCCAACGTACTTCCGCTAAATTTTTATTTTCCTTCAGTACTCCGTCTGCATGTCGGACGGGACGCATAAAAAAAAAATATATATATAAAAAAAAAAATCGCATAATTATCGCGAGACTTTAGATCATGATATCGGGCAGCGTGATATCGCGATAACGATACTGATTCGATATATCGTGCACCCCTACTTGTTAGGTTACTAATCATGTCTGATTTGTCATGCTTACAGGCTGATAAATCTCAGTTCATCTCCTTAATGGGATGTATTAGGAGTGTTTGTGGTGATCTCAACCACTGTGCTTTGGGCCAGAGGATCATTTGAATGAGCTCATTACAGCTGTGATTTGAACAGGATTTTTTACTCTCTGCAAAAAATAAACCGAGAGCAGGCGAGTGGGATGGAGAGAGCAAATAGTCTGTATTTTATACTTAGTATTTTCTGTATTTTACTCAGATCTCTGAGTAAACTCTTAGTCACTCTTGAGAGTGACTCTTAGTTGTAGGTTGTTCATACCAGGTATAAACGGGTCCAGTGAGCAAGGCGCAGAACAAGGCATCGTCTCATGATGAGATGAATCCAAAGGTCAAGGGGAAAGTACCATCTCTACACATCTAACTTTTTTATGGTAAACCAAGGACTAAATGTACAGCTGTCATCACACCGAGAGGTTCTAGACCTTTAAAAAGCAAGACAATTCATACTCACACCATCCTCTTCTCTTTGGGGGGTCAACCGGTTGTACACAGCTTCAATAACGCTGTGCCTAAAAAAAAAAGCAGACAATGTATTAGAAAAATAAAACAAGGTATACAAGTTATACAGCAAGATTCAAAGTCAAGCTGTATTCTGAGTCAAGCCTACCTGAGACTAAACCTGCAAATGTTGTGTTAGCATTCCAGACCCTTAAACATCAGGTGCGTAACCCTGTGGCCCGTAAACATGTTTGTGCAGGTGTGAACCTCTGTGTGGTTTGTAACCGTGATATTTACTTACTTGCTGGCAAGGCCGCCCCCTGGTGGGAGATTAGGGATACTTTCTTGGGACAGGGTGCTCATGACAATCAACAGCTCAGGCACACCTTCTTCCCCTGCTTTCTCTATGAGCTCTGATTAAGAGACAGAAAGGATAAACCACAGGTTAAAGCTCCCTAAATGTTCATTTGACTGCTCCATTTAATGGAACCTTACAATATACGCAGTATAACTTAATGTATATGTGACCTACTGTATATGTGTACTGAGAAACGAGCAATGCATTATGGATACCAATGTAGAGCACTAGTGTTATCGGTTTTTTGTTTTGCTTTTGGAAATAGAGAAATGAAAGACAAAGAAAAAAAAGAACGATACAAAGAAAGAACAGGGACATTGAGAGAAAGAACAGAGACAATGAGAGACAAGAGTGAGACTCTAGAAGGAAAGCCTGTGGCTCAGTTGGGCTGCTCTGGGCCTGTTGCCAGTTAGATGTTCAGCCAGCACATTCCTCACCAGAGCAGTAGTGCCGACGACTCCCTCAGGCCCTCTCACCACCCAGCCAAACATTACAACAACGTTACCACAACCTTTGCCCACAGCTCAAAGCCAAGAGTTTACATAACCCCAAAAAACCCACAAAACTAACAACCACTTGCCAGATTATGATCAATGTCCAATACAGAAAGGAAAGGTCAGTTGAAAAGAAAAAAGTAAAAAGATATGGAGTCATGCTATCAAGAAGATATACTGAACTAGAAAAAGAGGAATATGAAATGGGGTGGAGACAGGATAGTATGTTCAAGATCACAAGAGAAAAAGTGTGAGGGAAAAGACCATTTCTCTTTAATAAAATGCATAAATTCTGAAATTAATTAATCTGGACTGAAATACAGTGGCCTTAAATATTTGGAAACTTAAAATATATCTAATCAAGTGGCATGTGCAAAACAAAAAATGCTTTTAGTTTCAAAAACTAAGTTCATATTTCACTTGTCTTCAGTGATTTTTGCAGAGAAAAGCACTGGACTGCTCTTGACAAGATAACTTCAGATTTCAATATAGAGTTACCAATTTGATTCAGTTACACAAACTCTTGATTCAATTCCAATTTAGATTAATTTGGGTATATTTCAGTTATGTCAATTTTGCTTACAATGAAAAAATATTTTCTCTGCTATGATGTAAATTATCGAGGGCAGTGTTTCAAACCAGTTTTAGACTGATTCAACCTTTCTGAGCTATTTGTTCTTGAATATGACTACACTGGTCGAATTGTAAGCAAACACCAGAGGTTTTAAAGCTCATGCCCAGGGACAGATGTATGAATGCTCCCAAACTACGGTGGACAAAATAGGTATTGTGGGACGGACCACTGAGCTCTTCCGTTTCTCACCTTCCACACGCGATTCAAGGTACTTGTCCACCTCAGCATCTCTCTTTACCGCCTCCTCTGACACCCGGGGTGCATTTGGCAAACAGACTAATACAATACTCATATTATCTCGACTTCCCTAAAAGAGGAAAAAGAAAGAAAAAAGAAAATAATCTCAACTCAGAATAAAACATTTATGCGACATAAGAAGCTGTCACGCAAGAGTAAGGAAGGAACTGTACCTTGTGTAGACAAGTATCCACAACTTCGTTGCACACTCTCTCCAGGTCGTCCATCACCTCCAGCCTTGATCGCACAAAGGCACAAAGCTCTTCGTTGGTCATAACATCCCAGATACCGTCACACGCCAGCACTACAAATTCATCCTCCGCATCTGAACGAACAATCTCGAATACTTCTGGCTCTGGAGACACAAGCTGCTCTGTGGGACCCTTGCCCTCCACACACTTGTAGTCATAGTCACCCAGTGCTCGGGATACAGCCAGCGATCCATTAACCCTCTGAATCATTACAGAGCCACCTGCGTTCTGTATACGCTCCTTCTCCCGTGGGTCGCAGGGCTTATGGTCCAGTGTGGAGAAGCCGACGTGCCCGTTGCGGCAGAGAAGGGCCCGTGAGTCCCCGCAGTTAATGAAGTACAGATGTTCCGGAGAGAGCAGCACACCCACCGCAGTGGAGCCGCTGCGGTCCATGCCGTTCCGCAGGTCTGTGAAACTGCGCATGTGCTCGTCGATCCTCAGGAAGCCGGTGCGGATACCCTTTTTGACCGCCTCTATGGCTGGCGTCTCAGGCGCCGGAGCGCCCGCCTTCCGCAGTTCATCTGCCGACCCTGTGGCGACAATATGTTCCAACAGGTGTTTAGAGCAGTAGTTAGCAACACGTGAGCCGGCGTGACCGTCGTAGACCGCAAAGAAGGACCAGTCGTCCAGACCGTGCGGCAGGCCTACGGCTGCGGTGTGGGCATCCTCCATCTCCACCCTCCATCCCTGCATGCTGCTGAGGCCAAAACGCAGGCCGTTTCCCTCTCCATGAGCATTATGCTTCTCTGTTTTGGGCTTGTCTAAGAACGCCCCCATGGCTTAGGCCACCGTCTGCAGAGACAGAGAAACAATCATTGAGTAGGTAGACAAACAAAACACTGAAGACAGTACAAAAAAAAAGACATGGAAAGTTCAGCACAAAAGAAACATATGATCTCTGCAGCTTAAATGCATTAGCTAACATTAAGCAGCATCCCCTCACACTGCATCAACACTGTAGCGCCACACCAATAGAGCTGCTTCGGACGTGAAGATTAAAATTAGAGGCGGGGAAAACCCAGCAAATACAGTCCAAAAACACCCACTGCCAGTGAACAACACAAATGTGGAAGGATTAGTCTTAGTGCTCAATAGACGGATTTCTATTAACAACAAACTGAGTGAAATAAACATGTAGAGATTCTTGGCCCTGAAGCCACAGAGTGGGCGTAGCTTCTGAAAATCAAAAAACTGCAGCCCAGAAAATCCAATTGCCTGTGCAGGGCTGCATTTCTGCTATAGCAGTGTACCCTGCACTGCTATTCAAGTGTTAGCCACAGAAAAATACATATTACACTGCTCTGTATTGCTGCTTCACTCCTGAGGTGAATCAAGTTGCTAATTAATCAAATTCTGTGGTCAAATATTTTTTGTATATTGAGTTAAACTGTATATTTGACCAATTTCATACACTGTACAATGTTTCTTGTGCATTTATTTGCACAGTAGACGTGTAATAAGGTGGATAATGTACATTAAGCTGTTTATTATCACAAAATTGTAAAAAGTAAACCCCTCGACTTAAGGGTTTGTTTTGTGATAACGACCGGCTGACTGTACATTATGCCTGACACATTTTAGCTGACTGAACTGTATGTGATAAGAGAGAAAGACTGGGTGCCTCAAAATAACACTGACAATTAGTCAGCTACATTCCATTGTGTTGTACGCACTGACTGCACACAAAAATGCATATACAGTAAAACATGTATCAAATTCACAGATTTATCACGGTATTGAATTACATTACAAAAACCGGTTTAAATTAATTTTACCCAAAGTCGAACACTCTTCAACTCTTGGTGACTGTTGAAAAGAAAACACTGAGCTCTGAAATAAACGCTCAGCACGCATTACGCTCCTGGTGCTTTAAAAAAGCAGCAGTCCCATTGAAAACAATTGGAAAAATATGCAAGCCGTGTGAAAAAACGCTTTGGTGGACACAGGCTTTAGGCTTACCTGAAAAACTTAAAAGCACTGTTTATTTCTTTTGTATATTTATTTTAAAGTATTTATTTGTGCTAATTTGTTTATTTTATTACTAAGTGTTGACATCTTTTTTGTAAAGTCAATTCAAAGTTTGAAATCAGGCTGCTGTGTAAAAAAAATGACCCTATTGTAAAATCAAAAATGCATTGCATGATCAAACATTTAGGTGAGAATCGAGATAATTGTAATTTTTTAAATGTCTAAATATCAACACAAACAGTTTTTACTGTGTCCCAACTAGTGTTCTAGTCGTTCTTCTGTGATGGCCATATTCATTCATAACATCAGTAGTATAAATGCCACTGAAGTGACTGTAGAGATTAAACTTCTCCTAAAATAGGATTTTCTCTCCTTAGATGAACTACATCTTAAGACTCAAGTCAAGCTGTGACATGCATCTGTCTGGACTATTTCTACTTTCCAGATGAATCACACTAGACGGTGGACACAAATCTGATCTTTTTTTTTTATATATATATCAAAACCAAATTCTGCTTGTCTGTTGCTGAGATGAGGCAGCTTATTACTGTGGTGAGAGTAATAACTAAATGAAGCTCAATTCAGAACCTATGTACCAATACAAAACCAAACATGCTAAGAAACTGATCAGATTCAGTGAGGACGAGACAAACTGAAAGATCTATTTACAGGGTAGAATGAAAGTGACCCTATTTACTCATGCCGCGGTGACCTCTGTATCACAGGTTTAATCCAACAGTGCGAGCAGTGTTCTGGAACTCAGAGCTCACAGTCAGCCAACGGTGAAAGGAGGTGAGCCACCCTGCCAGATCAGTCACACAACAGCTCTTTTTGTCCACAGGTTACAGCTTCAATTCTCAGCACACATTACATGAGTACACAAATGTATTGTGTAACAATTCCAAGTTCATTCGAAATGGGGACTAATAGGTTTCTTTCCACTGTGAAAATTTGACTACTGCACTGTTCTGCACAAGCAATCCGGTCCAAACTTATCAAACTAACATGCAAGTATATTGTTTTTCCAGCAGAGCAAACAACCTTTTATAGTTAAAGCTTTAACAACATGTTGTTCAATGAATAAGCAGTCAGTCATTTCATTGATTTAAACCTTATGTAACACTGTAAAATCTCCTGGTTCAATTTAAGTTCGGAATGACAAAACAAGGGCTTGCAGGACATTCAGTTTATGGAGTTTATTCAATGATACATAAGACTGATTCAAGCCAGTAGCGATCTACAGATATGAAAATTTTGTCCGATAACGATCATTTTTTAACGATCATTCTTTATATTTAAAAGCCGATAACCGATATATTGGCCAATAAATCAAATTTTTATATTTTTTGAGAGCTTAATTACAAAAACAAAAGTCTCACCATTAAAACCCATGTTCCAAGCACACAATTATAATGTTCTCATAATTTTATGTAGCCTTTATGGCAGACTTGCACTGCAAATTATGCACTTTTCTGTATTTTCCTTTTTGAAGTGATTCATATTTCAAGCAGTTCAAAACCATCATGGCAAACAGTGCACATCTAAAGTGTCTCAGCTGAAGGAAATAATCCATGATTTATTGGCTTTAATTATATTGGCCAAAATTTCTTATTGGGCCAATAACGATTACATTAAAAATGAACACATCGGCCGATACCGGTATGGTGGCTGACATATCGTGTATATGATATTGTATATGAATTTGTCATAGAATCTTTGACTCAACTGATTCGTTCAAAACGCTGAATCATTCAGTAATGAAACACTGAGCATGTTGCTGTGAGATGAGCTATGGTTCTGCTGCTGTGATCTTTATTGTGAATCCAATCAAGAGGATTATTGCATGATCAAAGTGCAAAAGGGTCTAAATGACATACATAGTGGATCCTGGTTATTGCTATAGCCCGCTATTGCTCAGCAAGCTGCAAGTATGCAATGATGTCACATAACAGCATGTCTTGAGCGTCTGAGCTGGCCACACCTCACGCCTACTGCACTATAAATAAACCCAGATAGGATTGCATACAAACCCCCATCCTTTTACCCAGATCCTGAGCCCTCAGCTAAGGCTCAATCTCTCAAAGTTTTTACAATGGTAAGCTACTCTAAAGCAGCCGAAGCTAGGCCATCTTCTCCATGAGAGTGAAAATATATCTAATATAAGATATGGACATTCATCCCAAAATGAAGGGAAATAAAAAAGGCACATGCTCGCACTCTCAAATTAATACAAGTCTCAAACCTGAATTGTTAAGTGTGCTTACTTAATTGGGTTACCACTTAAAAAGATTTAAAGTTGCAGTAGGGAGTTTTGAGAAAATGTTGACTTAGCCTGAAAATTTGAACAAGCACAACTTCCAGGTCCAACCCCCTTGCTCTCTGCTGCGCTACAGCCCTCCCTCCACAGCTCCTCCCCCACAGCGCAGCCTGCCGTGAACGCGCAGACTAGTAAGCAGGACCACCGATGACGGCAGATTATAAACAGTTATGGAACATTCACTAATAGGGACGAAACATCAACAATATGCTTTACATTGACTATGGCTTGCCCATACTTTGACTACAAACTTGGTCCTCAAATCATTATGTATTTTGCAATACATGTAACTTTATAACGTTGCACTCTTTCTATAAGTTATAAATAGCTAGTAAGATAACATTAAAGGATTAGTTCACTTTCAAAAAAAACTTTTGCTGATAATTTACTCACCCCCATGTCATCCAAGACGTCCATGTCTTTCTTTCTTCAGTCGAAAGAAAGGTTTTTGATGAAAACATTCCAGGCTTTTTCTCCATATAATTAGGGGTGGGAATCTCTAGGCACCTCACGATTCGATTCGATTACGATTCAGAGGGCTGCGATTCGATGCTAAAGCGATTATCGATTATCTGAATCTTTTTGTGTGTGTGTGTGAATATAAATACTTTGCTTTAAAAGTACAAAGTAATGACCAATAAAGAATTAACGTACAATATATTTTATTAACATTGCAAAGAACCAACAGGAAAATAAATGTGTGCCTGAACTAGCAGCATACTTGTAGTAAATTAATAATATAACAACGACCAGCGTTCTGACGATTCATGCTACCCATCGAGATGTGCTACTTACTGGTTATGCTTATGTGCAGACTCATTTTCCTTCTGCTTACCACGCCCATAAATCTATGCATCCTTGCTGTGGAGACTTGTAGGAAACTTTGACAGGTCAAAGATGAATATTTGATGATAATTTTTACTTTTCACACCTTTCTAAAAATGAAAACAGTACAGTATACTGTACACTTAACTTCAAATTTTATTATAATTGTATTTCATATAATAATGTCATTTTTACTTGTTATATCAAATGTGATAATTGCTAGTTCATTTAAAATATCAAAATATGCTCCTCATACACTTACCCTAATTTAAATGAAATTACGATGTCATAATATTGTGAGATTTACACCATTATGGAAACAATAGAGAATGAATCAACATTCTCTGTGATCGATTCGCGCTTGGGTAACGTTAGCATTTTTCGACAAGGCAGCACAAAGCCGAGTGTTTTTCCTCCTCTGGGTGGAAACGTGTCATATGGCTTCACATATTTGTCGTGTTTCCGAAATATTTTAGTTTTATTCTACAAAGCTTACAACTAGTATGGCTCTTGTCCACCTCCTTTCCCCCTTCAACTTCACAGAAGCCAAAATATTTCCACACGTCAGCTTTTAACGAGGAGGGTGTTTGGATTTCGCGCTCAGCCTTCGCGTCTCTGTTATGTGCACACGCCACAGACGGTCCGGGCACTGCACTTCCGTGCTTCAGAGTTCCGTCTTTTACGTTCCGTCAATATTACGTTATTATAAATATATATCTAAAAAAAAAACAATTTTTTTTTTTAAATCGATTCAGAATCGTCCACGTCCGCATCGCGATGCATCTAAGAATCGATTTTTTCCCCCACCCCTACATATAATGGACTTCAATAGGACACAAACGTTTCAAGGACCAAATGGCAGTTTCAGTGCAGCTTCAAAGGGCTTTAAACGATACCAGACGATGAATAAGGGTCTTATCTAGCGAAACGATCGGTCATTTCAAAAATAAATAAAAAACTTTAAGTTTTATAAGCACAAATGCTCGCCTTGCTCTGTTCTGTGATGCACGTTCGTGACTCTCCTGTTTGAACTCGTTCATCAAAATGAACAAATCTTTTTCGAATCATTTCGTTCGTTGAATGAACGAAATGACTCGAAAAAAGATTCGTTCATTTGGATGAACGAGTTCGAACAGGAGAGTCACGAACGACGGTACGCGCTCGCGCTGTGCAAGAGAGGGGTGATCAGCGCGTACACGAGCGTGATTGACACTGCTAAGACATTCCTCCTGGCTCTAATTGGTTGTTTCTGACCGGGAGCGGTGTATTTCTGCAAATGGCAATAGGACCACAGGGAGGAGCCAGAGGAGCTCGATTTTTTCCACAGATTATCTGTCTCATATTCTACTGTGAGGACATAATGACAGTTTTAACAAATATTTGTTTACAAAAGCTACCTACTGGAGCTTTAAGGCTGAGACTCAAATATTTCCCATAGTAAAGTGACCCTAAATGTGAGCCCCTGAGCAATCTTGATCATCACATTTGGTCTTAAATCATAAGTATAAGAAGAAGAGCGTAAAATGTATTAAGGAAATGTATATTTTTTTCTGTATGCACATGTATCTTGAAATGTGCTGTAAAGATCATTTTTTGTTCCAAAACCACCTGAGATGGATTAACCCATATAATAAGAGTAATTAAAAAAAAAAGAAAAAGTCTTGTATGTCACTTGTGTAAACGATAGCGTTTCATTGGAAACCGCTTCCAGCACCTGTGCCTTGACTCCAGATTAGCCATGCTTTGATCATGTGCTCTGTTTAGCATCACAGTAAACCAAAAGAGCCCAGATGATGATAATAACTCATTGCCTATGAATGTGTGTGGATCAAGAGAGCACACTGTGCCAAAGCACTAAAACAAACAAATAAAACGTATCCTGTTGAGACAGGAAGTGGGCTAGACCTTTGAAGAGGGTTTCAATGTTGTGACCCAACAAAAGGAAAAACAACCTGCTCCTCATCGACTCTCAATTTCAGACCACCTGTGCCCAACAGTGACTTTCATCCACCATCACCCACGTCCCCTCATCATTATGAATCATTATAGACAGGAAAAAGACATTGTGTCCAATAAATAAAAAATAAATAAAAACTTCAGCACTGACCAGGCAGTTCAGGCTGTCACCTAGAATACATCATAACAACCACCTCTTATCAAGCAGGAATTAATCTAAAGCCTGACAACAGCCCAAGCCTGACTCTAGGAATTCTATTAATATCCCACATTACCAGCTCGGTTCGCTAACATGGCGAGTCAGTTTATGACCATAAAAAGATCCTTACCTGACCTAATGTTGGCCTGCATTCAAGAGTTACACGTCCAGATGACAGGTTGCTCATTCAAGATTTCCACATTCCAATAAAGTGAAGAGAGCAGTTCAACACACTCCTGAGATATATGGCACTGCAATGATGTAACCATTGGATCACTGTCATATGTTCCGTTTCCATGCCTACAACGCCTGGAGTGGCAGCTAAGAGTGGTTTCTATGGTAACAGAGAGCTTCAACAGGGCACTTCAGTGCATCTTTCCTGTGACCAGTCCCTTGGAATTGCAAGTGTAGCGAGAGAGCCGACAAACAAAACTAGCATTGAATTTTTTTAATTGAACTGAATCTAGGAACAGCTGGCAAAGTGCAGTGTTTGGAAAAGAACAACGTTGTGAGAATTACAATAATACGTGAACATATCCATTGCTAGGCTTCACGCACACCATGTGCTCCTCGCATTTGAAACTTTAAAGGCCAGAGTATCAAATGTCACAGCCCCTAAACGGGCAGCGAGTTGTAAACTGCTGCACTGGCCTTGTGTTGCCTTGTTTACGGAGTCCTAAGGACAAACAAACTTATTACATCAATAGAAGAGCATCTGCATCATTACAGCTGAATCACAGACAAGCAAAGGTGTATTTTGAGATGTATTTTAAGACAAGTGCCTGCAACCAAAGACAAAATTATGCTCCTTTGACTTTGCAGTATTTTTGGCTTTTGAAATAAATTGTTTTTTTTTCTTTCTTTTTTTACAAATGACATTTGGACTGAGGTCTCGATTTAAAAAAATATTGTCAAAACTTTAAAGACTTCCCAAAACAATCAGGCTAAAGGGCCGTTCACACCAAGGACAATAAGTATAACTATAACAATAATTATAACTTTTTTTATTATATTAATATGTTTTTTAAGGTTCACTTATAATGCTTCAAACTATCAGAATCAAAAGGCAAAATGTAAATCAATGTGGCTTTTAGGTACAAGGTCATGTTAGATATGGATCTAAGGAGTACAACATGACTTTTAATGTAATCGTATTATCTTCCTATAATTAATCAAAGAGTAGTAGGTCTCCTAAAGGTTCAGAGGGATTCAAGATAGTGGGGTTAACAAGCTAACTCAATTTGTTAATCCACTCATGAAATGCATGCAGTACTTGATTAGCTACTGTGCAAAGTCTTTCAAGAAGGATATTGTAGATCAATGGTACATATCAAGCTCTCAGATCTAGACTTATGATGGAGAGCTCAAATGAGAGCCATAACTTAACAGAAAATCATGACATTAAGTCATTTGGCATATTAGAGCAGGGTGATCGAATGGTTTACATTTCGTCTTATTCATTTTTCTTTTGATTATTTGTGCCATGAACTTTCCATCAGCTAATTTCAATCATACTCAGGGTCAAAAATGAATCCGGGTTTGAAGAATAATTCTGACCAACAGTGACAAAAATGCTATAAAAAATTCAAAACGTGAGGGCAAAAAAACAATGGATTTAACCCTTTTAATGCATGAATTCTAAGTTTAGAATAAGGCCTTCATCAAGTTAATTTCTGACACTGATAAACAGCTAACATGGCCTTGTTTTGTGCACTGATATGGGGAAGAATAATCTGGCCTGTATTTACATCTTATAAAGTTAAAAACAACCAGGAGTAATTTAATGTCAGCACTGTTGGTGTCTTTGGAAAGAGTGTTTAATGCAGGATTTAATGGACTGTGTGTGTCAAAACCGACTGAGCTACCAACGTACACAGCATCTCGGACATCAATAGGCGTCTTTTTACGTTCAAATCGAAAACCAACGATACCCACAAATGCTGCCAAGACTGGCAACTCGTTATGTTTTGCGACACAGCCATTAACAGGTCGGATTCCTGGAGCAGGCAGCAGTGGAGCTGACTTGGAGCAGCCGTTACGAAACACGTCCATCCCGGTAGATAACGCTAGCTTGCTAGTTAGTCTGAAAATTGTGGTGTAACTTACGTTTCTCCGATTGAAGTTTCCTCTCCAGAAGACGCCACGTTCCAGGCGGCCGTCAGATTTGACTTTATGATCGAGAACCGACTCGCTGAACATCTATATTTTGAACGTTGGTGATATTAGCTCGTTTCGACTAGAGCAGCTAAAGGTAAACCCAGCTAGCTAGCTGGCTAGCTAATGCGGTTAAATTCACACGGTCAGTTCTGCCCTCAACGGCTCTCGGCTTGGATTACGAGCTATAACGAACATCTTTGACATGCAGTTTCACTTCGGCTCAACGAAAACATAAATGAGACCAGAGTGTTGGTCATCTGAGTTGAATTTCAAGCCGTGTTAGCGTTTCTAGCTACATGTTAAAGACAGGTGACGTGCACTACTCAGTGCCATTGACGGCCGCGCGCTTCGGTTCTGTGTGATGGGAGGGGCCATCGCCTCTATGATTGACATCATTATGCTCCTGAATAGAGGGTGACAATAAAAACCCTTTGTTTTGGATGAGATATCGAGAATCTTGCATTATGTTCTGTATATTGGTTAAAAATATATAAATAAAGTCTCAACGTTCCATTTACCCTGGTGAAAAAGCCTACACTTTTGCCTACTTTTTTTTTTAAAGTGCAACATAGCCTACTTATTACTAAATAATAATATTTTTTTCACTTTATAGTAGAACTTAAGTACATCTTTCTGGCCTGGTTTATCTTTTATAAACATGTCTTAGAAAAAAACATTGGTGTGCATCTTGAGACATAATTACTTCTATTGTCTTTGAAATAAGCTTAAAGTGTAGGCTACTGCTCAATGTATTGACAAGCATTTATGGTAAACTAAATATGCTTTAATGTCATTTCTATTGAAATGTGTATGTTATGCATTATTTAATATTTATATTTACACATTTGTAATAATAATAAAAAATACACTACAAGTGCACATTAACTACAGTTAAGCACACTTCTACTTCACACGATTATTTTATTTGAATCATGTACTTGTAGTCTTTAGAGAAATGTTTTCAAGGGATTTTTACTAAAGGACATTTGAAGACTAAGTATTTTGTTATTGGTTACACTTTATTCTATAGATGCAAATGTTGTTACTTTATTCATTTTTTAACTCAGATTTTTTTTATAGTTGGAAAGTTTTTCTTTTAGACAACCGTTGAATTGGCGATTCCTACATCAGCTGATTCTACGGCCCATCCTGTAGATAATCTTGCACCTTCTCTGTTTCTTCACAGGTATCCTCATCAATTATTAATTAGTATTGGTAACAGAATCTGGTTCCCAGGGGTCATCTTACCCAGAAGATAAGTTGAATACCTCTGTTACAACTTTAGAAAAGGGTTGTTCTGCATTTACATTCATTATTTCAGATAATATTTCAAAAATAATGGGATGATACTGAATCTTTTCCGGTTCAAATTAAATAAATAAATATACAGCTATCCATCATACTGTAGTGATGAGTTGGAAAATATGAACAAATTTCAATTCAAGTTGGTGCAAAGAGAATTTCAGAATTGAGATGTCTTTGAATTGCACATAAACCATTTGAAACAAGTAGCCACTGCGGCAAACTAAAGCAATGGTTGTCGATGTAACATTACGATTCTCAAGGTTTCCTAGAAATCTGCAATATTGGTCCCTCTATGCCCAGATTTCTGAAGCTGCAGACCACAAACAATCAAGCTAAAATAAAAAATGTGGTGATCAAAAATAAAATCACCATAACATATTCATCAACCAGCAGATCTGAGTTGTCTAAATTATCACCCTTCCACAGATCTTTCACACTTGGAGATGTTTCTTGTTATGTCATATAGCTTTGTGAACTGATATCTTGTATACAGTGTGTAATAAATATAATTTGTGAAAGTATTGCATGAAAATTATAAATAGTTGTTAAATGATAATACTAGTGTGAATAGTGGCAGATACTGTTTGCACCTCAGAGTAGCATAATACAGTATACAATAATAACAAGTAACAACACTTTTGGTGTATATGATTATATGTGCATCATGAATGGATGCTGCCTTATTGGGAAATGACTTTTCCCTGTTCATAAAGCCCTCCCCTACACCTACCACAAACACTTTATAATATTATACCTGTAAGGCACTTAATTTCCACGTTTCGAATATTTTCTTAATATAGTCAAAAGTTTGCAAACATTAGTCCTACTATTTTTAATGTTTTTGAAAGAAGTCTCTTATGCTCATCAAGCCTGCATTTATTTGATCAAAAATACAGAAAAAAAACAGTAATATTGGGAAATACTATTACAATTTAAAATAATGGATTTCTATTTTAATATACTTTAAAATATAATGTATTTCTGTGATGCAAAGCTGAATTTTCATCAGCTATTACTCCAGTCTTCAGTGTCACATGATCCTTCAGAAATCATTCTATGCTAATTTATTACCGATATTGGAAACAGTTGTGCTGCTTAATATTTTGTTATATCCTGTAATACTTTTTTCAGGATTCTTTGATGAATAAAAAGGTTGTTTTTTTTAAACAGCATTTATTTAAAATATAAATCTTTTCTGATACTGTTCTGACAATATTACAGTTTTTCTGTATTTTTGATTAAATAAATGCAGGCTTGATGAGCATAAGAGACTTCTCTATATATATACTGTATTAACACTTCTCTAACCTGATATTACGATGGGAAAAGGGATAAGAATGATTTCGGAAAAAGGCGGATTTGAGTCAGTCGTATAAAAAGTTACCGCCACCCGGCTTAATCTCCCTAGTCCCACCACTGATCCTGTTATCAGATGGGTTTTGAAAGCCGGGCTATTTGCATTTAGTGTAACACTACGTTCATAAACAATCAAATTCACCGCGTCACAAGGTAAATTTGAAACATTTGAAAAAGTATGTGGATTTTTACTACAGCAGCTAAACCTGTTTTCAGTAAAGTTTCTGTCAATTTAAACTTAAGTGACTTCTTTGCCATCATCTGTGCTCAGTAATACCTCATCAGTTATCAGGGAACATGTTTATTCCCTCTTTGATGACATCACTGATTAGATCATAGCAGGACCCAAGTAGACTGATTAGATTATTGGAGAGCCAGCTGATGAACTCCACACTGATCACATAAAAGATCTCATCAGTCTACCATGACTTTATATATAGGAGGACAAGGACAGCCACTGTTGTCAGATAGGCCTATCCCATCAACTTAGCTACAGTAAACAGTCGGCTAAGTACAAAGCCTGCACCTAGTAGGTGCTGATAAAGCATCTCTATGGAGACTGCAGAGTGGTTTTTATCACTAGGATTTTCTGAGCATTACAATCTTGTTATTCAGGAACAGGATAAGTTGTAGCTGTAGTCTTATGGAAACAGCTAACAGGGAACGTTCTCAGAACTTTCTCTCTAAGTCAAAGCGTCAGTGTCCAGTGGGTGATAAATAATAATGACTAGTAATGGGTCATTAAATATTTGCAAATATTTTGTATCGAGTTGTTCGGAGCACGTATCAAACTTGCAAAGTCACGTTCCAAAACTAGGCTTTGTTACGTCATAACTGTTAAAAAACGTAATCAATTTCAATAGTTTGCCATAAGGGGACAATCTCAGTGAATCGCTGAACTCTATTTTTATTCTGTTTTTAACTAATCTCGGATCAGGTTTTTAAAGCTGTAGACATTTGTAATGACACATTTAATAAAAAAAGAAAAGTAGACTATAGTTAATTTTATCTTATTGGCCTGACTAGCCACACCCTGGATAAAACACAAAACAAGCCCAACAAATTTTTTATTTAAAAGAGCACATATAACACTTCATATTTAGGGTATAGGGTATGTTTTTTCATAAACACTTTTTGTTATAGGCTACTGGTTGAAACTCAAATCCGATAGCAATCAATAGAAATGATGTTTGTCCAATCAGATGTCTACCGTCCTATCAACCTATGTGTTTCCATCTGCACACCCTGCTCTTGCAGAAATAAGCTGTTTATGTTCATTATTGTATACCGTTATATAATTTGAGACATGGGGTTTAACGCTATCTCTTGTGATGCTTTCAGACTCTGCTCTGGCTGTGCGCTTTCATGTTTTAATGGAGGGGTGGCTTTGGAGACGCTCTGAAGGGAGGGTGGGATCTTATGCTTTCAAACCTACCTTGCTGTTGCTAGCCTCTCCAAAAATTGCCTACCATACCTTAGATGGTATTTGATGATTTATTATGTTGCATTAGTTGTTTTTCATTGTATTTACACAGTTTTGACCAGCAGGTTTTTACAAGCGTGTGGTGTTTCGAGCGCTTTGAAACAGTGAATCATTTTGCAAAGCAACTGGTTCAATTGATTCAAAGTTTCGAAAAGCTTTGTTTCTCCAATCACTACTGTAGGTGTGTTCAACTAGAAGTGGCGCTGCACAGACCAATTGGTGACATCAAAGTACCGCAAGACCAATTTGATTGAATATATATAATACTTCTCACAGTAATATGGCACATAGTCTTAGAGCTCAAACATGAATTGGGGCTCAGGTCAGGAAGCAGACAGACTGGCTAAACCGACCGTCTGCTAGCTGTCTCACGTCACTGAGGTCAGATAAATCCCATCACATAGAGACTCTTTCACCTAGATATCATCATAGAGACTCTGTGTCTGTTCCCCGAATTAGGACATACAAAAAACTCCTAAACCCATTTAAGGGTAAAAATTTAATTGATGTTCAACAAATAAAAAGCAGATATAATACGGATGAACAAATGATAAAGCTCGGGTTGCTGAATATTCGATCCCTTACTTCAAAAGCACTTATTGTTAATGATATGATTACAGACTATAACCTAGATGTGTTGTGTTTGACACAAACCTGGCTAAAACCAGACTATTACATTACTTTAAAAGAGCCTTGTCTGAAAGGCAAAGGGGGATGTGTTGCAGTAATTTATAGTAATATCTTCAGAATTACTGAGAAGTCTAGTTTTAAATATAATTCTTTTGAAGTGTTGGTGCTTAATGTAACACTATCTAGTGTAAATGATAAATCACGTTTGAGATTTGTGCTGGCTACTGTATACAGGACACCAGGGTACCATGCAGCCTTTATCAAAGAATTTGCTGATTTTCTATCAGAGAAGTACTGGCTGCAGATAAAGTCCTAATTGTTGGTGATTTTAATATACTTGTAGATAACGAAAAAGATGCATCGGGATTGGCATTTAAAGACATTCTGAACTCTATTGGAGTTAGACAACACGTGTCAGGACCTACTCATTGTCGTAATCATACTCTAGATCTAATATTATCGCATGGAATCAATGTTGATCCTGTTGAAATTCTACAGCAGTGCGATGACATCTCTATCATCATTATCTAGTCTAGTGTATACTTCATTTAGCCAAGGCTGCAAAGTCGACTCCGTGTTACAAATATGTTAGACTTATCACTTCTGCCACTAAAGATCGCTTTTTTTAATAATATTCCTGACCAGTTTCATCTCCTCAACATCCCAGATAGCTTAGAAGAACTCTATATTGCGACAGAAACTTTTGACTCTCTCTTTTCCAGCACTTTAGACACAGTTGCTCCTTTGCACTTAAAGAAGATTAAAGAAAATAGTCCAACACCGTGGTACAACGAGCACACTCAGGCCCTTAAGAGAGTAGCCAGAAAAATGGAGCGCAACTGAAAGAAAACAAAATTAGAGTTTTTTCGCATTTCATGGAAAGAGAGCACAATTGCGTACAGAGAGGCCTTTTAAAGCTGCTAGATCTGCTTATTTTTCAACCCTGTTAGAAGAAAATAAACAAAACCCTAGGTATTTATTTGAAACAGTGGCTAAATTAACGAAAAATAAAGTTTCAACCCCAGATGTTTCCAAGCAGCACAGCAGTAATGACTTCATGAACTTCTTTACTTACAAGATTGATAATATCAGGGAGAACGCTATCCTCACAACTATGTTCCTTTTTAGAAAGAAATGGTATCAGTTTGTAGCAGTAAATGAAGAGATGTCTTATCGATCAAAAGTTCAGTATGGCGTACCACAAGGCTCAGTACTAGGACCGTTGCTGTTCACTTTGTACATGCCACCCTTAGGAGATATCATTAGGAAGCATGGCATTAGTTTTCAATGTTATGCTGATGATACTCAGCTCTATATTTCTTCACGCCCTGATGAAACTTAACAATTCACAAAATTAACGGAACGCATAGCTGATATAAAAAAACTGGATGACTAGTAATTTCCTACTACTTAATTCTGAAAAAACAGAGATTCTAATTATTGGCCAAAAAACTTCCTCACGTAATAACCTAGAAAACTGTCTAACACTTGATGGCTGCTCTGTCAAGTCTTCGCAGTGGGTTAGGAACCTGGGTGTGCTCTTTGATACCAAACTTTCATTTGAAAGTCACGTGTCTAGTATCTGTAAAACCACATTTTTCTATCTTAAAAATATATCTAAATTACATCATATGCTCTCAATGACAAATGCAGAACAATTAGTTCATGCGTTCATGACATCAAGGCTAGATTATTTTAATGCTATTATGGGTGGTTGCCCTGCACGCTTAATAAACAAACTACAGCTGGTCCAAAACGCAGCAGCTCGAGTACTTACCAGAACCAAGTATGAGCATATTAGCCCGGTTCTGTCAACACTGCATTGGCTCCCTATTAAACATCGTATACATTTTAAAATATTGCTGATTACTTACAAAGCACAAAATGGTTTAGCTCCCCAGTACTTGAGCGAGCTCTTAACGGATTATAGTCTTTCACGTCTATTGCAATCTCAAAATTCCGGCCAGTTGATAATACCTAGAATATCAAAATCGACTGCTGGCGGTAGATCCTTTTCCTATTTAGCAACTTTGGAACAGTCTTCCTAACATTGTCCGGGAAGCAGACACACTCTGTCAGTTTAAATCTAGATTAAAAACACATCTCTTCAACCTGGCATACACATAGAACACTATACATTCGTATTATTCAAATCAGTTAAATTATTATTAGGCTGCACAAATTAGGTCAACCAGAATCAGGAACACTTCCTATAACACCTGATGTACTCGCTACATCATAAAAAGAATGCCATCTACGCTAATTTTAGTCTTTCTGTTTATTCCGAGGTTTACTGTAATCAGCTGGATCCGGGCCATATCCAGATCAGATGGTGGACCTGCGCCTAAACACGACCACAACGCATGATGTAATCAGCTGGATCTGGGCCGTATCCAGATCAGATGGTGGACCTGCGCCTAGACACGACCACAACGCATCCCTGAAGTGTCAGCAGATCTTGTGTCAACTAGACTCTCCCCTGTGAAGGCCTCATCGACACGACAGCCATCGGCACTGATCTTCAACAAACTCGTCCTCATACGCGTGTGATGACTCAGATCTTCAACCAGATGAACTGCATAATATAATGTTCCGATCCAATCTGACTTCTGATCTGTAATGCTGCCTGAATCATAATCATACACTGTTCGTTCATTGGCCAGAGGAGAACTGCCCCCCCGACTGAGCCTGGTTTCTCCCAAGGTTTTTTTCTATTCTGTCACTTGGTGGAGTTTTGGTTCCTTGCCACTGTCGCCTTTTTCGCCTTTCTTCGCCTTTGTCGCCATTGGCTTTTGGCATGCTTAATTGGGGACATTTAATTTTATATTTAACAATATTATTACAACATTATTTTCCTGTTATCTCTGTAAAGCTTCTTTGAAACAATCTGCATTGTAAAAAACGCTATATGAATAAAGGTGACTTGACTTGACTATTATTGTCACATTTGCCTCCAAAAAATCGTTGTGATTTAGCTATTTGAGATTTCTCTGAAAAATCCAGTTAGATGTCATGACCTTGAGATCAAGAGGGGTGGATTGAAATTATTATGAAGTACCAATAAAAGGTCAAGAAACAGAAGCGGCAGATGACTTAGTAGCTCAATAGCTATACAAATGATGTCAGAGGTAAGTGCTCTATTTGACAATTATTATATAGAACTTGGAAATATGGTAAATACTAAAATGTGTGTGCAGCTTAACCTCTGACTACAAGCTTAATTATGTTCCACTCAAGGCAAAGCCAAATAAAGTTTTTGAAGAGAGGTCATTGATCAAGTGATCTGGGAGCAATCATATAAACTTTTGCCGGAAGTAGCAGGATAAAAATGAAAAAAAAAAGTATTGAATTTTTGATGAGCAGTATTATTATAATCATTCATCATATCATCATGCTGTTTTATACTTTAACAACTTTTATATTTCAAAATTCTAAATGTGTAAACAAAGTGTTGGCATGTTTTGTTAATGTTATTATGAAGTATAATTTAATATTAGGGGGTCCTTGGGTTGGCTGAGAGTCTGAGTGGGTGGAAAGATAGGCTTGCAAACACAATGAAATGACAAATTATAACATTCATAATAACCTCTCCAGATGTGTTCTGCAACAAAGATTTTTTCCCCTTTACAAGTCCCGCCGTCTGCATCAAGGTCAATAGTATGTGTGTGCATGGAAGAAATGTAAATTTTTATTATGAAAAAAAAAAAAAGATGTTATCTCTCAGTGCCTCAGGTCAACACATCCTCTTTGTTTTTGTTTTTTTCTGTATCCGGAAGGAATGAGGACATATCTGTCTGGACATCTATTTCTCATATGTTAACAGACCACAAATTATGACCACACATATTTTTTTCTTTGGGCACCCAAATGCAAATGCAAAACATGCCACACTTTTGCCGTCTGTAATTCTCTGTAGTACTTACAATAAACAGCTGTCTCTAAGAGGCCTGTTTGTTCCTTCACTGTCTTTCAGTAATGTTAAAACCCTATTTGATGTGTGGCAAACAGCACAGGATAAGAGCCAGGTGGGGGAGAGATAGTGGGAACCAGCCCAGCTGCAGAGAGACTGCCTGTCCTGTCAAGAATATAGCCCTATAATCCACACATGACCTATAATATCAATATAGGCCTGTATATACACAGTCAGAGGTGTAACATCCATGTTCAGAAAGTAAAAGTCCTCCTCAGTATTTTGTTCCAATCACCTGGATTTGCTAATTAGCACAGTTTTCCAGCCAGAAGATAGAACTAATAAGTGAAATCAGCTGGCTGAGTTCATGGGTGGAATAACATATGGCAGGACTTTTACTTTCTGACCCCTGGACTTTACACCTCTGTACACAGTAGTGGCCAAAAGTGATGTCCAGAGGGGATATTTGTTTTTAATTACCCTAAAAGTTCGATCCATCAACCATACCAGTTGAATCATTCAAATGTGAATATTTTAGATATTTTCAAATGTTTTAAATATGAGGGAAGAACAAAACACTAAACTTGGTTAAGGTATTTATCTGACTAAATTAATTGGATTTTTTTTTTAAAATGCATACACACATATCATACTGTTGCCTATATATATACTTATAAATTATAGGAAAGTAGCTAAAACAGGTCATAGAACCT
The DNA here is from genome assembly GCA_026230005.1 of Gila orcuttii. Classification (NCBI taxonomy): domain Eukaryota; kingdom Metazoa; phylum Chordata; class Actinopteri; order Cypriniformes; family Leuciscidae; genus Gila; species Gila orcuttii. The sequence goes on along the minus strand of JAPDVR010000019.1, from coordinate 11,746,301 downwards.
TTGAAATTGACTTATAAATCAACCAGATTGGACATACTTTGACCATTAAACAACCAGACCAAACCCACTTGAAAGGGTCTACAATGGTTTTGTCATGACACAAAGTGACCGAAGCAACAGGCAACGTCAGGTGTGTGGTGTTTTTTATTTTCAGAAGCTTATAGCACCATCTAGCGGTTCTTAGTAATCAAACGAGAATGAGACTCCCAGACTGTCCCATTACACAACTGTTTTGAGACCATGTTTTGTTTGAGAACTATAAGACAACTTTCAAACATAAACAATATGCAAACATAAAATCACCCCCTAACACCGCCACCCAACCCCCAACCCCCAACGCCAAAAAAGGGGGATTTTGACCTATTCAGCGATGTTGAATTTTATATGCAACTCATTTTTTTTTATATTTCCCAATTTTGGCTAACAGGGTTGTACTAATGTAAAACCTTGCATAAAATGAATTTATATTTTCCGGCCCTATTTTGAACCTAAAAGGCACTCAAATGTTCTTGCAGCATCTTTTTGTGATTATAGAATTTCTAAGAGAAAGGTTAATTAAGCATTTTTCAGAAATAATATTCCATGCACACAGAATGTTCCTGCTGTGCTTGGTTGGCAACAAAAGGTTAGCACTTAGTACGGTATATTTCTAAATGAATGCACGTAGGCTACTGTAAAAATATATCAGCAACTTCATCAAAGTGACCCAGAACAACATCATGAACCCTTCATCCTTGTATCACATTCCTCAGAGTGTTTCTCAGAAGCAGTTCAGCCAGAAGAAATCATTTAATGATTGAATGCTGCCTCTTTCAGGAGCATCGCACCGGGCCACTTCTGCCTCTGCCTGCCATTTAATGCTCATTGATCTCCACAGCAGAACAAGCCAGATTTGTTTACTGAATGAACTGCAGTGGGGCCCGTTGAGATAAACTTAGTTTGTACTGAAGGTTTATTGTCAGAGCAGACGAAATGTACTGTGGTTTTTGTTCTAGAACGTTAGAGCAGATTATTAGTTACAAATAAATTGATTTTTAGTTGCCATTTGCACTGAGCAATAATATATTTGAATGTCATAATCACAACACAAACTGCCTAATTTTATTGAAGGTGACAGTTGTTGTTAGTTCATCATAGTTTAGCTTTAATTTGACCAAAAATGTCATGCTAATCCTTAACCACTTTGCATAGACTTAAACTTGTATAGTGAGCATTTAGCTAATGAGGCAAACTGGGTTAATGAGGCTCGTCTTTAAATTAGTAATGCAAATCGCAGATTGACCCGCAAAATGTGTGTGTTAGAGCCTATATTGGTGTAGCATGGGACATCGTTGAGATGTTTCCTCTGGTCCATGCGGAGCTGTCACTGATATTTACCGTCCATTATTGATGATGCCATATAAATATGTAGCAGGACAAAAGAGGCTACCAAGTATCATAAGAAGAGTGTCTAATTTTATCTTACTCACTTATTGTTTCATTGTAAATTAATTCTGGCATTAAAGAAACTGATTGCTTAGGGATAATGAAAGTTTATTTAGAGTGCAGTCTAATCTTTGGGGTTAGTGGGGGTTTTTTTTTTAAGCAAAATAGTACTTTTATTCAGCAAGGATGCATTAAACTAACCGATCTAAAGTGACAGTAAAGACATTTACTGAGATTACCATGGTTTTCACAAAAAATTTAAGCAGCACAACTGTTTTCAACATTGATAATAAGAAGAAATGTTTCTTGGGTATTAAATCAGCATATTAGAATAATTTCTGAAGGATCATGTGACACTGAAGACTGGAGTAATGATGCTGAAAAAGATTAGAAAGAGAGAAAGATGTCAAATTTACCATCACTCCTTCACCAGTTGTATTAAAAACACCCTTACTGAGAGTTAATTTTTTATTTTATTTAATACCAAGGCTATAACACAAAAGTATAGTGTAAAATAAAAGTACATTGAAATTGTTTAATTCTGTATACGACATATTTCGATCTCATGTACAACATTAAATATGTTAAAAAAGCATTTAAATATAAAATAACATTGCTAGATTTAAAATGTCAGTAACTGTGGAGACACGTCAGTCTGTACAAAGGGCCCATTATAGGGCTACCAATGTGTATATTAGCAAGTGAGAGTGTTTGTGTTAGTGTGTGCATGCTGTCTCAGTCTGTGACCATGGATGTGTGATCTAACAGTAGCTGACAGGGAGGTTGGAGGGCACTCTCTAGGGTCCTCAGGCTGGGAGCACTCTAGACCACATACAGCAGAGCTGTTCCCTGTCCCATTGAGCTAACAATTAGTACACACACCATAATGCACACTGTGAAAAATCATCGTTTTTAAAGAAGAACTGGCAGTTGTGGTTGGCAGAATAATTCTGTAAAAATATAGGCTAGTAAAAAATGTAAACATTTACAGAACAACCAGTAAATTGTACAGTGTCATAAACACACACAAAACACTATTATGGTAACACACATGACACTAAAATAATGCAATAAACATTATTTTAACTACATAAGATATAACATAAAAACTGATAAAAACTTAAGATGAACAATTATTAAAATGAAAAATCAAATGTGAAGTGTCACAGAAAATTCTGGCAATGTCAGTTTATGGCTTTTCATTGTAACTTATAAGATGACTTGCGCTTTTTACTTCCAAAACGGTACAGTTAGCAGTATTTTACTGTAAAATGACATGAAATGTAAGGTTAGATCTATTACTGTTTTTCAGTGGAACTTCACTACAGTCTTTTACAGTTAAAATTACAAAAAATTTTTTTACAGTGCATGGCCCCAGCAGACAAGTGTTTTATGCAACATGCACATGCACATGCATTAAATATGTATGATGTGCTTGTCCTCAATGCATTTCGATTAATGTCTATAGAATGTAGTCATATTTGTGATTTCAAACTGTGCTTCTACGGATGTGTACACAAACCTAAATGCCTCAACCAGAGGCACACTGGTGAACTGGTGGCTCGATCTGTTAGCCCTTTTACATTTAACATGAGGCCAGTCTGCCTCTTCTTGACTTATTCATCTAGTTAGGAGCTCACTAGCACTAACGTGAGTGGACAGCTATGCGTCTAGTGAAGACCTCTCCATCTCCCCTCAGTCTCGGAGGAATCCACACCAGAATTCACAGCCTTCAACCCACACACACAACATGATCTGCAAGCCTTTGCAAGTCTATATGCTTGTGAAGAACTGCCCATTTAAATAGCATACTTCTGCACATTAAAGCACAAAACTGAAGGGTGTTTCTAAAGTTTAAGGAGGGTGGGGGGGAGCAGAGGGATGGTACACATGAGGTAGAGTGTGTTTTTTGGAGCCAAGGTCAAAGAGGGGTTGAGAGAGATCGATTCCATGATTGCTGGTGTGTGAGATGGATATTCACTAGTGACCCTCTGTCCCTAGACGTCGCATGCAAGGAAGTTGTGCGTCCCCTGAGACACTCAGACTGTCTGTATTGTGAGTATGACATGCTTTACCCAATCATTCTGTGTGTGTATTTGTCTGTATGTGAATCTGTGTGTGACAGTGTGTGGGTGCTGTGTTGTTTTAATCAAAGCATGTTAAAGGGACTTCAGATAACTCAGTGTGCTTGGCAGCAATGTTGCAAAACAGAATAAAGTTAAAAGTCAGCTGACCTTTAAAATATACATATTGTAAACATTCTGAGAGTCATATACTTTGATAACAGTTAAATACTAAATTTATAAAAAATATAAATTTTTATTTAAAAAAAATAAAAAAATTGTTGCTTTATTAGGTTGAGTTTGCTTATAGTTGTTCTGAGATTAAATGAATTTCCAATGCTAAAAGAATTTTACTAAAAAATGAGAATTTTCTGTGATCGTCACTAGCATTGTGGGTTGAGTTTTTCAAGCACCTGTCACGTCTTGTTTTGGTTTTGTTTCATGTCAGTCATGTTTCATGTCTTTGTCATGTGATTCCCTGTTAGTCATGTGATCCTGCCATGTGTTCCCTTGTCTGATGTGTCATGTTGTCATTGGTTCATTGTTCACAGGTGTCCCATGTCTAGTCATTAGTCCTTGTGTATTTAAGCCCTCATGTTTGCCATGTGTCTTTGTCAAGTATTGTTTCACGTTCCCGTTCACTGCTTTGCGTTTCATGCGACGCCATGCTTTTGTTTTATGTTTGATCACGGTTTTGTAAATAAACTGCACCTGGGTTCTCATCTACACTTGTCTCCAGTGGACTACATTACAGAATACTTGACCACAACAATGAACCCAGCAGTCACCCTACTATGTCTACGCCAAGGTGATCGTTCCGTAGAGAATTATGTGGGGGAATTTTGTGAACTTTGTTACTTGGTGAACTTTAATGATGTGGCGCTCAAAGACATTCTTCAAGTGGGTTTGAATGAACCCATTCGTTCACAGATGCCTGGGGGGAAACCCCATTTTTCCCTAGAGGAATATATTGACTTCGCCCTTTTGTTGAGCGGCTTGTCATTTACTGTGGACTTTGCGGAAGAGGAGCCCTGCAATTCCACAGTATCCTCCAAGCCTGAGTCTCTTCACGTCATGCCTGCCGAGCCTGAGTCTCTTCACGTCATGCCTGCCGAGCCTGAGTCTCTTCACGTCATGCCTGCCGAGCCTGAGTCTCTTCATGTTATGCCTGCCGAGCCTGAGTCTCTTCACGTCATGCCTGCCGAGCCTGAGTAGGTACCTGATAAAAGCCAAAACAAAACAAAAGGTCCATGCCTCCCTGGCCCCCTGAACAGCAGGCTCCGCCCTGGCTTCCTGCACTGCACCATGGCCCAGGTCTTCCAGTGCTTCACGACCCAGGTCCATCACTGCTCCACGGCCCAGGTCCTCCCACGCTCCACGGCCCAGGTCCTCCCACGCTCCACAGCCCAGGTCCTCCCACGCTCCACGGCCCGGCTCTGAATTTTTAAATTTTGACATTTTGAGTTTTAAAAAAAACTGTTGGGTTTACCAATGCATACTACTGTGTTTAAAATATAAAAGAATGTTAACCAATGAGATGCATCAGATATAAATGATGAGAGTGTAAAACGTTTCCGACAGGAAACAAATCTGCTGTGACGCCAAAACCCCTCATGGAATAAGAAAGCTGTCATCTTTACAATTTTCACAATGAGTGCGTATCAGGATCAACTAAATGGAGGATTTTCAAAGATATGTGAAGTCTGTGAAGTTCATTGCAGACTGTGTAACAATGTTAAAGGCTCAGGGAAGAAGGATGCGGGAACCGGCGAACAATCAACGTAAAGTTTAATACAAAAATGAACAAACATTACAAAACGAAACAAAACCGTTGTGGCGTGCAGATAACGTCATTGGCACTCCTGCCACTGGCCTCATTCCGTTCCCATGGCCCTCGGTCACGCCCTGCTTGCTACAGACTGCAATACATCTTTATAAGAGTTTTACACGGCGGCCTGTTATTGTTGGGACATCGACTTTACATTTTCATGCCCCTAAATATTATGCTGAACAAACAAAACTAACTGTGATTGGTTGCTTTGCATGTCAGTCACATGACCTTTTGTGCAGTCCTTGGCCAATGAAAGTTGTCATGGAGCCTAAGCGAGACGCATCCTAAACTACACACTTCCCTACTATATAGTAGGCAAAAAACAGTATGTGACAAACGAAGTATGTCTGAAATCATAGTCCTCTATATAGAACATACTTTTTTAGCGGTCGTGAAGTAATTACTTATTCAAAATAAGTACCTACTCAAGATTTTGGATGCAGCCCGTGCATGTACTGGCCATAGGGAGCACAGGGAGTTTCCTAGTAAGCCGATCGAGTGAAATGAGGAAGACCTCCCCACTCCCCAATAGTGGACTTTATAAAGATTTAGACTTTATTAGATTTTATAAAACTCTTCCAAATAAAAAGTCTGCCAAAACAGATTAAACTTAAGAAATAATAGGCTATCTGTATTTTTTTTTTTTTTTTGCTCCACGGGAGAACATAAAATATGGATCCCCAAAAGACACCAAAACGTGGTTCTCTAAAAGAGAATAAAAAGTTCATTCATGTGGCATCAGTCTGTAAAACCTTTTGATTTCATCTGAAACCTTGGAGCACACTGTATGCATGTATCTCTCTGACAGAGCTGAAGATGCTCTTTAAAGAGTACTTGTACGTTTGGGAGCATGTGACTGAAGGTTTTGCGTTGCTCAAGGGCAGCGAGAAGGTGACACCCAGCATATGATCCTGAAAGCCCGTGACGGCTTCTGCAACTCCCCCTCCCTGCCCTGACTGACAACCGCCCATCATAAACCAGTGCCCCACTCCTCCACGTAGCCAGGGGCTACGCAAACAGAGAAGTCCTGCAACGGATGGATGGATGAGCGGACGGATGAACTGGAGGCCAGTGCACAGACAGATACAGAGACAGACAGAGCACCAAAGGGCAGGTGGCTTAGCAGACAGCTGTCCACTGTCGTGGCCAAGTCACTCAACTTAGGGGTCAAGAGATCTTTGTGACAAATATAAGAGTACGGATGGAAGGAATGAAAAAGATGAGGGCTGATAAGGTTTGAGACCTCCCTTAGGAGAGTTTGATGGAGTGAGGAGAGGCCGTGACAGATTGGCAGTTTGGATCAACAAAGCCAGTCTAGGCCCTGAATCTAATGTGATTCTTGCCACGAGAACGATATGAGGATGCGGAAACGAAGGGCTGAGGGAGAGATATAGTACACAAGAAACGAGAGAGATGAGAAACTGAAGATGAGTACATGACTTCTGACATACAGGAGAAGACAGAAGTCAAGATGTTAAGATGAAAGCGTTTGGAGAAGCTGACCATGACCTTGTTCACACTGTGCAGAAATATAATTTGGTTTTCAAATACCATATTTAGGACTGACTCATTTTACAAGAGATGGAATTGTATCCATTTGTTCTGACAGCATAGTCAATATCTACTAAGCTTCATTCATAGATGAAACGATTTAAATGTGCTGGACTTGATATTATATGAATGGTATCACTGAATTAGGTTTTATGAAATATCAAACTCTGTGACTGCCTTTGGTAAGATTATTTGTTTTGGCAATCAGAAAGCTTCTAACTCTCAATCAAAGCGTGTGTTCATAGACCGTGTAGTTCAGGAAAGAAGGAAGCTGAGAGTTAAGAAAGTGAAAACAATAATAAAAAATATTTTCTTGAATTAAAATAACATTAACTTAAAAAAAAAAAAATGTGAAAAAAACTAAAGTTAATTTATTTCAGCTAGTTTCCAAAGGAGGGGGACGTTAGCGAATGATCTGTGTTTGCTGGGAATATATATATATATATATATATATATATATATATATATATATATATATATATATATATATATATATATATACTGTATATATATATATATATATATATATATATATATATATATTTATTTTATTTTTTTTAAAGCAGAGGCTCTGTTCTTTCTTTTAGCATATTGCATGTTCAGATATTCATACAACAAAATAATCTTTGGGCCATGACATTTTTGTGAAAATGAAACGCTGGCGGAGAAGTTTTAAAATTGACAAAATCATACAATTAAATTACTAAAACTTTAACTAATATAAAATTGAATTTACTTATTAAAAATATCAATAAAAAACCTAGCATCCCTATACTAAACAGTCCTTACATGACACTTCACATATGATTGTATTTTATAAAAAATATTTTTTTGGGTTATTAGTAATGTACATTATGTTTGTGTTATATTTTCTGTTATTTAGTTGACGTTTATACCATTATTTTAATGTCGTATGTTATCATGATGGCCCTTCGTTTTTGTGAGCATGACCTTGTGCAGCTGCTACAGAATTGGCCATGTTTTATAGACAGACTATTCATGATGAACTCTGATCCATTATGTGGCTTTCTGTTTTACCACCAGTATATTTGAACAAAGAAAGCATATTTTGGTAGTTTAAGTAGAATATAAAGGCACCAAAATGGCATCCTGAAACCCGAAACATTGATCCCGTATTTTATACAGTGAATTTGGAACAGTGAAAATGGCTCCATTACCCCCTGCCGTGGTATAACACTACACAAGCATCTTTCTCCATTAAGACCATTAAGGTTCTGACAATCACTCATAGTTAAAATAACCTTAAATAACACACACAAGTAAAGAAATAATAATAATAATAATAATAATAATAATAAACCATGATCCTCTCACACCCCAGTCAAAAGGCCCAGAGGGTTGTATTGGTGATTTGCAGGAAGGTAGCAGCATCATGACAGTAATCTCTCTCCCTCGGGACACACAGACTCTTACTGATAAGTGCCAGGGAGCAGGGGGAACCTATTCCGTTAGCGGTGTCTTCAGCAGAGCGCAAGGCCATCCGGCATCCCCTCAGAACTCAGCCCGGTAATCCGACACGACACGGCTGACATTACACACTGACGCCAATGATGGAGAGCATCTCAAACTAACTGCAAGAAAGGAGTGTTTTAGGTGCCCTGGCATCCTGTGAGGAATTATTGTGTTTGGATTATTAAACTGAGATCTGAAAGGTTTCAACAACCTAAGCAGACAGCAGTAAAAGATAAAAGAAAGATAAAACAAACAAATAAATAAATTCTTTATTCTTTATTCTTTTATTATGGATAGCCCCTTGAGATGTACCATCTCATTTTCAAGGGGGTCCTTTCAATCACTGATTGGAAATAACAACCAGAGCCACACATGCTCAAAACACAACAATACACAATAACACATGTAAAAAAAAAAAAAGAAATAATAATAATAATTTAAATAAATAAATAAATAAAAAAGACCAAACTCAACAAGACATCATCCACAGCACGCCCCCCCCCCCCCCCCCCAAGACCCACCACCCCCAATTTATGCAATAAATTACATAGATACATTGACCGTAATACGGCCTCATAGGGTGTTCACATGACATTACAACATTCTAATGAGAAAATAAAATCCCTAATTATAACATGTACATGATGTCTTTAAGTACAAAAATAGTGCTGATTTAAATGAGTGTAGAGATGTAATAGATTTCAATGACAATGGGAGGTTATTCCAGTCCATAGGAGCTTTATAATAAAATGCTCTTCTCCCAATTTCACGATGTATTCTAGGTGTAGCAAAAAATGGATGTAGTAAATGTCGTATGGGATAGGCTGAGATATGTCTGACAAAGTATTGTTGAAGATAAGGGGGACATTTATTGGCATAATTAATACAACTAAAAATAAACATATACCAGTGATACATTCTTCTTTCTTTAGGTTGGAGCCAGTCCAATTTTTCATAGAGCATGCAGTGATGTGTCATGACTGGATACCTTAAAACAAATCTACATATGGAATTAAATAAAAAATCTAGAGCTTTAAGAGAAGTAATACTAGATGTGTGATAAACAATATCTGCATAATCTATTAGGGGTAATAGGAGTTGCTGCACAATACGCTTTCTTGTATCAATTGTAAAGCAATCAATTGAACAGTACAACTGACACAAACATTGTTTAACTTTCTTAACTATAGCATCAATATGATCATTGAATGATAGCTCAGTATCTAACCACAGACCCAGGTATTTAAATGCATTTACATTTACAAGAGATCTTCCATCAGCCATACAGATTTGTAATTCATTCGTATTAACTTTAGATGGTCTCAGTTTAAACAACATAGTGCAAGTTTTTTTTCTCATTAAGAAAAAGGTTGTGCTCTCTGAGCCAATTCTGAACAATAGTAAAATCCGATTGTAGTGCATTTTGTACTTGGTCCTTCTGGTTATACAATGTATATAAGACTGTATCATCAGCATAAAGATGAACATTACTGGATAAACAAATAGAGGGCATATCATTAATATAAACAGAAAAAAAATGTATTGTGCTTACTTAATACATTCTTTTAAAAAAAAATTAACCTTTTTCATGGACCCTCGTGTTCCTTAGGACTGTATTTGTAAAAGAATAGCCTTGACAACATTTAAGATAGGCCTGCCGTTATACAACTCGCCATCCATATAAACCCTGGAAAAAGGCTGATGATGGCATTTCATTTTCGGATGTCATATTTTTGATGGTCCACTTTAGACATTACTATAAGTAACTTTGCAACTACATGTCAACTACTCATTAGAGTATTAGACTGTCTGCTTAATATCAGCTAACTCTTTTATTTTGATGGTCCGAACAGACATTTTACGGACTAACTTTGCAACTACATGGCAACTTATTCTGCTATAACCCAAACCCTAACACCTAACCCTAAACTAACAGTCTGCTAACAGTCTTCTACTAATAATGAGAGTTAGTTGACATGTAGTTGCAAAGTTAGTGGACCAACGAAAAATTTTATTTATTTTTATTTTTATCTTGGTTGTTTCTAGCACTTTGGGATTTTGCTTAAATATAAAGTGCGTTACAAATAAAATGTATTATTATTATTATTATTATTAAAATATTCCTTTAATTATGTTTGTGAGCCGACATCCACATGGGCAACTGGATCTAGGTCTCCTACAATTACATGCATCCAAGGTAAAAAAACACAGCAGACATCACAGCATCAACTCTTTTCACACAATGTCTGAGGGGCTGTTTACATGACACCGCTTTCAACTAAAAACGTAAAACTTTTTATGCGTTTTGGCCGTTCATTTACATGACAACGGAAAACGGAAACATTTTGAAAACGGGTTTCAAAGTGCACATTTTTGAAAACGGGTTTCAAAGTGCACATTTTTGAAAACGGTCTCATGTAAACAACAAAAACGCGAATCTCTGAAGACGATGCATGTTGGAAACCGAAAATTAAACACCCATTTCCATACCTGAATTCCAGCTCCAGAGGCTTTCTCAGAACTTGTATACACAGTGAAATATACGAACAGTAATGATGGCGTCGGTTTTACCGTATCAATTTGAGCTTGAGTCCTCATCCTTTGGAAGTGCATCCAAAGCAGATTTGCTTTCCCGGCGCAGAAAACAGCTTTTTCTCGACTTGTCGACAACACAAACCAAACTCTTCCAGGCCTCAGCTAGCTACAAGTGTTTGAGGGCGGGTCAAAATAGACTGTTCCCTGACAACCAATGATGAACATACAGGCTGACATTATGCAAATGTGTTACAAACCTACATAGGTTTGTGCAGGACGTAAGTCTGGAATTACCGTAACACAGTAACTCCAATTATCGTGCACTTTGATCTTTGAAACTTTGCAAACATTTTACATTCACAAACAGCTATTACACACTGCATGAAAGGTAACATCTGAAAAAGCATAGTAGGGGCACTTTAATATCAATATTAATGCATTTCCTTAAATGTTTTGGAAAATGGGGGGAGTTCAAAATCAAATGTATTATCAACCAAGAAGTATACTGTAGCTTTAAAAATATAAAATACAATACAATACAATAATATCCCATAATATAGACAATATGCGTGAAATTACTTGCACTTGAGTAAATTGTAAATGATTGATCTGTCTAACCTGCATTTATCTCATGACAGCCACAGACAGCAGAGGAGAAAGTAATGAAATTGGAAAGGGCATCATTTCTAATGACTGAGGACAGAAGACGTGTTCCTTCAGGCTGTAAAGTAGAGGAAAAGGTCAGGTCAGATTGAAGTCTCCGCACCTACTCCTGGTGTTGTCATTACCGAGATGGAGGCAAGACGGATTTTCTAAACCCCCCTTTAAACACCATGCAAAAAAAAAAAAAAAGGGGGGGGGGGGGGTGGTTTTGGGAATCAGAGAGAAAATACAAATAGACATTTCCAAAAGGTCATGTGGCTTAAGGCTGCTTGGGTCAAAAGGCATAAAAGTTGGGCTAAACCTCTCAGGAACGGGCTTTGACGAGGTGGACAAGGAAAGAAGCAAAGGTGATGAAGACCACACAGCCAAAGGAAGAAGGTCAGCGTCACAGTTTTCAGCACCTGGTGTCTACTTTATGGCAGTTGATGTCACCAGTGTGTAAATCTGGTGCCGCTACAGGGCACATTAGTGATTCAGCACATAAACCCTATATGTCAACATAAACAATTAAGAATTTCGAATTAAATATTACTTGAAATATTTAAAATATATATTCATTAAACTTCTGCAGCTTCAAAAGCCAAATGATTAATGAAAGCTATTTAAAACGTTTTCGTATGAAAGCATACCATTTTATTTAAAAAACAACAACAACAAAGAACAGCATGAAAGCATGAAGCACCCCTAAACCACATCATACACTCAAAAAAATAATTTTTGCCTCTTGTTAAATTTAATTAATTAAAATAAGAAAAAGTAACATGATTGTTTAATATTTTGACACAAATTTATTTAATTGTGTTCAATCAACCTAATATAATAAAACTGAAGTTTACTTAATTTGTGTGAAAACTACATGAATCATTTTTGTTGACAACTAACTGGGCAGTGGATCTGTAGTTCCCAGCATGCTTTGCAAGGGACTGCATTAGGAGGGTAAATTTAGGGAATTAAATTCACAACCAATTCGCTAAAACTTAAAATAGTTTCCATGAAAGTTTGTTGCATTTCCTCAAATATTTGAATCCAGGGTTTACAGTGCAAGGCAGTAGTTATAATAGAAACCTCTCGAGGTGTTGCAGGTTGAGATGTCAATTAAGATGCGGTGACAATCACATGTTGACGACTCCATGAAGATACGCTGAAGGGCAGCCGTGCATTCTCTGCTTAATGTCGCTCTCAGGGTTTCCTTGGCTGTCAACACGCTGTTGCATATGCTTGACTGAGCACTTGCATCCTCCAATGCCTCACTCATGCCTTGAGTGCAATCCAATGAGAAGCAATGCCTTGCTTCTTAGTAATCAACTCCATTACAGCCTTATGTTAATGCAGGGTGTGAAATGTGAGTTGCTATGAGGACAACTGAGGGATGTGATGGAGCTGAATGTTTGTTTAACTGCGTGGGATTCAGGGATTTGCCTCCACATTACATAAGATGCTGAGAAATCTACAGTAGGGGGGAGAGTGGGGTAAGATGAGCCAGTTGACAATCTGTGTTGCCCCCTTGATTAAGAAAATTGTGCCTAATTTTTGTCACATGACCATTTAAAACTAGCTTGTTATCACCATCACTTAGTCTCAGCAAGGTTCAAACTTAAAAATTCCTTGAAAAGATCCAACTCAAAAAGAACGATTTGGACATCTTCTCACATGAACTTGTATGAACACACCATGGAACAAAAATTTAAGTTTTGGTCTGTTTCTCACAGAAGAACTATGACATCATTAAACTTGAACTATAGCACACATACTTCTTTAGACTATACTTTTTCGATACTTTAATGCTGTTTTGCATCCTATTTTAAGCTTTCTCCTTTTTTTTACCCTATTATTTGCAATTGCATAGACAACAGTATTCACTTTTTCCTCTGGTATGTTCCGTGGAAGAAAATTAGTCATACAGGTTTGAAACAACAGGGTGAGTGAATTTTCATTTTTGGGTGCACTGTCATGTAGCCTGTAAAAAATGAATAGCAGCTTTTATTTCTTCAGCTTTTTTTTATAACCTTAAAAATTATGTGATATTTTTGACGTTTTATCACTGAGATACTACTTTCTATTAATATTTTGAATTCATTTTTATTTTTAGATTTTTATTTTTAATTTTGGTTAAAGTTTTTGTAATTATGTTGTTTTGGTAACACTTTATTTTACAGTCCTGTTCCTGTCATCCATGCTATGTACTTATTATAGTAATTCTAATAACTAGGTACAGTACTAACCCTGAACCTAGACCTAAACCTATAACCTGTATGCCACGTTTTGGGTTTTGTTTCTTGTTCTTGTCATTGTTATGTTTCTGTGTCTTGTCATGTGATTCCGTTTGTTATGTGATCATTCCATGTGTCTTGTCCTTGGTTAATCGTCTGATCATTGTTCACAGGTGTTCCTTGTCTTGTAATTACTCTGTGTATTGAAGCCCTCATGTTTGCCCTATGTCTTTGTGGAGTATTGAATGTTTCCAGTTGATGTTCTTGTTCTTGTTCCTGTTCCTGTTTCATGCCTTTTGTAGCAATGTTCAGGGAAGAAGGAGGCGGGAACCGGCGAACATTCAAACATACTTTATTTAAAATAAAACAAACAAACCAAAATACCGCCAGCAGCCCCTCGCGGACGACTGCTGGCTACCGAAAATAAACATAACTGCCAGCAGCCCCTCGCGGACGACTGCTGGCTAAAATAAAATACAAATACAAAAACCAAACACAACTAAAATACAGGCCTGTTCCTCTCTCGATCATCAACGTCGTCGCTCCTCCTTTATGCTTCCGCTCCTCCGTGAGAGATGCGAGACCGGTGTGCTTCACAGGTGCTGCTCATTAGCAATCGCACCACCGGACTCGCGCCGTTCTCTCATGTCGTTCGGCCGTCCTGTTCGCCACACCTTTGTTTTAAGTTTAATCATGTTTTGGAAATAAAGTTGCATTTGGGTTCTCTACATCTTGCCTCCAGAGGATTAAATCATTGGTAACGTAGGTAGCTGTAGTTCCCTTACATTACCCAGTATTTTCTTAGGTAAGTACATGCAATAAAGTGCAACAGTTTTTTTTTTTTGTCATTTTAATTATTATTATTATTTTTAATATGTGCCTATAGTTTTATTTCAGTTTTTATTTTTTTATTTATTTAATTATCTCGACTAAATACTTAGCACTTAGCAAACTAAATGAAAATGAGAAATGTTGTCTTGGCAACTATTTGAAATAAAAATAAAAATAAGTTTAAGATTTTTAGATTTTATTTTATTTCCATTAACGTTTATTTAATGTGTTTAGTTTTAGTTAACTATAATGACCCTGGTGTAGGGTAGAGTGGGGGAAAACGCCCCCCTTGAGGAAAATGTGACATTACTGTGAAACAAAACATAAATGTGACTAGAATTGCCATCCCAGTTTTGAGTGTCTATGGCAGGAGTTATTTACCTAATATTAAAATTGCTCAACCTTCATAATTAATTATTTTTTTACTAAAAATATTTTTGTACAAAGGGGGCGTTTTGCCCCGGCGGTGGGGTAAAACGCCCCCAAAGGTGGGGTAAAATGCCCCCTTTCTTACCAACCAGTCTGCTTCATAGATCAACAGCAAAATTAACATAGTTTTTAATCTCTAAAAGTAAAAGGCAAGTAATGCAACATATATAGGCTACCTATTAATATTTATTTCAGGAATGTACAAAATAGCCAAATTTCTAACATTTTAATATTTTGATTTCTACACTAGGCCTATATGGGGTTGATAATTGATGTAGTATTTGTTCACCACTATCATCAAGAAAAACAGACAACCCTAAATAAATATTAAACATAAATTAGTAGTGAAATATATTCCATAAATGCATTAAAAGTCACTATGTTTTATCATTGGGTCACCTAACCACCTTCCATCATTGCATCCACCAAGCTAGCTAGCTAATGCTCACATGAGGTAATTTTTTCATGTTTTGTTCAAATATTTTGATTTTACCACCTAGTTATACTGCATTAAAGTGTAAAATAAAGACTTTGATGAACAGAAATATGTTACTGTTGTAATTATGATAAAGAGAAACTATGCCCCTTGGGGGGCGTTTTACCCCACTAGCTATGTCTTTTTAAAAAATTGTTTATTTTTAAAAATATAATTATATTCCTTATAAATAACAGATGCTCTCAAACTACAGACTTCACTATTAATCTATCATACATCACTGTGATATCACTGTGAACAATATTCTATTAAACACTTGTTTACTAATATCTGAAAATTATAGCGCTTTCCATGTAATCCTCTTCTCTTAAAATACGTCGCTGGTGTCAGCTTCTCCATTGAGATTTGTATATCCCCGTTGTCAACGTAGTGCATAGCAATAGTAAAAATATATATTGATTCATTCTAGTGGTTATTTTGGGAAAAACGGGTGGGGGGCGTTTTACCCCAGGGGGGAATTTTCCCCCACTCTACCCTACTGTCAAGTTAATTGTGATTTTTAAATAACATTTATGATAACAAATAAAATTAGATAATTAACATATTTAATTTTATTTAGGCACAAAATATTTTAGCTTATTTGACTGTTTTCTTGTGTAAACTGCAAAAAAGTGACAGTTACTTAGAATAGCCATAAGAAGAGCCGTCTGTCACAAATAAAACAAACCATGGTACAAACAGTAAAAAAAAGAACATGAAATGTAAACACTGCCTGAAACACAACAAGCCTCTTTTATTATCTTATAAGCCTATTTTATTATCTTTGCTTTTCCAAGCCATGTGCATCTCATTAAGGGTGACAGCCATGGTTTGCACACTTCACTCCATCCGTAGGATGGGGATAAAATGCTAGGTGTGTGTGTGTGTGTTGCCGAGGCCAGTCAGTGCCCAAACACAGGAAGTGCAGCAGAAACAGTCCTGTCACTGATCACAGAGGCATGTATAATTCTCAGGTGATTATTCCTCGGCCCGAGGCATCATTACAGTAGTGTATCACATCATTCCTGTCTGGCTCAGGCACAGCTCTCCTATACCAAAGTCACAGGATCCCGGCCTGTCATGAGATCAGCCAGGCAGTCTCATGTGAGAGTGTGCAAATATATGATTTCTCCTTTACTGTCACGCTTGAACAGGTCAGTGGAGGGATGGAGCTGGACGCCGCACAGTGAAACTGAGATGGAATCGGACAGGACTGGAGTCATGAGGAGCGGAGAGGGAAGTGATGATGCATGAACAGTCCTGGATGACAATAACAACATAATGATGGAAGTAATGATACATGGATGATGGCAAATGCCACAATGCAGTCTTATCAGTCAGATTACTATCACTGTTTTGTATACAGACATCCACTTGCATACAGTGCATGCAAAATATGGGATGATTCAATTTTAAGGAGTAATTTCCAGTCTTGCAAGGGAGGAGGCATACGTATATGAGCCATTCCACCGAAAGGGTGACATTTCTTTTCCCAGGACATTATATGTATAAAATTGCATGAAAATTAACTCTAAAATACATTTTATTATTAAGCAAAATGTCCTGCACATTAAGCTAACTACAAATTTAAAATGTATAATTAAAAACTTTGATAAAAACTACATAGAACACTAAAAAATTGCATTTTCTGCATGTCCCCACTCTCCATCTCTAAACTTTACAATGAAATATAATGATTCAAATCCTTCAGAAATCAGATTTTTTTTGCATTGTTGTGAGACTTTATATCCAATCTGCTTTAAAATGAAAAAAGAAAAAGACATTTGATCTAATATTTTAGATAAAATACACATTTTAGTCATGTCCCCGGGTTTTCACTCAGTCCTGTTACCCTAACAAATTACCCCTCTGAAAAACTGGGAATATTCCACAAGACACATTTTCAACAGTAAGTTGCATCATCTGGATCTTCTGAAGGCAATGGGAAGACCATAAGTTAGTCTTCTCATTTTAATTTCTGTATATTTGATGAAATTGTAACTACGACTGAGAAGGTCAATCTCAACATACTGTCCTGTTACCTAAACTTTTTCTTAGATTTTATTTGTTTATTTTAAAAATATTAACTTTTGGTAAGGCACTAGAAAAGGCTCAGTGTCCTCATGCTATTAGCATGTACTATGTGGCCATATGCCATGTATTTGATAACTTTTTGCTTAAAAACTCAATCCTGTTACTTTCAGTCCTGTTACTATTTTTTTCATTTTTCTAAAAAAATAAAATGAAATCACTGTTTTTATCAGTTTTGTTTGGCCCATCATTTATACAATTATTTAATAAATTAAATTATTTAAAAAATATATAAACTTGAGGCTTCGGTCTTCTTTAAAATGAAAAAAATGGCTTTGTATTTTTTATTAAAATACACCTTGCCTTAATAGTGATTTTATTGTCACAAATATCAATTTTTGGAACATATAACCAACAATTTCTTTAAAATAAACACTTTCTTGTGGGGAAAACAAAGGAATTAATTGACATGCTTTTAAACTTGCTTTTTAAATGGCACATGGTTTTCGGTAACAGGATTGAGAAAACATGCGCCCATCTTCTGCTTAAACCTTGTAAAAAAATAAATAAAGTTGCCTGAGATTGACCAATACACATTTTGAATAGTTAAATATGTAGAGTATTAGATTCAATGTTGAAAAAGATAAAAAATAAAGTTTAATTTTGAAGACTTACAACAAGCAAATGACACCCATTCGGTGGAATGGCCCATATATAGGCTATATGTATATATGTCTATATATATATATATACATATATAAACATTTAAAAATATATAAAAATCTAAAGATATTATGGTATTGGTTGCTTGTTAATAGTGCAGTGTTCCATAAGAAACTGTCAACAGTCACGTGAAACATGAATTTATGTTTATAAAACACTACACCACATGCACCAATATATGTATCTGTTTTCTTATAAAAATTAATGTTGTAATGTTGTAATGTTGTAAAAATTAACTCATTGCATTCACTTTATTGAAACCGGGATGAATAAAAACTGTTGCTGAGATTTTAGGTCAACACTTACAAAGTGAGAAAACATCAGCTTGGAACTGTGAGGATGTGCACACATGTTCTGCTGCCTCTGTGTCTCTCAGCCCCTCGAGATTTCCATGTGTTTGCGGTGTCGTTTCCTGCCAAGGTTCTTCTTTCTATCCTCATGTGTGACATTCAAGTTCACAAGGATCTCAGAGAAACAGCACTCTTCACACCAGAGAGCCCTGCAACTGCCATCACATTCACACTCTCTGATCCACACAGAAATGGACAAATCCTCAGGGACAGCCTGCTTTCTCTCTTTCCTCAACACTTCAGCTCTCTCTCCTCTGTGTAGCTCAGTCTCTGAGGCTTCGATTTATTTAATTTTTTCAGAAATGGCTAGTTTCCACAGTATGAGAAATATTCCAGAGGTACTTGAATGTATTTAGTCATACCCATAGAATTATGGGTAAAGATAATCTGTGTTGTTTAGGATGAAACATCACACCCTAAATGGGGAAAAAAATTACTTTCAAGGAAATGTATCCACTATATTAGACACCATGCCTCATAGGGTTAAAGGGATAGTTCGCTTAAAAATGAAAATTCTGTAATTATTTTTGCAATTTCAAAACTGTATGAATTTTTGTCATTTCAAACCTGTATGAATTTATTTCTTCTGCTGAACACAAAAGAAGATATTTTAAAGAAGGTCAGTTACCAAACAGTTGATGGACCCCTTTGACTTCCATAGTATTCATTTTCCTACTATGGAAGTAAATGGGGTCCATCAACTATCTGGTTACCGACATTCTTCAAAATATCTTCTTTTGAGTTCAGCGGAAGAAAGAAATTCATACAGGGTTGAAACAACATGAGGGTGAGTAAATGATGACAGAATTTTCATTTTTAAGTGAACTATTCCTTTAAAAGTCCAATTTTTAAGGCAGAAACCCCCCCCCCCCAAAAGGTTGAAAGTTAAATAATAAAATGTTTAAGGATGCGTTTTTGATCATGTATTTAAGTTTTTTACATCCAAATATTAACTAATTTTTCATGAATGAGCTGTTGGGGTCATAATTTGTCAATAATAATACGACAGGGTTAATGACTGTGAAATTGCCTACATTGCTTCTTACAACATGCTTTCCTTCATATTGAGGAATAAGAAATGGCATAAGCCTCTGGACATAACCTACAGGTGACAAGACAATATACTGGTGCTTTGCCATGTTGGGCAACCTGACATACATTATTAAGTCATAAACAATCCAAAATGCTTTATACCATTGTCTAATGTTTTCCAGATGATTGCCAAAAAAATTTAAAATTGGATTTTGCTGCTAAAAAAAGATTTTGAATAAGAAAATGAGGGCACTGTTTTCAATTATGGTAGGAGGAAGAAAGATCAGCAAAAATCTTTTGTAAAAGAGGGAAAATAATCAGTTAATAATTGATAGTTTTGATGAATAATAAATCACTAACACAGATGCATTCATGCTGCAGAAAAACAGAACAGACTCTTCTTGAGTTCATTCAGCAAACAGAAAGGGGAAAGGAACGTGCCTTGCCTCTCAGCTCACCTCATCTCTTCTCGTCTATAATTCAGCGACCTTGAGATATTTCTTCCCCTGAGCTCACCACTTTTAGCTCTCATGCCAACGAAAAGCAAGGGCTCCCTTCGGAATAAGAAGTAAACTGACGGTACAAGTCTCTGGGAGTGGCACATGCTCGCTGACATTGCAGGTGAGGGTCGATGATTAATTCTTTAACAGCTCAGTGACACAAACAAACTTTGAGATACATGTTAAGCAATATGTGATATTGCTTAGAAGTTCAATAAACAAAAAGTTAATGTTTAGTAACTTTTTAGATGCAGAACTGCCAGTTATTTTCTGTGTATTTGTTTCAAAATGAATATAGGTCCAACTTCCAAAACAAAGCCAAAAGCAGGACAGACTGTTGTGCAGTTTCATGCCTTGATGAATCAGTGTTTTAGAAAGAATCGTTTGAGTGAATGATTCAATGAGACACTCATAATTCACTTCTTTCGTTGGCAAATCTATCAGTGTTTATAAACTTAGAAATTAGCTGAGTGAATAATTCAGTGACTTACTCATAAGACCTCCTCAGTATTAAACACTAGGTTGTAAGTGTGCATGGCTCCTTGATAAATGTTTCCGCCCCTGCAGACACGAAGTGAAAACACTATTAAAATTATTATTAGAAAAATACTTTATATTAAAAAATCTTAATGTTAACTACCTTTCAGTTTATGGAGGTCAGGTATGACAGTGGTTTATATTACGCTCATAAGTGACTTGTTTTGTTCCTGAATGAATCTGTGTTTTTGAATGAACCGGTTGAGTGAATGACTCAGTGACTCACTCATAAGTCACTAGTGCTGTGTCCCAATTCGCCTGCTTACACTACACCCTAAAGTTATGTGCTCTTGAAGTGAAGAAAAAGTACATACTTTTGAGTGTTTAGCAGAAGAGTAGACAAGCTTTGGGACATACGTATCACGTCACAAAATTGCGTCTTTAATGGACATTTTCTGTCGTACTTGCATCCTGTCACGGTAAACTGACCTGTCAATCATCTTGTCACAGTAAACATCCTCCATCTTTAATTTAATTTAATTTCCTTTCATATTGGAGAGAAAAGAAGTAGCACGTTGATCTGCCAATCGTGGGTCGTGCTGAGAACTCTCTTTTTGCATAATGATGCATTTAAAAGTTAATGGCCAATCGGATCTTTAGAAAACTTGTTGTTGCAGATAAAATACAACATGGATAACTTTAAATAAATATTTCTTATCAGGTTAAAAGTTGATTAGTCACTCAAACCCCCTTTTCTAAACCTTTGTACTTAACCATTGCTCGTGCACATCTGTCATGTTCATACATTTTTAACACTTTTTATTTGTGTTTGTAGCTCCTCCTTGAATCCTCCTCCAAAGCACAATTGTTTGTGGGCAATTTTAGCCGCAGTAGTGTGCGCGGATCCACACTTTCAAAATCTATGACTTTTAAAAAACTCTTTTCAACATACCATGCTTTGGGTCACACTTATTCTAATCTCACACATACTATTTAGGATGGATGCACATAAATACACAGGGTTGTATTTTTCCCTCAATCAATTGGTTGAGTGAATGATTCAATGACTCACTCATAAGTCACTTGTTTTGTTCCTGAATTAATGTTTTTTATAACAAATCGGTTGACTCATTGACTCACCTTTATTTTTCATGTAAGGGGGGAGGGGATTGTGTCAATAGCTGTACAAAAACTTAATTGTGCTGTTTGATATTTCAAACTGTTATTTGATATCATATTATTCAAATGTATTATCGTAATCATAAACTGTTTTTTATGGCAAATTATTTGACCATTTACTGCATTTTGTTATTATTCCAGTTATTTACTAGCGGAAAATGAATCAGAAGTGCCCACACATTCACAGAAAAAAGCTTACTTCCGCATTGTAACATAAGGTTCATACTGTATTGAATGATTTATAAAGACAGTAATTGTTCGCCAGCTACTGATGTATCAACATAAAATCCCTTCCACCAATGTGTCAACTGACTGTCTGGAACGTAAAAATCACAGGCAAGCGGAATGATGCATTCCAGCGGTTTGGACTGCATATCAGCTCTATAATAAGCTCATACTATATTATAAACACAGTTCAATTTTGAATTATACAAGGTAAAGTGGAAATGTGTGCTTAGCTGCAGCACAATGAAAAGTGTTATTAGAGATCCTCAGATGTGGATGTCTAAAGTTCATTTCAGTCTTGCTTTAATAGTTATGTTCCTTTTGCCTGTCTATACATCCAAAGCATTTGGATTATCTATTTATTTATTAACCAAGCTCCACTCTTTAGATTTTGACACACATTAGCATTATTCTTGCTGCTCACCATGCCATGCCAAAGCAACTCAGCATCGTCCCTACCCGAACATCACCCCACTGTGGGTGGGCTCGGCAGACAGGGGTTGACAGAGTGAGATCCAGGCAGGGATGGACTCCCAAACGGGTGAAACAACATGCCTGGCAGGCAATGCCTGTTCACTGTCACCTGTCAGCTGTGTAGTGTGTACTGCTGTGCGGGTGGCTTGCAGTGTGTGTCAGCCATGGAAATGAGTTTGGCATGGCACACGTCTGACTAATTGGGGCCCCCTGGCCCCTGATGCCCGGCACGAGACTGAGTGGCCCAGTGGGCATAAGTCCGTGCTTGACAACACCCCACCTAGCTGACCTTTTCCAAAACTGACCTCAAGCTGCCACCAATCTTCCCAAAGCTTCCCGCTTCAGTATGCTGGTAAACAATGTGTCAAGCTAAAAGCACACGACAATATTAATCCAACACATACATAACTGAAATTTAAGTTTTACTCATGAGGACAATATAATCAGGAATGGGTACAGTCATAAAACAAGATCAGGAAATTGCAAAAAACAAAATAAAAGTGCAATTAAGTGTGACACACTAAGTTTTCAAAATATTGAAGGCAAAGCACAGTTTTTATTCTGTCCTTGTTTTTGCTTAATAATAATCCTGTATGTAATCTTTACTTCGACGTGTTGTCAGGGTTTTTATTGTAAACTTAAACAAAAACTATTAAATAATTTTCAGTGCTTGAAATAAAATAAAATATTAGATGAAAATCTGAAACTTAAAAAACTTAACCAAAAATTTGAAATGTTGCTTTGGCAACTAACTGAAATACATACGTTTAAGTTAACTTAAACCAAAGTACTAAAATTACTACAACTAAAACTGAAATAAAAAAATAATTAAAGCTATATAGAAATATATATAATAAAAGTGAGAAAATCAGAACAAAATTACTGAAATTAAAAACAAAAAAAAAGAGTAAAGATAAAAGTTAAATGCAAATATTAACAAATATTATTATAGGCTATTAATAATACTAAGATAACACTGTGCAAACAAACAGATAAACACACACACACACACACACACACACACACACACACACACACACACACACACACACACACACATATTCTTTAGCTGGATATAAAGTGTGAGTGTTATGTTTGTTTATAAAAAAACATAACACTCAAATTTTATATCCAGCTAAAGTGTATTGAAGTATTTTGTTAGCTATAAATAATCTATTTTCCTTTTTTTTGTACATACACTAAATGTTTTTGGTAACTACTATTTTATTAAGGAAGACTTAACTGATATTGTTTTAAGTTCAGATTATTTTAAGCATATGTCGATGGAATCCTGAGGACAATTATTTATTCATTTTTAGGGACTTTTTCATATTCATAAGATATAGTAATACCAAGTTTATTTTCTCGAGGAATCAAACAATATAGCATGCAGTTTCCTCAAGAAAGTGAAAAACTCATGATGTATTAGGCCTATATATATTTTTAATATAATTGTTTATGACTAGCCTAACATTCTGTATTTTGTAACATTGTATATTTTGTAACCTGCGTATTATTGCTAGAATTACCAAACAGCTGCTAAACAACTACATCTGGGTAAATTGGTCTTTTTGAAGAAGAATGGTGGCTGAACCCCCCTATGAATACAATGGTCTCTCCCGTTGCTCTCTGGCCTGTCACGTGGTGCGGATGTCCTTCGCTCTTCTCTCTCTGCAGACTAAACATGGCTGCGCTCTTAAGATCAGCCCGGCGTCTCAAATATTCACCGGCTTCATTGCTTCAGGTCTTAGGAAACAGCAGACATGCACCGGCAGCTGGTCGTCTTTACAGCGGAGCGGTCGGGACTCTGCGTATAGGGTTTTGTGTGCGTCTTACAGTCCCGGGAAGGTTAAATGTTAACAGGTATACATGTGCCATGCGTGTTTAGATCATGCAGTTGTCATTGAGAGGTGATCACTCCTCTAACTGTAGTATAACGCATTGATACTGTGCTCAATTCAGGTTACTTAACTAAATATTAACATTTCTAAATATAGTAATTTGGTCATATAATGGTGTTGCATGAGAGAAATGGCTGCCTTGCATAAGCTCATAACCTGCAATGTGTCAACCATGAATATCATTGCAGAAAATATGAATGTGGCATTACCCTTTTTTCAGCTTTTTTATAATGCTTACAACATTTATAAATCATATTATTTTTCAAACAGTCTTATTTGGAATCAAAGTATATATCATAAAGCCTCACAATCAGTCTAATAAAATAATCATTAATCCTATTAACAATTATGATAATGTTTATGTCCATATAACTCTGTTGTGTAACGTTATTGTAGGCTAATACTAGTGTTGCTGAGAACTGTATGTCAGCATGGGTCAAAATTCAAGGGTCAACACGTCAAGGTCATTTTAAGCCATCTGAGAATACTGCACATTT
The DNA here is from genome assembly GCA_026230005.1 of Gila orcuttii. Classification (NCBI taxonomy): domain Eukaryota; kingdom Metazoa; phylum Chordata; class Actinopteri; order Cypriniformes; family Leuciscidae; genus Gila; species Gila orcuttii. The sequence goes on along the minus strand of JAPDVR010000019.1, from coordinate 11,721,426 downwards.
TATTAGCCAACTTTTAATCTGTTAGTTACTCTATTTAGGGACACAATGACAATATAGCCTATATATGTATTTGTATTTTGGTACCTAAGCTCAGCATTAACATATTTGGCCTCCTAAATTGTTTTCTGGGGACATTTTTACCATTCATAAGGGCTTTTTCCTAATTAAATCAAAATTTTCATGTCAAACTCTATACATTTAATTAACCGTAACAATCAAATTAAGCTAGCATCAACAAAATCCATTTTTGCATCTGAAGTGGGATTTAGGTGAATTTACACAGATAATGTGGCTCAGAGGTGACATGAATATAATTTCACTGCAATTACAATTGCATAAATATCAATATTAAAAAAATATTTAAAAAGAGAGATTTTAGTTTCATATTTAAAATATTTCAGTTTTAATTAGTGAGCCATTGAATCAATTTTTCAGACAATTAGTTCAAATGGCTGGTTCCGTCAGGATTGAAGCAAGTGACTGATGACTATGAATGGGTCATTGAATCACTCACTTAATTGATTAGTTTAAAAAAGCAGATTCACCGCTATGTTGTTCAGTGACCCTCAACAGTTCTGCTGTGGTTTTGTTTTCTTTTTTTTCCTTTTCATTTTTAAGGCATTCTAATAGGCTACATCTTGATGGTGTCAGCTTGCACATTGGTAAAACAACAATTATGATATTATTATAGACGATAAAAAGCCCACCCCTACTTACACATGAAACAATAGCAGGTTTTCATCATAAATTTGGATTTATCATAAATCATTGTATAAATCAATCACAAATTGTTCAATTTGTTTAATGTATTCAATTAATCTCACACAAGTTGTTTTAGTAGTAAGCACCTTTAACATATTCATGTCTTGTAATGCTAAGGCTGTATACTTATTGCAGACACTTCTTCTGCAGTTTGTTCTCATACAGATCAGCCTTGCCCTGTGTGAGTTGTCGTCAGTATGGAGTTGTCCCGGAGCAGAGGGGGATGGTGAGGGATGAGCCCAGCGTGGCAGTCCGTTCCAAGCAGGCTCAGCAGTTTGACTGGGCTCTGGCGAAACTAGACAGCTCAGTCCGAAGGACAGGCAGGGTCACCAAAACACTGCTGCTGCGCATCTTCCATGACATCTGCAGAACAGGTACTTGTCTCTTTGCCTGAGGATCTTTCCTGGATCCATTTCCATATAAAAATCTCTACCTGTTCTGTATGTCATATCTATAAAATCACTCCAAATAGGGTATCCAAGTGGAAATCAAGCCCTGTTGTTGCTGAGAAGCTGTGGCTCACTGCTTCCTGAGGTTCCCCTGACTGAGCGCACAGAGCTGGCACAACGGATCTGGGATAAGCTTCAAGAACTTGGTATGAGTTAAAGACCCTTGAACAGTTACTGGTTGTACCTCTAAACCTGGGATTTGAACTTTCATATTGCGGTTTGTTGCAGGCACCACCTACGATGTGAGCCATTACAATGCCCTGCTCAAGACGTACCTGCAGAATGAGTTCAAATTCTCTCCAACTGACTTCCTTGCTAAAATGGAAGCTGCTAACGTTCAGGCAAACAGAGTGAGTATAATTTTAAGTATAAGTAAACAATGTTCGGGGTAAATATTTTAGTTTAAAGGGGACATTGGATGAAATTTTCGCTTTTTTTGCATTGTCTGCCAGCCCAGATAAGCTGAAAAGAAAACACACAGCCAGTTTGTTATGGGCTGTCTGAGTCTGAAACCGTGTCATCCAGCAAGCTGTTTCAATTTGCAGCCAGTTTCTACGTAGGTAGCTAACTATTTGAATAAGAATAATGCCATTTTAGCTCTGAGCGAGCTGTGCCCTGTCGCCCATTCTCTCCAGCAGCTGTAGCGACAAGAATGTCTCGTAAGCAACTCAGGTGTTTTGTTGTTGGATGCAAGAGTCTTCATGTACTCCCAACATCAGAGCCACTGAAGACGCAGTGGATTAGTTTTATTTTTGAAGGGAATGTGCCCCCATATACCTAAATTTGTTTATGTCTGTGCGAATCATTTTACACCAGACTCGTGAACGATGGTCTATACCAGGGATGGGCAAATCCGGTCCTCGAGGGCCACTGTCCTGAAGAGTTTAGCTCCAACCCTAATTAAACACTCCTGAACAAGCTAATCAATGTTTTCAGGATTACTAAAAAATAATTTTCGTCAGGGTTGGAGCTAAACTCTGCAGGACAGTGGCCCTCGAGGACCGGAGTTGCCCATCCCTGGTCTATACAAAGGGATAATACAAAACAGGTTTTGCTAAAAAGTTGTTTTCTTGTGCATTCAGCTCTTGGTCATTTTCTGGAGTGAATGCTTCATTCTTCATCTTATGTGTGATGTACACTAAACTTAAAAAAAACTCATCAGTAAATTTTTTGCCATCATTCGGACAGGGTCCACTACAACAGGCTTGTACTAATAGTGGATTAAAGCAAGATGGCAATGTAGTTTATAACTGTAATTAAACGAAACTATACCTGTTCTATCTCCATACAGCACATATTCTCTGGCTTTGTTTGCATCATTGTCCAACTCCGGTTCGAACTGAACACTGCTACTGACAGTTTCTGACATTTTCTGTGCTTGAGATTGTCCTGTTTTGATGAGCTCTTGAAGCTCCTCTTGAGAGACACGTACACAAAAACGGCATGCTTTTGCTCACTCTCCAAAAGTGGCAATTTTAGCATGATATTAAAAATAATCTGTGGTGTATTTTGAGCTAAAACTTCACACACACTCAGATACGTATTTTACATCTTGTAATAGGGGCATCTGATGTCCCCTTTAACCAGTAATGATGAGAGGGAAAAATTGTATTACTGCATATTAGCCAAACAAATATATATATATTATTTAGCCATATCAACGCATTGACAATGACGTCTCGACAGTCTGATGGCAGATAGAAATAAACAGTATGTAAAAGACTTTTAAATGATTTGTTACAAATGATCACTTAAAATCACAAACACAGAAACTTTCACGTCCGTGATGCACTAGGACTGACCTCATTGGTTCTCGAGCGTCACGCTAACACGTTTCAGCTTCTTTTCTTCTTTTCCTTTTAATGACGGTTGGCAAACCCACTTGAACGTGCATACTGCCACCTACTGCATGACACATGCGTGAAAGCTGACTGGCTTAGGATAGCCGATACCGATTAAAAAAACCCGTTTAATCGGCCCCGATACAGATCTTTGAGATTGACTCGGGATATCGCTAACGTCCGCTATATCGTAACTTTAATGAGAGAAAAAATACTTGTATAAAATTAACAATTATTTTAAATGATATTTACAAAAAATTCACTACAAAAATAATCTATTGACTTTGAAACTGACACAAGGTAAAAGAAACAATGGAAAAAAATAATTTTGTCAATCACTGATGGAATATGGAATGGAATCACTAGGGAAATTAATTGGAATGGATACCATGTTTATTTGTATTTGTTATATGTTATGACTGTCTAGGTGACCTATCAGAGACTCATTGCAGCATACTGTCAGGATGGTGACATTGAAGGTGCAAGGTGAGTTTTCAGTTTATCCTTATGGTGTAAATCTTGTAAAAAATAGAAATATTATTTACTCTGCTATCACAAGAAAAAATTGAGAAGAAACGATGCTTTTAACATAACTTCTTGCAGTACAATCCTGGGCTTTATGAAGAGCAAAGACTTGCCCATCACAGAGGCCGTGTTCAACTCCCTAGTGACCGGCCATGCCCGGGCAGGGTAAGTGGACCGTGCCATTGACTTGCCTTTTCTGTGTGTTTGGCACATGTGTGTTGAGTAACTTGTGTCTGTGCAGGGACATGGACAGTGCTGAAGGCATCCTATCAGTCATGAAAGGGGCAGGGATTGAGCCTGGCCCAGACACGTACCTGTCTCTCCTCAACGTGTATGCTGAGAAAGGCGATATTGCCAAAATTAAACAGGTCTGTGATTATGGGAGATGAAATGGACTGATTAAGAAAATTGTTAATAATGGTTGATTTTTCAAATGATTGAAATTATGTATTGCCGGGTCACTGCTTAAAATTATGCAGCTTGTAATGCAATTTATATTGATATCTTTTTTATATTTATATTTTTAAGGTTTATCCGATAATAGGATGATTAAGTTGTATTTGGCTGGTCATGTGATCTCAATATTTTGGCCCCTTAAGGCAACCTACGCCAATGTAAAATAAATTTTTTTTATCATAATATAAAATATTAAAATATATATTTTTATAATATAATATTTAAAATGGACTACCATTCAAAAGTTTGTGGTCTGTAAGATTTTTTTTAATCATTCAGATATTGTTTTAATATACTGATTTAGAGCTCAAGAAACATTTCTTATCATTATCAATGTTGAAAATAGTTGTGCTGCTTAATATTTTTCTTGAAACAATTTTTTTCAGGACTCTTAAAGATTAAACTCAGGTTAAAAAGAACAGTTTTTTATTTCGAAATAGAAATGTGAAATTAAATGTGTCCTTGCTGAATAAAAGTTTTTTTAATTTTTTTTATAACCCCCCCCCCAAACATTTGAACGGTTGTGTATAAATTTCAAATCTTTTATTTTTTATCATTTTTAACTTCTATAACGTATTCAAGAGTTTCTATCCTTTTTATTTTTTATTGTTTTTAGCTAATAATATAGCCCTTTCATATCTCATATGTTTTGTCTCCTTTAGACTCTAGAGACGATGGAGAATGCAGATATCCATCTAATGGACAGAGATTTGATGCAGGTGGTTTTCAGTCTGACTAAGGCCGGCCATCAGCAGTATGTGCCCGAGATTGTGGAGCGCATGCGTCACGAGAGGGGATATGTGCCAGGTGTGCCCGCTGACTGCTTTGTCATGTCATGGGAATATGGGACCTTTAGCTTTGAATTTTGCCTTAAGCAAATACCAAAGTGGCCCATAGTGAGCCATAATGATCCCATATGTATTCATAGCAGTATTCTATTTTAAGTTTTTATTATGAACCCAAGCCAATTAGAGAAATGGAATGCATACAATATTGATGCATTGAGATAAAGTTATGGGATTTGGGGAAAGTTATTAATGATTGATATATTTTTTTTATTTTTAAACCGATGCATCGATTCATTTAAATTTTCTCAGACGCTATGAACCTCTGCTTGAGTCTGATTACCCACGGACATGGAGAGACAGCATTTTCTGTGTTGAAGAGCTTCACCGGCCTGCTGGCAGACTCACAGACCAATGATTCCCCAGACTTGGGAAACTTCTTTCTCCGCCACTGTGTCAATATGGACAAGGTGAGGGACCCGAATCTAAACAATTTTAAGAGTGCATATATTAAGTGGACCTGTATGTTGAATTTTTGTTCATTTTAGGCTTGTTGTTATAAGTGTTGTTAATTTGTGTGTTTGTCTTGCAGTCTGTGGAGAACTTAGCTGGGTTTTGCAAAGATCTTAAAGATTCAGGTCTGCACTCATCGCCACTGCAGTTCACCCTTCAGTGTGCCCTGGAAGCCAATAAGACCAGTGAGTACAATGAAGTAGATTTAAAGTTCGAAAAGACTACTTAATCCTTCGTATTGTCTTTTTAAACCCCAGGCTTTTAATTTAAGCTTAGGCTATTCGAGTTTATTTGTCTATTTCTGTCTTAAAACACTTTTAACTTGCTGTGAAAATAGCCATTGATGCTGATATGACAATTAAATTTTTTTTAAAAGTTATTAACCTAATAAGAATGATAAAAAAGGGTTTTGTAATGTCAAAACATTATAACCCAGGATTATGTTGACAAGATTAAAATGATCCTGTGTTAATTGAAATAAATCTCACATTGTTGTATTTCTGGACCCAGTTTTAAGATCTCTTTCTCTTTATTGTTAGTTAATTTGATTAGGGGTGGACGATATACCGGTAGACACGATTAACAGCTCGATTTGTGTTAATATGCTTTTCTTTGTAACTTTCTAGCTATGGCTATTGTGCTCATGAGGAGGATGAAGGAAGAGGGCTTGCCTATCAGACCTCACTACTTCTGGCCCCTGTTTACTCATCACCAGAAAGACAAGAACATTCCTGGTGAGTCCTGAGCTTCCAGCCTCATTCTTAATCAGTCATTATTGTGCATGTTGCAACCAATTTTACTTCCATAATCGAACATGTTTCTGGTTGGTTTTATACATCGTATAACATAAAAAATGACATCCTCTCTTGACACCGACCTCAAAAAAGTCTGTCAATTTAGATATTTGGTTAAATTATTTTTCTCCATACTTCCATCTGTTTATCTGTTCCAGAGTTACAAATAAATGCAGTTACAAAAGAGCATGTCCAGATAAATCTTACTGCAACTACAGCAGTGAGAATAAATACATCGAATTTTTCTTTTTTTATCCAATAACCTTCATGAAACATGCAGGATCACTCTCACCTTTATGTTCCTGTACAGGTTTTTTTGTTTGCTCAGTGTTGAAGTCTGCACTACGTGAAGGTTACATGACAGAATTTGTTGTGACTGGTTCTCATGTAAATGCGAGCGCTTTGAGGGAATTCACTTTCAATTACGTGCGCCGCTGTGCACGGCCATGAAATATTTAGCGCCATGTCGCATTCTGTCCACAGGTGTCACCAGCGGGCAGACGCCCATCCCCCTTTCCACCCACTGGTATTCCGTCCACCCGTTCACGAGTGTGGAGAGGGGGAAAAGTATGCATTTTGATGAGGTGTGGATTTGGGCCGGCGAGTTTGAAAAAACATATGCTAGCTTTGTCTTGGCAGCCGCGAGCGAGCGGTGCTTGACAGTTTCAAGAAGCAATGCAGCTCATTTCTTGTGACATGGCGCGAGAATAATGCCTCAGCCCCTCACGTAGCACACAACAAGCTTTTACATCTGCATGTTAAATGCTCTTTGCACTAGTCACATTTTGCAAAATCCTTTTTTTATATCGGATATAAATCGGATGCTGGGTCCTTTTAAAGGGTCATGAAACCCTAAAACACTCTGTTTATTATTAAGGGAAAAGTGTTTATTTTGTTGTTTTTAAGTGGACCCATTTAGTTGATCTTGTTTAAAAAGCAAAGTTGAACCAAAGTAATGAAAAGTGAGATAGGCATAAATTCGGAGTGTTGATTGGCTACTGAGAGTACTCGTCTACGTCATGCGTTTTTGAGCTTTGCTTTGCATTATTCATGAGAATAAACTCTTTTAATCCAATCACTGTGCTGTATTATGCATGAAATCGCAGTACAGTGGAGAATATATTATTAGATCTTTTAAACTTTCTTCCTCATTTTTAGACCTATAGCTCGGCAAAGTTTCTATGCTGATGTTTTTCAAAGAATAATTTATCAAAATGCATTTGATTTGTTCATGATAGTTATTAGTAATCTCTAACGATAACATTTTTGTGAGTTTGTTGTCATAGGGTTATATTTTTAAAGTACATCAAGGTGCACAAACGTTTTTTTTTCTGCGCTCATATTTTAAAGTCCCCCTGTAGTCAATAATTTTATTCCTTAAAACTCATCTTTGGTCACCAAAATGATGTTTAAATGTTTTTTCCTGTGAAAGAAATGTCTTTATACCTTAAAATAGCTTGAATATAACTTTACACCTTTGCTTCATTTAGTATACACGGTACCATGAATATGCTAATTAGCCCCGCCTCCACTCAATCACACCAGATCAGAGATCCACTCTCTAAACTTTCTGAGGTAAACGCTGCACAATGAAATCGCTCTTTACAACGTTGGACACATAATGGTAATATGATTAGCCTTTTGCTTGACTATGTTATCAAACAGCTAATAATGTGTTGTTAATTTTACACAAACCATGTTCCCGTTCGCCTTCTTAGTCAGGCAGCTGCCTTCTTACAATCATCAGAAACTCTTTGAACTACTCAGAACGTCAGTGGAGAAAGGCATATAGTTCATCATAACATCGTAATATACGCCATACACCCGCTATATTGCTTGGTCTACACGATTTTTCATATCAACCGGGATAACCTGGACTCACCTGCTAGTGCACTGTTAATGATATGCTAAAGCCCGTCGGCACGTTGACGTGATTTTGGTGACTAAAGGTTTGTCTTAAAGCACATTAAAAACACCACTTAGACATATAAACAACATTTAAAAACTTGATTTTTTTTTTTTTTTTTACCACAGGGGGACTCTAATTTTCCTGTATAATGTGTGTTATAGATCTGTGTTTTGTTGGTTGTTGCCTCCACTCTACTGACACTTGTTTCTTTTTTTTCTGGATTACCTAAAACGGCAACACTGCATGGCTTCACCATATGGTACATTGGTTGACTTAATTGGTGTGATCACAGTTATAGTTTGGTTCTTTTCATTCTTTTGGTCGGGAGTCCGGACCAAAAAAGAAAATGATACATTTAGTTCTGGTCAAAATAGTCAAAAAAGCACCAGGAATTCCTCCATTGCACACACAAACACAGATCTGACGCAAGGATACGGCAAAAAAAAACTTTGTAAATGAAGTGTTGTAGTCCTATGAACATCTGTGGAGTTCAGTGTGTGGGTTTTTGACAAGTCTTTAATGCTCACCAAGGCTGCATTTTTTTTTATGAAAAGGGCTTTCTTTAATTTTTTTTAAATAATTTTCTATTTGAATATATTTTAAAATGTAATTTTATCCCTGTGATGGTAAAGCCAAAATTTTCAGCATCATTACTCCAGTCTTCAGTGCCACATGATCCGTCAGAAATCATTCTGATTTGGTGTTCTTATTATCTTATGTAAAAAAAAAAAAACTACACAATGTTTTTGTGCAAACTGTTTTCACTGTCAATTAGATTTTTTTTTTTTTTTTACTGACCTCAAACTTTTGAGCTGTAATGTACATGTGCTTCAAGGTGATGATACACAGGGCAACTTTTTGGGCAATATCGCTGGGCAATGTTGCCATCAACGGGCAACCAGGTGAGACACAGGGCCCACGACCAATCGGCACATTTATTGCCCATTTTCAATGGGAAAGTGCCCAAGCAACAATCGATCGGCAAGATTGCCCAGCAACATTGCTCAAAAAGTTGCCCTGTGTATCATCACCTTCACTGTTTCGACAGACCCAAGGACACTCCCAAATTTTGCTTTTAGCAAGATATACTATTCACTTTTTTAAATCCATTTCATTTTAAAATTGAGTTTGTTTGAAGATACAGCTCTGTTGACAGTTTGAACCCTGACCTTTTCCCTTTAGTGCCCCTTAAGAGACTGCAGACTTGGTTACTTCCCACACTTACAGTTCAATCATCAAACCCAGTGATGTATAGCAAACAGAAATCTGGAAATCGCCCGAGAATTCATTGAACCAGATTTGTTCCATAAAAGCATTCTCACACACTTTCTGAATTGAGAGAAGTCTTGAATCGGCAAGTGATGTGACTGGCTATCCATTTTGCATCCCCATTCACATGCAACCTATCGGCCTGCGCTGTCTGAGCCAACTTTTATGCCTGACAAATGGATTGATGGATTATTTAACAGCAAAACAGGTGTGCTCCTCTCATAAAAATGAAAGAATGAATAGACAGACCGCTCTCTGGCTCCATTGAGAAGAGTGTCTGGTCAACTGTTTACATTTGCTTGAAAGCAAAGAGCTACTGAATTGCAAGAAAGGATGAATGGAGAGAGATGCACAGATGAGAATGAAATGGAGAGATGGGATAGATGGGTGGATGGATGGAGCCTCCAGGTGCTTTACCTGGCTAATGCTCTTGCACACCGGTGGTTGTCCGCTCCTGGCGCCAGATGCAGGTTTTAATGGCAGATAAAAGCAGCTCTTATCTTTTATTCAGGTGTGTAGGTGTCCCCTGAGCATTTAGATACAGAGTGCTAAGGACCAAGGTGAAGAGTAAACAGAACACAAATCGCTGGTTCACGTGTTCCCACACACAAACATTTGCCCGAGTAGGTCGAGAGACTGTTCCATATGCATGTGGTGCTTTAGGCGGTAGTGAAGGGTCCTGCTGGAGAGCCGGGTAGAGGCCTGAATCCTCTGCCTGAAGGGGGTGTTCCTCCAGGCCATGCCATAGGAAGACTGATGTGATAAATCTAATTATCAGATTTTAATTTTTATAACTGCTTTCTGTATAAAACCTGGTTGAGTGAATTATAAACAGCCTTGGGCTTTAAATCATGTCGCTGGTCTAAAAAATTAAATAAATCCAAGAACCAAACCAATATAGCATTATGAAAAAATGGCTTGTGCTTATTTCTCTTCCACATAACGGGAAATAAACTTTTTATCGATAACGATAATTAAACGATATTTTGTTAAGTGTGGTATGGTGTTGGTACCTTGGCAGATTTAGGACTGTCGTGGACAGCTGACTAGCAAAATAATCTGCCAATGGGGTAAGCAAAATAATCTTATTTCAAACGGAAAACAAGATTATTTTTCTTACCCCGTTAGCCGATTATTTAGCTTTTTTCAAGCAATAACTCTATATAACTCTAATTTATATTTCTGAAAAGACCATAATTTTTTACTTGTCTAGAGAATGCTTCTTGATTTAAGAATTTTTTGATATTTAGACTGGAAACAAGACACAAAAAAAATCTAAGGAAGAAAAGCTTTTTTTTTGCAGTGTATAAACCAAGCATTTATTTGTTGATCTTGATAAGTGCTAATTGTCACAGTTGTAAACACGACAGCTTTTTTCCATGAGGGGGTTTGGCTTTACGATGGCTTTGTACACACACACACACACACACACACACACACCAAAAAAAACACCTCCCGGAAACCCTGTAGAATTCAACCAATCAAATGACGACTTAGAAAGTCCTGAAGTGTTTCCAATTGTGTGTGCCGTATGCATCAGTCTTTCAGCCAACGTTCAGTGGGCCATCCTTGAACTTTTTTCGGTGCAGACGCGGCTATTTTGTGTCATGAATTACATTTTAAGGTGCATATGTCTAAATAAATCGCTTTTTTTTTCATTTCAGGTGTTATGGAAGTTCTAAGAGGCATGCAAGAACTGGGCGTCCCGGCAGACGTTGATACTTTTAGTATCTATATTCTGCCGTCTTTCCCATCAGTGGAGAGTGCCCACACTTCTTTTAAGGTAATTATACTGGATATGCGTATGGTTTGTTGTGACTTTTTTGAAACACTCTAATTTGGGTTGATAATTGCAGGAGGCCGGTATTGACCTGGACACAGATAGCTTGATTGCAGCAGAATTACGAACCGAAGCATCACGTGGAAACTTCGCAGGGCTACTCTCTCTGAGTAAGCATTAGCTTCTATGAAAATTGACCACCTTTTCTCTCAACCACTCTCTGTACATTATATACACACACACACACTCTTATATGAGATTATATGTATGTGACACAGCTCTGTAGAGATTTTATTTTAGATGTACTCTGTATGATAGCGTTCATCTCTTGGAGACTAATTGCTGCCCATCAGGACTACATAGCTACTCAAACATACACACTGCAAGCAGCTGTGTCCCCATTAGTCATTTTAATCAGTGGTGTTCAGTTAAATTTGAACAGAGTTTCAGACTCTGTACAGACAGTACTTGGAATTGTTATACATTTATATGTGGACAGCTGTAGTACTTGCCCATCATCAGAAATGATGACATCTCTAAATAATTTTCCCAATTACAATGTTGTTTTTTATGAAATGTTCTTAACATGCTGAAATGGTCGTTCTAAATGTAGACAAAAATGTTCTTGTGTAAAGGCCCCTCATTAATTTTTCAAAAGCTTGGTGTAGAGTGGCTGGAGTCGTATTTTAATGAAGGTATCAATCTCTTTTGCTGCTGACCACCGTGTCTGTGCTACTGTTGTTAAAATATCTGCATTATCTGAATGAAGCTCTCTTTTTTATCAATAATGGGGCCCATTATATCTTTATTGGGGGTGAGTAGCAAAACGCATAAAGAGCTTAAAAGAAGCACATTTAGAGCTTGATAAAAATATTAAAGGATATAGTGCTGAAAGATCATTACTGAGTGTTTGTATTGTGTACAGCTCTGTTTTGATACGCTGCTCACTTAAACTGTACAAATGGTACAACTGTTGTAACACACACACACGCACACACACACACACACACAGCAAGGAAGTGGGAAGTGAAGCACCTCATCTGACCAAGGTGCATAGGGACAGATGCCATTAAATTATGGGTGGATTTTTAACCCAAAGTTGACAAAAAGGTCCAAATGCATAATGAATCAACATTCAGTGCACTAAAAAAAAGCTTAAGTTACAATGTAAAAAAAAAAGGGAATCATAAATTAGGTGAAATGTCTCTGCTTTCATGACTTTTACTCATATATTCTCACTCTTGCAGTGTCTTCACCTGCTCTCCCAGCCATTGACCTCAGTGCTTTCAGATCCAGTCTGATCTCTGGATTCAGAGGGTAAGTAACAGAAAAAAAGTGTGTGTATGCGTGTAAGATTTTCTTTTGGCTAGACAGCCACTCATTCGTCATCTCATGCATATGGACGCAGTCATCTCTAGCCCAATTACAGCATGGGAAGAATGCAAATAGAGTTTGTCCTTTTTGTTGTTTTGCTTCTGATGCCTCTGTCCAATGCTGAAAGACTACTAACTATCCTGACTGCCACTGACAGCGAGATGCAAGTTCTCACATTGGCATTTTACCCATCAACTTGGCTGGCAGCGTTTGTTTTTTGGCTAATCCCCCCAGACAATCACCTCATTGCTCACACATACTCATAAACCTGTCATGGTATTTTATTTATCACATCATTTTCTCATGGTATCACTTAGTGCACTCACTCAGCTTAGATCTAAAATCAATCCCATCATGCACAATAGTTAAGGACCAGCTTTGTTTTTAACTCTGATTTGAACACAGAGGCCGTAGGGCAGTAGATGCTGCTGTCCTCTGTACTTAGCAAAGCATTTAGATGTGAAAGAGGAGCAGGGAGGTTGCCGGCAGCGATGGATGTCAGGTTTGTAATTGGGGTTGTCAGAAGGGTAGAGGGGGTTGTCGGGGCCCTGTCTCCTTGGCGACCTGCTCTTGTAATAGTCAAGGTCACTAGATAATTTAATCATTAAACAATGTTGAATCCTTTTTCCCTCCTTGTCTCGCTGCTTTCCGCCGTCAACATTCCCTACCAGCACTGCATCTTGATTTCATAATGTATGTGTATTTGCATATGTGACCACTCAGGCTCTAGAAGTTTTCAGAGGTATTTAAGATCCATAAGATATAAATATATTATAATTATGTTAAATTATACTGAGTATAAAGTTATGTAGGGCTATATCTAATGATTATTTTGGTAATCGATCGATTATTTTGACGATTAATCGAGTAATCAGATTTTTGGGGTGGTAATAAAAATAGACCTAAGCAAAGACCTAAGCCTTTAAAATGACTTGAAATGTATAATAACAATGAAGCAATACCATAATACCAATACTATTTGGTTCAATCAAAGTTTAAAAAGAAAGTACAGGTCCTTCTCAAAAAATTAGCATATTGTGATAAAGTTAATTATTTTCCATAATGTAATGATAAAAATTAAACTTTCATATATTTTAGGTTCATTGCACACCAACTGAAATATTTCAGGTCTTTTATTGTTTTAATACTGATGATTTTGGCATACAGCTCATGAAAACCCAGAATTCCTATCTAAAAAAATTAGCATATCATGAAAAGGGTCTCTAAACAAGCTATTAACCTAATCATCTGAATCAACTAATTAACTCTAAACACCTGCAAAAGATTCCTGAGGCTTTTAAAAACTCTCAGCCTGTTTCATTACTCAAAACCGCAATCATGGATAAGACTGCCGACCTGACTGCTGTCCAGAAGGCCATCATTGACACCCTCAAGCAAGAGGGTAAGACACAGAAAGAAATTTCTGAACAAATAGGCTGTTCCCAGAGTGCTGTATCAAGGCACCTCTGTGGGAAGGAAAAAGTGTGGCAAAAAACGCTGCACAACGAGAAGAGGTGACCGGACCCTAAGGAAGATTGTGGAGAAGGACCGATTCCAGACCTTGGGGGACCTGCGGAAGCAGTGGACTGAGTCTGGAGTAGAAACATCCAGAGCCACCGTGCACAGGCGTGTGCAGGAAATGGGCTACAGGTGCCGCATTCCCCAGGTCAAGCCACTTTTGAACCAGAAACAGCGGCAGAAGCGCCTGACCTGGGCTACAGAGAAGCACTGGACTGTTGCTCAGTGGTCCAAAGTACTTTTTTCGGATGAAAGCAAATTTTGCATGTCATTCGGAAATCAAGGTGCCAGAGTCTGGAGGAAGACTGGGGAGAAGGAAATGCCAAAATGCCTGAAGTCCAGTGTCAAGTACCCACAGTCAGTGATGGTCTGGGGTGCCATGTCAGCTGCTGGTGTTGGTCCACTGTGTTTTATCAAGGGCAGGGTCAATGCAGCTAGCTATCAGGAGATTTTGGAGCACTTCATGCTTCCATCTGATTTCATTTTTCAGCACGACCTGGCACCTGCTCACAGTGCCAAAACCACTGGTAAATGGTTTACTGACCATGGTATTACTGTGCTCAATTGGCCTGCCAACTCTCCTGACCTGAACCCCATAGAGAATATGTGGGATATTGTGAAGAGAAAGTTGAGAGACGCAAGACCCAACACTCTGGATGAGCTTAAGGCCGCTATCGAAGCATCCTGGGCCTCCATAACACCTCAGCAGTGCCACAGGCTGATTGCCTCCATGCCACGCCGCATTGAAGCAGTCATTTCTGCAAATTGATTCCCGACCAAGTATTGAGTGCATAACTGAACATAATTATTTGAAGGTTGACTTTTTTTTGTATTAAAAACACTTCTTTTATTGGTCGGATGAAATATGCTAATTTTTTGAGACAGGAATTTTGGGTTTTCATGAGCTGTATGCCAAAATCATCAGTATTAAAACAATAAAAGACCTGAAATATTTCAGTTGGTGTGCAATGCATCTAAAATAAATGAAAGTTTAATTTTTATCATTACATTATGGAAAATAATTAACTTTATCACAATATGCTAATTTTTTGAGAAGGACTTGTAATTATAGGGTTTCATTGAACAACAGTTAAAATACACAATACACATAATATAAACATATAATAATATATATAGTGTGTGTATGTATGTATGTATGTATGTATATATATATATATATATATATATATATTTATTTATTTATTATTATTATTATAATTTTTTTTTTATATATATATATAAATAGAATCAGGTGTGCTATTGTCTGTTACAACACTTATGTGAATCGAAAACAATTTGTCCTTGCATCTGGCCGGTAAAAGTATTTTTTGTAAGAAATATTTTATTATATGTGTGAGATCCTCTCCTTGTTTATTAACTTGGTATGTTTTTTGAGCTTAAGAACCAAAGTTATTTTAATCTACCACCTTTTCAATATTTGGCACATTCTATGGCCTTTCTGCTGTTTTTGACTTTATATAATTGTTTTCTAGTTATGCGTATAAAATATTTGGCAAGTTCAGTCTCTATATAACTGTTTTCCTTATGCAGTAGAATGGGTAACTGGAACAATCATGGACAGAAATTGTGGACATTGATTGGTCAAAATGTGTGGGACCCCTGTTTTATGTTCTTACTGGTCAAATTAAGCCCTGTCACACCAGATGAATACTTGATCTTGAAATCACTGTCTGGCAGATGTTACATTTGAAATATTCTGTCTTGAATGCGAGTCATCTCTGATCCTCTACTGCCCCCTACAGGTTTCATGATGTGGAGAACATGGCAAAGGTATGAGTGAAGCAAGAGATTTTGAGAAAGATTATGGAAATTGAATGAAAAGAACCTTTGTTAAAGTACCCTCATAATCTGCTGTTACAGATCACAGAGCTTCTCTATAAAGACGCCCGGTTTAATCATGCTGTCCCTAAAACTGCTGGTATGTTGCTTGTACTGTTTTTCACACCCCTTAAACTGCATGAATCTTTGTTTAAAATACTTGGCTGTTCATATTCTGTATTTATCTCTTTTTTTTTTTTATGAGAATCTTTTTTTTAAAACTTTACTGTTGATTTGAATGGTCCTGCAGTATGACAAATTAATTCATAGTACAATATTTACATCTTTCAAAAAATGACACTTCATTTTACAAGTTCCATAGAAATGTCATTTATAGAGAATAGCATGGCGTACTAAAAATGATTAGTTTATATGCTACACAAATGACTAAGTTTTTTTAATTTATTATTAAAAAATGTTTTTTTTTTTTTTTTTTTTTTAAATTGCCATAATATTCATGATAATCCTTACTGATAGCCAGTATAATACAACTTCTGGAGCTGTGGGAATGCATAGTACAAGACAAAGAGTTTGGGAAACGCTGCACTAGTAAATCTCTGCCTATATGTCCTCTGAGATGGTTTTACTGATGGTATCGTGTGTGTGTCTGTTGGGTTTCTGGCGGTGATGGAGTTTATCCTGACAGCCGTACTTTGCATTACGTGTGTGTGTCTGATGCAGTCTGAAAAGTAGCCGTGTGCATGTTTGTGTGAGTGCTGTGTGCTTGCTGACTCTGCGCTGAGTTAACAGAGCTTCTGCGAGCGTCTGTCGTCTCGCTGCGCTGGAGCAGGCCTCCGCGCTGGTGTCCGAGCAGGTGGGAGCGATGGAGACGGTCTCTCTGTCTCATCCCATCACTGTGCACAACGCAAATGTGTGCGTAAGGCTGTCAGCTGCCAGCCACTTGTTAAAACAGACTTCAGTCAAATCTGGAGCAAAGCTGCCCGTGTCAGCACAACACACGTGCATTTTAAGAGCTTATTTGCTGGATTGCACTATTTTTGTTCTGGTTCTGCGGAAGCTCCTTTTGTTATTTTTATAAAACTATTAATTTGTTTAAAGCAGAAAGTGTCAAATTGGCTCTTCTCTTCTTTTGCAGAAAATGTGGCCTACTTCCTTTACAACCTGATCGATTCCATGAACGAGGGTGAGGTGCAATCCAGAGAAGAGAAGCTTAAGGAGTATTTCAGCCTGCTTAAGAACATGGTACATTTGCAAACACACAAGCGTTGTCATTAACAGTTTGGTCTGCCTGTTAAATCAAGTCTGTCTAGGACCCCAGGGGGTAGCCGTCGTATGTACAATAGCATTCATTTTGGGGTCAATAAGACTTTTCCCCCGGTAAGCATGCATTTTTTTTTATAATGTTACAAAAGATTTTTGTTTCAAATAAATGCTGTTAAATGTAAATAAATGTTGTTTCCACAAAACTTTTCTTTTTTATGCAATAAAATGTAGCCTTTGTTAGCAAAAGAGACTTCTTTTAAAAACTAAACCCGAACTTTTAAAAGGTAGTGTATACAACTTAAAATTGAGGGTGCTATTCTAAGCTAGTACAAAGAGGATTTAGCTTGCAAAATTAAAAATTTGCTAAAGAACATGAAATGTTTAATTCCACATCTAAAGTTTTGATTATTTACCAAAATGGAAAATTTAAAAGACTTTAGTGATCAGAAATGAAAATGATCATTTTGAATAACCTTGCTGTTCCGTTAATTCTTATTTATTTTGATGAGTGGTTATTTGGTGTCAAGTTCTTTGCTTTATTTTTTAGAATATCAACATCTCACTGAATATCTTCAGAGGAATCAGGAACATTCTGGAGTCCTACCATGTTCCAGAGCTCATCAAGGTATTTTATAATTAGTGGTGTTTTCAAGTATAATGTTACTAATGGTCATACCTGATATTTTTTGTCAGGTGGACAATAAAATGAGCAAAAAAAAATAAAAAATAATCATAGTCGGAGCCTTAGCCGTGTGGCCAAGGATATAGGAAAAATAAGTAGCCCAAAAAATCCCATAGAAGGAGATACTTGTGAATCAGTTTTGCATGGGCAAACACCACTAAGATTTTCTTCAAAAACTTTACAAATCTAGGTTTGTCTTATTCAGGTCTGTGAGAGTACTGTTAATAGAGCAGTTCTTAACTTATCTTTCAGGATGTCCTTGCTCTTGTGGATAAAAAGGAAAATGGAATGATGACTGATGTTGCACTGCTTAGAGTAAGTTTTTTTTCTTTTTGTTTTTTTCTCAACCAAATGTGTTCAATACATCAGGTGAGCTGTGTTAGTCAAATATCCTCATGTTTGTGTCAGGGATTGGAGGGGAAACTTTCATTCTTGGAGAAGACCCTGGCAGAGCTGAAAGCTGAGGGCAAGCCCGCCAGTTCCACCCTCAAAAAAATTATCGCTCTCCTGTGTACAGAGGAGGTGAGGGCTATTTTCCGCTTAAATACTCACAAGATTTGCTAGTGTTCTGGTCTGATTGGTTTTTATAGTGGTCAATTTAGTGGTCAACTTAAGAGTGGGCTTGGTCATTTAAATTTAATGTGCAAGGCTTCCTGTGTTAGCCAGTTATTTTAACTGTACGAAACAGTTTGATGTTGAAAACTGGTATTTATTTATTATATTACTTTTATTTTTATATCCTAATCATAAACGCACTAGTTTGTAGCTCAAATAACTGTACTGTTTACGGCACTTTATTGTTCTGGTTATTTACCTCTAGTGGCTAATGAATTGGAAGTCTCACACTTTCACAGGAAATAGATTACTTTTCGCAAACAAAAATGTAAATCCAAAACCATCTATCTGTATTTGTGTGTATATGCATTTGATTTTCCTCACAACTTTGGCTCTCTCATCAGAAACTGGAGCAAGCTCTGGAGCTTAAAACTCTGTATGAAGCAGATATGACTCCCGCCACATATGCCATGCTCATCAATATGTGCTGTCGCCATGACAATGCTGAGGAAGCCATCAAACTTAAGAGGGAATTGTAAGTTTGACGTACACATCATCATACAAACATCCTTGGTGAACTGTTCCAAGCAAAACAAGTAATACAAATAGGCATGATTTACTCCCCTCATTAGACTGGGTAAACCCAGCCCGATCTGGCGGCGATTTGATTTCGCCCTGCAGCTCAGGCTGGAAACCTGTAAATTTTTCTATCCTGCTTCCGTTATAAATCTGCGGGGACCAATCACAAACTGGCTTATCCACCTGGCGCGCTATTGGCGGGTTTAACACGATGACGATAGAGAAGCGACAGTTGATCCAATTCATTTTAACCTCTCGACGATGCTCAATGGCTTCTTTAGTTTAGCAAACAAATCTCTTGAGTGGGTGTAAAACACCACTCACTTTCATGTTTTTTTTTTTGCACAACCTGCAAAGATCGCTCAATGCCATTGGTGCTTCTGCAAATCACTGACCAATGCTAAAAACATGAACATGAAAGGACATTTTTGAAGAGTGTTCTGATTACTTTTTCCATACATTGAATAGAGATGGAGCTTCAAGCCTTAAAGGGGTGTTAAAACACATTTTTTCAAAGGCTTGATTGTGTTTGTGGGGTGCACTGTAACATGTGTTCATGCTTCGTTTTTAAAAAATTTCATTATTTTTCATATATTTTACCTTTATTCTACACTGCTCTGTCCCTCCTTGTAAAAACGGTCTGATGGTTTCCGGGTTCTATGAAGCCAGTCCCTCAAAAATACGCAATGGGCTCAGATTGGTTAGCTGGCCCAGTGTGTTGTGATTCGCTAACCGACTAGTGCACGTTTTCCGGAAGCGTCACGCCCCGTACCTTTACCGGTAGCCTAGTTTGTGCTTTGGTGTATTTTAAACAATGGCATCAATAAAACCATACCAATTTGAGCCCGAATCAGACCCAGAGAATGTTAGTGAAGATGATAGAGCAGAACCTGTTCAAGAACGGCTGTTAAACGACGTTTCAGAAAGGTTTGTTTTTTGTTGTCTCATTACCTTTTATATATGCGGTTATTTAATTGTACTAATTATTATAGTATTACAAAAAAATAAGCTTCATAAACAAGAATTTCATATAATCGTTCTAACAAATTATACTACAGTCCTCAAAGGGATTTTTTTTTTAGTAAAGACTTGGGATCTATAGTGATCGTTACTGACTGTATGGCACGGTTACTTTTGTATTTTTAGAACGATTATAGCCAAATATCTGTCGCCAGAACTATTAACCCAAAACGAACACTAAACATTGGTTTTACTGCAGTAGCCAAATCAAACACAGAACCATGTTTAGCATGCTTGTAGATAAACAAGCAATAAACAATACATAAAAGCTCTAATCAAAGAATAATTTACTCTAATTCCAAGTTCGCTGTTGAGATTTTAAAAAAGTTTGTAACGTTAGGTGTTTGTCGGATAACGTTAAGTATGAATTAGCATTTAACAAGCTGGTTTGCAGAGCCAAACAGCGTTGTCATTTGTTTACTTCCTTGCTACAACGTACAATTAACAATACGAACTATTACTGGAAGACACATCGACGAAAAATAAATCATACTTACAGATTGTGGCCCGTAAACAAAAGCTTCTGATTTTAAATTTGGAACTGCTCCATCTTTCAGCACAAGCCGTTGTGCGAATCCTGCATTGAACTTGCCAAGATTGTGGAAGCTTTCCTCCGTAAAATGTGCAGCACAGAGAGCGAGATTTGGGTAATAATTAACCATTGATCCCTAACTCCCCCGACCCTAGGAAGGCTGAACAAAGTGGACCTGCAATCCGGGCACTGATGAAAATAACAGCGTTTCGACGACATTGCGGCGGCAACAACACTCCTATACCACAATAACTCTTCTCCAACGCAATATAAAATGGCCTCGCCCCCCTTATTTGGTATTCTTGGAGGAGGGGTTTATTGGGGTTGCTGACGTCAGCAACCCTGGAGGAATGTCGTGTAGTCCTATACCGGCTGTTTGCTGTAGTCCTTAGAAATTGATTTCTTTAAAAGCAAATATCTCCGTTTGCTTTGAACTTTGAGCGCTGTAACTTTGCAGATGTTGTTTATGCTCAAACAGCAACATTACACACTAACTAAAGTTAGAAAAGTGAAATCGTGTTTTACCACCCCTTTAAGGACACAAAAGCACCATAAAATTAGTCCATATGACTGTTTCACATCTTATGTCACACCTAACTTTACATTTTTGTTCACTTATAATGCTTAAATTCAGTGAGCTGTTAAAGTCTCCATAAAATAAACAATTGGTAACACTTTACAATAAGGTACATTAGTTAATGTATTAATTAACATTTACTAACCATGAGCATTTCATATGTTACTGTATTTGTTAATCTTTGTTAACGTTAGTTAATAAAAATAAAGCTCTTCATTGTTTGTTCATGTTAGTTCACAGTGCATTAATGTTAACAAGATTTTAATAAAGTATTAGTAAATGTTGAAATTAACATGAACTAATAATGAACTGTACTTCTACAGCATTTATTATTTTTTGTTAAAGTTAACTAATGTTAACTAATGAACCTTATTGTAAAGTGTTACCATCAATTCTTATTGTTTAGCAATCTAGGGTTGATTTATCCATGTACATAATTATATAAAATGTGCCCTCTAAATCTTAATTAACGTCCCCTCCCTCTCACAACGAGATCTCTTCTCTGATGATGTGTGCACCGGCGCGAGAACAGGACTATAATACCTTCCCTCCAGCAACCTGTCACTCGCATGAAACAATTTTCCATTTAGTTTTCACGCTCACTTTCTATGATCCCTATGGTCATAATCAAGTCGCTCCCTAAATTTTTTTTTTTTTGTTCTCTTTCTAAAAGAAGCCGTTTCACTCGAATTTACATCACAATAGGGAAAAAAAGACTCATTTCTGGTCCTGTTTACACCTATTAAGATGCGTTTTGTTCGATCGGATCACATTTGGACGATGCTAAATACTGGTGTAAACGGTCTAAAAAGTTTTGAGCTTGTCCATTTCCAACCACTTCCAGAGGTGTTTGAAAACACATTTGACTGGATTGCTTTCATAGTGTAGACGTTCATGTGGTCGAATAGTTCGAACAGCCTCAAAAGACTGTCTACTCTCCACCTACTCCACCTACCCAATGCCTAAATGGCTGAAGACCTAAGTTTGGTTTAAAGACAAATCCCAATGTTCTCTCACCATTCTAACATGCACTCGCTGTGTTTGCTATTGGCCGACGCTGGTCGTGTGTGATGCATGTGATGTCGGCCAATAGTGAGCCTACGTTCTGATGTACAATCCAGAAGCGCTACCACTGTTACACTACGTGAACTCACTCAGAGGCCCACACAGAAGAAAATTTATTGTTAAATAAAGTCGTTATTTATGTTTGTTTTTTGCGCACAAAAAGTATTCTCGTCGCTTGATAAACTTAAGATTGAGCCACTTGGACTATTTTAACGATGTCTTTACCAACTTTTCTGGGATGGCAGATATCGACTACCTAGCAGCCTATGAAGGAGTTATCAGCTCTCAGATTTCCTTAAAAGGGATAGTTCACCCAAAAATGAAAGTTCTGTGATTAATAACTCATGTCGTTCCAAACCCATAAGTCTTTCGTTCATCTTCAGAATACAAATGAAGAGCATAGAATGAAATCTGAGAGCTTTATGTCTCTCCATTGACAGCTACCCAACTGACGCTTCAAAAAGATCATAGAGAGATCGTAAAACTAATCCATATGAATTGAGTTTTTTTGTCCGAATAGAGCTATAGGGAATGTTAAGATGATCAGTAAATGATTCATTTTTTTTCACAGAATCGCTGTAGTATATCAGTCACAGTTTGGTCATTTTGGAGCTGAACAGCTCAATCCTGATTTAATGTAAAGCGGCCAGGATGTTCTTAAATACATCACCTTTTTTCTTGCATGAATGAAATTGTCATTATTTGCTCGCCTCGTCATGTTGTTCAAAATGCATATGACTATTTTATTTTTAAATTAAACTATTTCTTTGAATTAAAAACATTCCCATCACAAAGAAAAAGAAAGTTATTTACTCTTTCTTCTTTGTTTCAGAGCTCGCAAGGACTCCGAGGTAGCGCTGGATGCACAGAAGTATGTGGCCTTGGTCCGAGTGCTATCCAAACACGGCAAGCTGGAAGGTTAGTGGCCGTGTCGGTGTCCATTTGAAAGCTTTGGTTTCTGTTGAAATGATTGCAGATGCCTTCTTATTTTCACTATCTCGGATTAATGAAATAATTTAGTTTAGTTTGTCACAAATAATGTGGGCCATCACATTAGGTGTGCCTTGCCTCACCTTTTAATCCACTTAGAATGTCAAGGTACCAATGAGAATTTTGTATTACTTATCACGTCGCTATCAAAAGCTTGCCACTCGCTTAATTAGTTTCTTAAAGCCGACGTTCAGAATCAAACGTTTCGCAAGTGCGTCTGTGTGCGAGAGTGAGGTCCGAGACACCTGTCTATCCACACGTGGACATTAATCAGCCATTATCTGAATTCCACGGTGGATTTCTCCATGTTCATGTAAGACGCAATTACAATAAAAGTGTTTCCTCTTTGCTTTGTGCACACAGTGATGGTGAAAATACACGCTCTGTCTCTTTTCACGATGCGTGTCACTCTTTGGGTGCCCCCTCCTTCTCGCTCGGACTCATCCTGTCACCGAGCGAGGGAAAATTACAGGACCGACTGCACTTTAACAGAATTACCGAAATCCGTCCTGATACTAATGGCATATCATGTCGGGGAAAGTGCTTGAGTATTTCACACACACACGCACATTTGCATGTGAATTCAGGCGAAAGTGTGTGATGAGGAAAGTGTGTGTGTATGTATATGTGTGTCCATCAGAGCGAGCCGGTGGCCATTAGCCCACCGGTGTGCGCTCGGAGCTTGTCATTCACATTATCACACCTCAGCGCCCCAGCCTGCCCTCATCACCGCCGCAACCCGATCCTTTTGAAGATCATGACTCGTGGCACCGTAGTGCACTGGCTGCCCTGGCTTTTAATGGCCTTGTTTTTGTTCAAATCCTTTTCTCCCCCTGTTGTTCCTTCCTACTTTGTTTTTTTTTGCCCCCTCATGTCCTCACGTTTGTTACGGAGTTCGTAAAACGCTGTTACCGGTTCACAGGCTGGCAGAAGGCCGCAGAATGAGCCAGAGAACTAATGGGCTGTGTGATATTTGTTTACCTCAGTGTGTGTGGTATCAGACAGTGGGCCGGTATGCTCTGCTGCTAGTCGTCCATTCGGGCCCATTTACCACCAACAGCTGATTGGGTTTGATTAGTGGTTCTGTCAAATAGGAAGAATTTGAGCTGCCATCACAGAGCTTTCTCATATGGCTGAAGCCCGGTTCAGCTCGGTTGCTGCTTGTGGTCCAGCGATGTGTGAACTGTGCTTCGTATGACCAGAGAGTGGTCTGAGGGGCTTCATTTGCAACTCAGAAGTCTGTCTTGCTCGGTCATCCGTAGCCTCAGGACACGTTTATCAAGTCCTTGTATTGTGCAAAAGTTTACACACCTCAGAGCAGTGGCCTAGCACATGTGCACCGTCACATTGAGCTGTGATATTTTCCACCCTATTCTGCTCATAATTTTATGCTATTTCTTTGGCTCTATTCCAGAACATAGACCTCTTCCTGGATGCTTACTGCCTACATAGGCAGCTACCTTATAAGGCAGTGTAACGAGTCAGCTCAGAGGGGAAATATTAATAATCAATAATAACTGGTTATGATTAATTATGAATATTTGGGTCAGTTAATTGTATTAACTTGATGTAGCTAACTTAATATTACAATCACTTAATCAGTTCGTCCAATGAACTCTTGATTATTCATTTATTCTAAGAAAAGGGTATCTATTATTTCTTAGCATGTACAGCGCTTTGAGCATGTACAGCGCTTTGAGCATGTAACAAGATCAAAAATCGTATAAGAGACTTTGTTTTTGCAAGCAGTGAAGTCGAACCAAATACATTTTGTGCACAAGTTTTATTAACTAAATCACGAACATAACTAAACTAAACAAACATACATACATGTATACATAAATAGATGGTGAAAGTGACAGAATGAGACCGGAGGTAGGAAATGGAACTATGGAAAAGATCCATTTAACTATGAAAAGAACCATCAATATTATCATTTTCAAAGCACCTTCTTAAATTGATACTTGCATTGCATGGCTTTGCAGTGGACACAATTCTTGAAGTTGTTGAAAATTGACGTCGTTGACTGTTCCGTGAGTGTCAAATGTGGAAGTTGCAATCGTTTTCTTATCCGTTGGATGAAGAAGATGATGAACTTGCATGGGTAGTTCGACTCTGTTCTGGTTGGAGGTTTTCTCTCTCTCCATGAGCACATGGCTGGTTGAGTCAAGGCCTGGCAGGCTGTGTTCTTAGCCTGCAGGGGCCATGAGCCGTTTGGGGGAGGGGGTCTCAGACACCCACCCAAAAGTAAGCAGCCCAGAGGTCCAGCAAAACAAGAGTTGATCGTTGCCCGTTCAGTGATGGTAAGGTTGCAGTTTTCTGGATTGAAGAAAAGGCAGTCTGACTCCCTCTGGGAGCGTGAAAGCATGGCCGACGGTGCTCACGGCCTGCTGGGCCCTTGGGCCCCAGTGAAGGGGGGGTTCCCCAGTATCAGCAGAAGCAGTGTTGCGGCCTGATGAGAAAGAGAGTGAGGTCACTGTGGACTGTCTCTAATAAAGCCTGAGAAAAAGTCCCACCTCCGAGTTTGCTTTACCAAAGAGAAGGGTTGACTTTCTGGTGGGAGTTTCCTCTGTGGGCAAGATTTATGAGTCTTTGTCCTAAGTGTGGTTAGACCTCTGCCTTACCCTTTTTCTGTTCATTAATGCTCAGATAGATATAACAAATCCACACTGTATTCTAAGAGAAGGTGATATACATCAAAGTGTGAGTCATTAAATGAAGATTAATTAGGTAGGAGACATGACACAGGTGAGGTTACATTGACCTTTGGTTGGTTGTATAATAAAATACATACCATAGTATATACATAATAGTACACAAGACAGTGAATCATTCACGCAGTTGCTGATATGCATGTTCATTTATAGATCAGTTAGTCTATGATTAATGCAGCAAAGTCTGTATTAAAGATTGTTTCTGTCTTCCCATTGTCTCTTTCTTGCGCATGTGGCCACATTCCTTGACAGCAATAAAAGCAACTAATCTGATCGTATCCATGGTAACCCAAAGGCCCCTCTTGCACCCACTAGGGGGATGGGGCCACAGGTCCCAGAGTGAGTTTTAAAGATTATCTGTTAACCATAACAAATAATTGTGTCTGATTGGTCTCAGTTGCTACAGCAGCATAAGTAATTGTTTTAAAATGCTCACACATCATACTCATTTGAAGAGCTTGAAGTACTCAACACTCTAGATTGATTCTAATAGTGCAAAAGTGACACTACTATTTCAGAAACCTCAATTCTTTGATAACTCTTTGATAAACAAATCTAGTCTCAGCCTCCGACGTCATGCCCACGGACCGCTGGCTGAACGTCTGATGCGTATGGCACACTTAACTGGAAACATTTCAGGATTTTTTAAGTCGTCATCTGATTGGTTGAATTCTACAGGATGTCCAGGATAGGTATGTTCTTTAAAGGTCCGCTTAGAAACAAAGATGCCATGACGCCAAACCCACTTAAGAAGAAAGCCATCATGTTTACAGCTGACAATGAGCTCTTATCAGGATCAACTAAATGCTGGATTTTCAAAAGTATGAGATGTAAAGTTTGTGGCATATACTTTTTAAAATATGTCCAAGAGTTTTACACACCAGTCTGTTATTGTAGGGACAATGACGTTACATATTCACGCCCCCTAAACATGATGCGGAACAAAACAAACTGTGATTGGTTGCTTTACATGTCAGTCAGATGGCCTCTGGGCCGTCCTTGGCCAATGAAAACTGCTATGGAGTCCAGACCTTCTGCCGTCAGTCTGAAGGTCTGGCTACGCGAGACTAACCAGAATCTACCCAGTGTTTGAACCACTCCCATCTGGCTGACGTTTCCATAAAATTGTTGAATTCTAGTGTCCATGACATGATACGATCAATAATGAACTATAATTTCAGAGTTTTCAGTCGTTCGTCCAAACACACATCCTACCTCTTCTCTCTCTGACCCCGAATCATTTCGCAGGCTCACCTGCCTGCACGCAAGCACGTACACACACACACACAGGCACCACACGGTGTCGCCCGGCCCGCACGTCAACACTACACATTCACAAGTCTCCCGCATTAAGCATACAATTGATATATTATCGAAATATCTAAAATGTTCATAACGACCGCTTATTTAACAAAAGGCAAGTAAAATGACCAGGGTTACATTTTAGACACACACATACATACCTCTGAAGGGATAGAAAAGTCCTCAGGACTTGGTACCGCATTACTCGCAAGACGTAACTTGCATTGGTCATCGACAAGGCCGAAGTCCACCATTCTCCAGTTTTCGAAGCTCTCTCGGGTAAAATGTTTGCGGCACACGTATTAGATGTGTCCGTGGTTGATGGCCAACCAACAGCCCGGAGCCAGAGTCCAGCCCTGGCAGCATCGCGGGGAAATCTATTCAACCCACTTTGACTTTTGCACCACGAAAATATACACTTGCGTCCCATGATTGTCTCTCTCCTTTACTACGCGATATCACAGTTTGACATGTCTGTGGAAAGATCCACGTCATGAATAATTAAGAGACAGTGTCTTCTCATAGGATATAAAAACTCATTAATAATTATGAGAGACCGATGAGTCATCAACGCACTACACTGTGCTCTGCCACGTCACAGCCTGCGATGAAGATTTTAAACCCGGAAGACGAAAATAGCGGGGAAAAACTAAAATTTAACCATTTTCACCCTACTGTTAAATCTAACAGATCCTAACATTGTCTTCAATGGTGTTCAACA
This sequence comes from Gila orcuttii, assembly GCA_026230005.1. NCBI lineage: Eukaryota > Metazoa > Chordata > Actinopteri > Cypriniformes > Leuciscidae > Gila > Gila orcuttii. The sequence continues at coordinate 11,693,651 of JAPDVR010000019.1, read as the reverse complement.
CACATACCTCTGTTAAAATCTCAGAAAATTTGGTTAGGGTTTCATGACCCTTTAATTGGCAAGTACTTCAGTAGAACACTGAGAGGTACATTAAGACAAATGCATCCCTTTCTGCATGACTTTCATCCATGACTTAGCCTCCTTTTTATATGGCTTAAACGTTGTCCTCCATCAGTGAGCTTCTGTACAACAATGCTTGTTAAAGCCCTGGGCTATAAGGAAAGTACATGGTTGAGTGCTTAGAGCGACGGCCTAAGAATCAAGAGGTTGTTAGTTCTAATCCCCTCTTGGGTATCGCTGTCACGACGCCCTCCGGCGATCCACTTAACCTCCATTGCTTCAATTCATATCCAGCTGTTAACACAAAACATGTGGCACTTTTCAGACAAGAGCGCTTCTTAAATGACAAGCCTCTATTTAAATGGGCTGACTGCTGGGATCTTGATAAAACAATCCTCAAAAATTAAAAAAGCAGTAAAGGATGAGATCTGTGCCTGAATAACAGCGTGACTGAGTAGATAAGTGAACGGGGCTTTATCATACAAAAGCAGCCTCTTAAAAACTCAGCATGACCCTGCTGAACCTCCTGGTCCCTGCTCTACTGTTCCTTTTGGCTCATCACTTTTCCTGACAGTACGGAGCACTGTGCTGGATTTGCATAACAACAGGACAAAAATTGCAGGGTGATGAAGTGACAGATTGGAATTTGTGTGCTAAAACAAGCTGGCTGTCTCTGTTTGAGTGTGTGCGCACGTGTGTGGAGACTGAAGTGAACTGTGTTGTTGTAGGTCGACCTACATTGTATATTTCCATATGCATGCCGTTACTCTCCATACTTGAGGTCCTTGTTATTGTCAAAACACTGTAGGAATACTTCTCCTGTAATGGCGAAGCTGAATTTTCAGCATCATTACTCTAGTCTTCAGTGTCACATGATCCTTCAGAAATCATTCCGATATGATTTGTTGCTCAATAACCATTTCTTATTATCAGTAATCTTTTGATTAAAAAAAAGTTAAAGAATTCTTTATTTGAAAGAATTTATCATTTTACAAAAGTTTTCTATTTCAAATGTCTTTACTGTCAATCTTTAACCAAATGATCAATTTAATGTCATACGTGAATAAAAGTGTTAAATTAAAATCTTACCGCATACTTTTTAACAGTGTATAATTGCAGCCTGACATGGTAACATTGGCTAAATCAATGTTGTGATTATCTTTTAGTTTAATCAATGGCAAAAGGGCAGTTTTTAAGAAACTTGTTTAAACACAAAATTCTGTTTTGTGATGCTAGTGAGAGAAATTTGTGCTTTGTGTTTGTTTGTTTGAGTATCCCGACACAACAGCAATTGCTCAACCAATAAAGTTAGTTTTGGGTGGGGGACTATCTGTTTATTAACCAATGGAAGATGCCATTATTTTTGCAATTCGCTTATGGCACAGAAACTATCACTTTATCTTTAAGTATCATGAAGAAATGGAGATGAACAGCCTTACCACTGAGAGTCATGGGAATTTGGGAGTTTGTCTGAGTGCCTGTGGCCAACACAGACTCCCATATTCACACAGCTGTGATGATGGTATCCTCATTCTCGCTCTCTTTCGCTCCCTCTCGGTTCTAGATGATTAGTATCGCCAGTGCAAACAGGCCCTATCGGTATCAGCCCATTAGCTAGCCTCTAAACAGCGCGTAAACGCATCTTAATTATCTGGCTTGGTGACAGAGCAGCTGTGGAGGTGGACCCTCGCCCCTCTGCCAGATGGGAGCATCGCCCAGTAAAAAGCCTCCATTACGGCAGCGGATCTGCGGCGTATCCACGACCAGAGCCCGCCGAGTTCACGCCGGGCACTCGCCGCACACCTATAATTTCCCGGCATGCTTTTGCAGGGAACCGTGAAAAAAAAGCCTACTATTGTGGGGGCCTCTGTAATTGTAGTCTCGTTTAGAAATGCAAGTAGTAATTAGCGGCGAATTGGCATTATACGGCAGCATTTGCATCCCCGCTGGGTGTAAAATGTTGTTTTAATAGCGGTTTGTTTTCCCCACATGAAATTATCTAAGGGGGCTTTTATCACCTCTTCCCCTCTCTCGCTCTCTCTTTCGCACTCTCTCGTCTGGCGCCAGCCCATCAGGGGACGGCAAAGCGTAAAGATATACAAATAATCTCCACAAGTCTATGAAACAGTCAATGAGACGGTTAAACCTTTGTATGAACTTGCGGTTTATCAGACTGCACCCTGAGTACCAAGTAGCCACTAGAATAGTGGTTGCATACCATTACCATATATCATTAGTTGCATGTAGAAGTTTCAAGCAGTGATGTGCAAAAGTCGGTTGTTGGTTAACTAGTCAAAATGTCTGATATTTTTGCTAATCTATCTTTCTCTCTCTTTCGTGTCGTTATAAAGAGGCGATAGACATGCTGAAGGAGATGAAGGAAAAAGATGTGCCATTAAGGGACGGCACGATCAGTTTGCTCAGCCTTACGATGAACACAGCTGCAATGAAAGGAGATGCCAACACTATTCGACGCCTCCAGGAAACCATCTTCACCTTGGGCCTGGCCAAACCATCCAATAACCTCTGCTCACCCCTCATTGCTTGCTATCTGGAGAGGTAAGCTGGAAAACTCACTATACTTAGAATCTTGCCAAACGTTGTGCTGTTCCTGTCTTGTCTAGCACCTACAGCTCTGCACATCCTTCTGGAGGATCCCTGCATTGCAACCGAATGCCTGACATTTCTTTTTACCAAGGTTGCCGTTTAACCATGGTTTTGAATTTAAGTTAGTTTTGAAGCAAAAGAGACATAAAAAAATGTGGTGACACTTTATGTACTACTTATAGTAATAACAGTAATTATTACAAGCAACTAAACCAAATCCTATAGTAAGTACATGTTAGTTTAAGGGTTAGTTCACCCAAAAATGAATTTTGTCATTACTCACCCCCATGTCGTTCCAAACCCGTAAGACCTTTGTTTATCTTCGGAACACAAATTGATATTTTTTATTAAATCCGAGAGGTTTCTGAACCAGCAACGTCATTACAACCTTTCTGGGCCTTTAAAGTTGCAAAGACATTGTTAAAATAGTCCATGTGACTACAGTGGTTCAACCTTAATATTATGAAGCGACGAAAATACTTTTTGTGAGCAAAAAACAAACAAAAAAACTAGCCCTTTAATATAACTCTGTATTTGTTTAATCACACTGTAACAAGGACACCACAAAATAAAGTGAAACCAATTTTTTTTTTTTTATAAGCATAGATTGTAGTATGGGGAAAAAAAACGTTAAAAAAATGGTAGGTTTAACCTTAACAGTTTTTGCAGCACATTTCAGTGCAGATTGTTTTGTGAACCTGTCCAAGTGTAATTCAGACTTCAATTAATTCAGAATGTTATCGAAATAATAGGGCTGCACAAACTTCTGGACCCAACAGCAAAACCACAGCCTGTAAACATGCTGTAATTTATTTCACATTTAAAAGTGATAATGGAAACCTTGCCTAAAATTATAAGAGGATCTCAGTCCAAATAATTATGGTATGATCTCTCTAAGTAGTGAGTTTGGAAACAACATGAATATAATCTGAAAACAAACATTAATAACAATGTTAGATTGTAAAGGGCAGAGTTCCACTCCTCCCTAAGCTTGTCGTCTCACTGTTCATTTCATATAATCTGTCATTACCTTATAGCAAAATGCAGCATGAGGGGAAAAGGAATTAACTTCCACAAGTTGGGCTCCTCTGTTCTGCCCCCCCATTCGTTCAGGTCTATTTGTAAGAGCAGCTTTTAAGCAGATCAACTAATTTGCATGTTAATTATGCACCCTGTGCTAATTACTGGATTTTCCTGGGCCATGCGGTGCACTGCGTAAGTGCCTTTCCCCCTCCCCACTGTGGGATACTGAGGTTGGCAATACACCTTCACTGATAGCTCTATAGTCAACACACACATACACATACGGGCTTCCTGGGTGCCCCTCAGAGACTGTTTGTTTTTCTGTCACTTGAGTGCCACAACCACACTGGCACGTTCAAGCTTTAATTGCTGCCTTGTGTGCGATAAGGTTTCCAATTTAGCTCAGGTTCATTAAGGAGCAGATACGGAGAGATCAGAGCGACTCTCAGCAGAGACTCTGATAAACCGTGAACGTTCACGTCTCGCTCAAACACACACACGCACACACACACACACACACACACACACACACACACACACACACACACACACACACACACACACACACACACGCTCTGACTGGCAGCCACACATCCCAGTGGAGGAGAGCCGTCTTAGGGCTCGCAGCAGCCAAGCCTGTTTTGAATCAGCCTTCATGGGGAACTATGTAGTACCTGTCTGATTTGTCTATGATATTGTACAATATGCTGTAGTCATATTAAATGTCATAGTTAAACAAAGTACTATGAATATTTTGGTTGGAGACCAAAATACTAATTCCTAGGAAAGTATTAAATTTATTCATCCTTGTGAACCGGGAAAAATGGTTGAATTCTGCAGAATGGATTTAACCGTGGTAAAATGTTACTCTGCACTTATTGGTGGCCTAAAACGCTGTGAAATTAGCTAACATATACTATAAACATGCAAAGGGTGGGTGATGGAGTTCTGAGGTGTGTGTGACATGATTTCGAATCTTGCTTTTGTGTGTGTACACATTTCTAATTTTTGTTTACGTTTAGGTTTTAGTTGCAAAAATCTATTTTTAATGGTTTTAGTTAAGTTTTAGTTTTAACGGTAACAACAATGGATCATATTTATTATATTTAAAATACTTTTTGGCCAATAAACATGATTATTAGATATACAGGAATATTAATACTACTTTAGCGATGATGGAGTTTGGCATAAAAACAAATCTTTAATGCATAGTGATTTAACCCCACACACTCACACTCTGTAATTGTTTGGTTAAAATAACTTAAGTTAGTTAGCTCTTTTTTTTGGCAATATTGTTCGATTTAATATTCGCCTATTTTGTGCTTAGATGTAGTCAAAGGACATTGATAAATAATATTATTACTAGTAAATTTATTTTGTTTCATCCAAATATTGGTGAGTAAAGCAGCATGAAGTTGAATCAGGACTTTATTAGCTTCAGAACATTGTTGCGCATACACATCATGAATACAGCAACAACAAAAAAAATCAACTTGCATAAGATGACGTTTTGTCCAATCGGGCCTTCGACCTAAAATGACTCCCCTCCTGTAGACGACTCTTATGATCTCCAGAAGGATAGAATGCGTTCTGCCGTCATCCATCTCTCTCCACTCGTCTCTGTCTCCTCTTTGGTCTGGGCTGCGCTAAAGAGGACAAAGCGGTGTGTGTCAGTGTCTCATCAGCATGTCAACTGTAATGACTTAATGAACACTTCTCTATTGGATTAACTCTGACAGCCGTCAGCCCGTCTCCACGACAACAGCAGCTGCCGCTCCCAATCCGTATCCTCCATCTCTAATGAGCCTAACAAAAGGAATTGCCAGAACTTTTTGTTTTTGTGGAAGGCATGTCTTTGAGGGACAGGAACTCAAAAAAGAGGGAAAGGATATCGAAGGCTACCAAACGTTTGTCATAAACTGCGTCACTTGCATATATATCGAGTAAGGACAGTTTTGGGAAAGTTTAAATCGCGACCGTTTACTTTCAGAAATCATTGCCGTATCCTGTTAGTTTTGTTTGATCAATGTATTCGAGTCAAACCACTGTGCATTAACACTCCCTAACTACCAACTCGCGCGCACACACTTCAATGTAAAGGAAAAAAGAAATAAAAAAGCAGTCGTTCTCTTTTGAAAGTGGAAAGGGTGATAACATAGGTGCCAATCTCGGTAACAAAAGAGATGGGAGTCAGGGATGTAGGGAGAGTGTCACAAGAAGAGGAGGTTCAGAAGAGGGGTGGATGAAATTAGCTTTCTTGTCTAATCCTTCAGGTTCCTCGCGCAAAGCACTCGCATTTGCTTTTTTTATTCTCCTTCAACTTAATTGGCTGGAAAGTGCTTGACATGCAAAGTTAGTGACATTAAGAGGAACATGTTGCAGTAAGCCTGAGCGCCACTGACAGCTAAATTGTATCCGGGGAAATTATGAAGCCTTCAACATGGTTAATTCTTTTTTGGGGGCTTAGTTAGGCAAGGATAGAGAAGGGGGGCTGGGTTTTGAGGGAGGGGGTGGGGTAATTGCCGTTGTGGGCGACTCATCTCATATTGATGGGAATTGTGAAGAAGTCTTCTGGTTTTATTGCCAGCTATGCTTTGCGGAGCTGGGTAGCGTAACATCTGTGTCACATCATATTCAAGTGGCATTGTAAATAAATGTAGTTCAAGGAATTTCTGCTTCCATCAGGCCTCGTTGTAAACAGAACCATTTAGAAGTTCTGTTGAGTTTAGACATTTTAAATAAACTGTCTGTATGAGTTTTCTCTGGGGTAGCAACCATTTATAGTCAACGCTGTAAACATTGACAGTGTATACAAAATATATACAAAAAATAGTGTTCTTTATAAAAAAAATTACATTACAGTTAGATTCAGATTGGTAAATACTGTGGTCAATTATATTTGAGTAATGACTGCAAAACTACTGTATAATAAAAAATTTTCTCGCATTATGTTATTTCAACTATTATTTTTTTGATAAATAGACATGTTATACACAGGATAATGTTCAGTCAGCAAGTCAATGTGGAAAGTCTTTTTGGCATAATGACGATCTGACTGTACATTATCTCTATACCATGGTTTGGCTGAGGACTCGATTCTATTTGGCTGGAAGGTGCACCGTTGTATTTTATTGTGCTGCTTTCATTGACGGCGCACACAGAGAGTGGAGATCGTGCCGCAGAAACATTCAGGAGCACAGATACCCATCAACGCTGGCCACGACTTTTATTCATAGAAATAGCTTTGCTACTGAATCGCTACATTATATTTCTCGGAAACGAGGGGGTTTTGAAGTAATTTAACTCCCAGTTTAGAGAGACACTCTCTCTCTCTCTCTCTCTCTCTCTCTCTCTCTCTCTCTCTCTCTCTCTCTCTCTCTCTCTCTCTCTCTCTCTCTCTCTCTCTCTTTCCTTTCTCTTTCTTCTCTCTCTCTCTCTGTACAGCTAGCCGTGGATTATCCCATAGATATGCAGTGTCCCCAAAAGCAACACTTTGTCAAATCAAGTGGTATGTATAATGAAGAGATCCACATTCTTTTGAAGCAAAACATTTAACAGTTTTTCAAATGATAACAATAGATATATTATCAGTTTTGAAATTTGATCTGAGAAACACTCTAGCTATCATACATTTTTATCTTACTTTTTGGGGCTCATATTTATTTTGCATTGAATAAGAAATGAGGTAACAGGCTTGTGATTCACAATCAGTAATTTGGGACAAACAAATTGCAAAACAAATTTGAAATTTTGAATTACAGCATTGACTGACGGATAGCTCTGTCTCTCACAAATGAAACACTGTCCAAACACACACTCACACTCTCTCTCTCTCGTGCATTACACAATCATCCAGCGTGTGTTCGAATTGGCTCTTGACTCCCGCTTGATGAATAATATTGTCGCTCTTCATTCCAATTAAGTGCGATTGCCTAAGAGCTGGCGTCACGTTCCGGCTCAATCACTGCCCTGTTTTTTGTCCATCTCCCTCATGCACCCCCTCTCCTGCTTCCATTCAACCCACCTTCCAAGGTCATCTCTCTCTAAAGCACATATTCCTTCCCTGACTGTATAATCTCCGGGGTTGAAAACACTACTGAAATTACACCTGTTAAAACCCCACCGGTTCACTTCCCCTCCACACCCACCCCTCCTGCCGGTGCCCTCTCTGCTTTGACCTCTGTGTGATTGGCGTGGTAATTACCCAATCACTCGATGGCTGCCACAGCAGTCACAATAGAGTGATTTGAGTGGTGTTTTTCTCGTCTATTCCTTTGCTTTATTCCTCTGTCAGGCCTCTGTCAGCCCTGGCACTGAGCTCTTTGTTAGAAAGGGGTAGAGATTGGCTGGAAGAGTGGGAAGATGATGTGAGATAGGGGAGAGAGCAGATCTAATTTTGTTGCCCTATTCTGCCAAGCGGCCCGGTTGGGGGTGAGGGCACTAGGGGCTGTAGAGAAAGGCGGGAGACACAAGAAGTTACAAGAAGCTAAAGATCTTTGTTGCGCATGACCATCAAATATTCATTTAAGTATATATATTTTTATATAAAGTTTATTTTTAATATATAAAGTTTATTTAGCATTTTTATTTGTATATTTAAATGTTAATTTATTTTGGGATATAGTGAGCATTCAACTTTAAATAAACTTTATATTTGTTTTTAAATATTCATTTTTTATTTAGATTTTTTTTATTTGTGTTTTTTGTTTGAGATATTTTCATTTTAAAAGGGCAATTTAGTGTTCAAGTCAAAGTTGTCATTCAGAACAACAAAGTAGTCTGTGACCAGTGTTTAAGACATTAAGACAGACAGAGTTTAAAAATAAAGTTAAATATTTACTATTTAAAATATTTTTATTCAATGTTTATTTAGATATTTTGATTTGCATATTTATTTAAATAATAAAAAATTAGGTAACACTACTATAAGGTTTCATTAGTTAACTTTTTTTAACTATGTTAACATAAACTAAGAATAAACAATACTTCGACAGCATTTATTAAGCTTAATGTTAATTTTAACATTTGCTAATGCATTAATAAAATGAAAAGTTGTATTTGTTAATTTTAGTTAATACACTGTGAATTAACATGAACAAACAATGAACAACTATTTGTAGTAACTAACATTAACAACGATTAATAAATGCTGTAGCAAATATATTGCTCATTGTTAGTTCATGTTAGTTAATACATGAACCAATGTTAACAAATGAGACCTTATTGTAAAGTGTTACCCAAAATTCAATAAATCAAAATTCCATTGTGATATAAAAATTGTTTATAAAAGTAAGCAATGCAGTGAATACAAAAAAATGTTAGAGAGGAAAGCTTTATAGAGGCAAAGTATAACAAAGGCTTGATTCCGAAACATTGGGAAAATAATAAAAGGCTGAAGTGTGAAGTTATGTTTTGCTTCTACAAAAAGTAACTAAAACTTATCATTAAGAATAATTTTTATATGTCAGTTTAATGAACAGCTTTTTTTTTTTAAATTTTCTTTTTTGTAATGAAATACAATACCATGAGAAAAGCAATAAACACGATAAGATGATTTTATACTGGCACATGCTTAGTGCTGTTTTGGTATAATATCCATGTTCTTCTGCAGTGGGGACAGTGCGGGTGCGTTCGATGCCGTCGTGGAGTGCCATAAACAATACAACCAGATGCCCAAAATCCATGACCTCATCTGCAGCCTGGTGGAAAAAGGAGATGCCGCACTATTACAGAAAGGTGTGTAACACCCACTTACACGTACATCCCATTATTTACAGTTCTCTGTTACTTGCTAGTAACAAGTAGTGTGTCTGTGTGTGACTGCTGTCTGTTCAGATGGTCATATGTAGAAAGTGTGTGTTCTGTGTTTTTCAAGAGTGCCACCCACTAAAGGGCAGGTTGGACTGCCTTGATGATGGTGGTTTCAATAGTCTCTGTCTTTGTCAGGGTTAGTGGAGGGGTTAAGTGCTTTGTGTGTTGGGGGTGAGTGGGTTTGAAGTGTTAAGGTAGTGAGACCTCTACGGTGGAGGGCCACTTTACGGCCCCAATGACCCAGCACTCTGCATGTGCCATGGCAAACTCATTCATAGATGTAAACGTACATATACCTGCACGATTTCAGCCTCTTTGTGTTGCGGCCGCTTCTCTGGACTATTCTGAAGTGGCAAGCAATGAGTCCAGATCTGTATATCATTAAGGGCCAATGGAGAGATCTCAAATGGGCAATTTTAACAAGGTATCTGTTAAATCTGACTGCATTCAAGCAATACTCTCAATAGAGAGATGTAGGAATCGTATCTATAGGAATGGTAGTTATTTTTAGGAAATTTGACAAAGCTGCACTACCAAATAATAAATCTAAACTTAAATCTACAGTGCCAGTGTTTTTAGCCATAACTGTCTGCGCTTGTTCAAAAGGAATCCGAACACCTAGACTAGATGCACAAACATACACTGCACTTCACTTGTAATTCACATGCACTGAATGTAGGAAGCTTCTATTTTTTACGTTCACTTACACCTGAATGTTGAAGTGTGATTAAATGAAAGGCTGGACTGCTGAAAGCACTCTTTTTAAGACATTTACTATGCTTAAGGTTGATGGATTAGCTTTAAAGAAAGTACGCAAATGTTTCTTCACCTTTCCGTCTCTCTCTTTCGTTTAACAGTCATGGAGTTTTTGAGTCAGGAGCGGGGTGAGATGATGATGCTCTACGACCTTTACTTTGCATTCCTGCAAACGGGCCGCTACAAGGAGGCACGCAAAATCATTGAGGTGGGACTACTGTTATTGTGTTCAAACCACTCAGCTATTTAACAGCTTTAATTACTGCCTCACTGATATTTCAACTTTTAAATTAGATTGGCTTCAAAGCCACACTAATGCCATTCATGCAAGACAATAGGTACAATGTTTTTTCAGAGGATTTGAGTTTGTGAGTGTGAATGAAAAAATGACGACTACAAAGACCACTCATTTTTGAAACCGCTAACTGGGATTTTTTTGTGATTTATTGTTTTTGTCACTATATTGAATCTATGCACTCACACCAATTCCTTTTATTATCATTAATTGTCATTACTAGGCTTTGGCATTATAAAACCATTCTCATTTGAAAGAAGAAAATGATGACAAAAGTTAACAAAGATGAGCAAAACTGAGATGCCTCTTTCATACTAATAAAATAAATTAATACATTTTTTATTAATTCAATTAATTAGTTTTAAATTTATAATTTTAGATTTGGTTAATTTTATATTTCTGTGTTTAAATGTATAGTTTTTAGTGCTGTCAAATCAATTAATCGCATCTAACTAAAGTTTTTTGTGTGTATGTATGTATATATATATATATATATATATATATATATATATATATATGCATACATACATGCATGCATAACATACACACACACACAAGAGATTCGCGGATTGGCTATTTCATCCGCAACCGCATCACAAAACTCATCCGTCCGCCATCCATCCGCACCAACGGTTTTTGAACAATTTTCAAAGCCGCCCGCGAGGCTAGAAAGCTCTTGCCTGTTTTAGAAAGGATACGGAAGTACTTTTCGGATGTAGGTAACAATATTTTACAATGTATATATTTTTTTCATTTGATTGATTCACCTGCCCGAATTTAATTAAAATAATATTTTTCGTCACGTCATCTGCCCGATCCGAGATTTATCCGCGGAGTCCGTGGCTGTAACCGCCAACCGCACATCTCTAATACACACAAATATATATGTGTGTGTTTATTTATATACATTTATTTATTTTTAAATATATAATGTATTATTGTATGTGATTTTATTTTCATATTCACGTATCTTTTCACAAGTTCTTTCAGGTAATTTTGATAAATTTTACAATAGTAGCAGGAAAATGATGGGATACACGGCAAAGCCATTTTCAGCCAGTTCTTTCTGGAACTAATAGAACTTAAACTATGCCCAACGCCTAGATAATTTCACCTTGCTGAAACTTTAGAAAGGTTTTTCAATTTGAAAGGCAAAATCTTTGTACATATGGGGGAAGGGGGAAAGTAAGCTATAGCTCCCACACACTGTCCCGGGCTTTATTGAATGAGAAGAGCATTGGCTCAAAGTACAACTGGCAGCAAAAGTTCTCGTCCTGTCTCAGTACTGTGAAGTTTTCAGCATGTGTAGATGCCTTTAATTGTCTGGAGAGACTGAGCATCTGTTCTCAACTCAAGCATTTCAGCGAATGCTCTATTCGAGACGGAACCGATTTTGAGACGCTTGACGTGTTTAAAGAACGCTTCGTCCAGGATGGGTCTTGGGGGAGATCTTTAGGCTGTGTTCTGTCTTGTTCTTCCAGAAGACAGCGTCTCAGGAGTCTACACTTCTTCTGTGAAACCGTTCTGACAAAGCCATTTAGATGTTCAATTAGCCAACCGCTCTAATACAACGCCATTCAACTCCCTCAGCGCTGCCATGTGGCAGTGTGGCGGAATGTCAGGACTAGTCAAGCCACTTCCTGCTGGTTTATCATGCATACTCTTTGTCTGAGGTTTTTACCTTTCAGTGTCTTTTTATTTTTTCCAAACTTATGCAGCTTTTTCTTTATCCTTTTCTCTCTTATCTGTGCTAATTCTGTTGTATCATTGTCTGTATGGATGAAAAATAAGCCTGAGCTTGGATTTTACGAATCCATCAGTCTGGGGCTTTTAACCAAGAAAATATCCAGACAATTCCCAGAGTGTCTGCAAATCTAGAGTATTTTTCATATATATATATAATATATATCGGATCGTAACAATTCCTCTGGGACATTACTTTAGCCGATAAGCTATGGATGGTCACCTCAGGATACAGCGATCTCAAGCAGCTTTGACTTTCATTGTTTTGAGAGGTTAATTTGGGATGCAAGTTAAAATTCCTCTTAAAGCATTTGTTTTTTTTTTTTTTTTTTAGAAAAATACTAATCCATTACTGCTCTTATATCATCTTAGGCTGATGGCAAATGAGGTTAAAATCATTCATGTTCCATGACTCCTACAAGGCACAGTTTAGATAGCCCTTGTCTCTTTTTTTTTTTAACTAATACACACAAAAATGCTTAAATATTTAAAGTCAATTTGCACCAATTTCATTAGCACTGAAATGTTTTTTCATGTTAACTGAACTGATATATTGTCTAGGTGAAACATTAGCTGGTATTTGGCAGAGTTATTTTAGCATTATTTAAATACTGTTATAATATTTATTAGGCGCTTATTTTTGTTCCTTTTAGTTTTAGTAGTTTTATGTGCTTTGCTATTGTACATTAATATTTCTTTATAGCTTTAATTTAATTTATTTAATATATTATACATTAATCTCTTTTTATATTTCTTCATAGCTTTAATTTAATTTATTCCATTTTAAAGTTATTTTAGTTTGTCAGTTACCGAAAACTAAAAAAAATAAATAAATAGGTTTATTTAACAATACTATAACAACCGTACAATTACAACACTGGTATTTTGTCATATTGACATTGATATAGAACCATCTTTTCCATGCATATCTAAATTTTTGTCTAAGCATTTTGTTCTGATTGGCTGTTATTGTACCACATCATGCAGTATTTTACTAGAAAATAATTAGGCACTGTTGGAAATGTATTACATTTAAGTTAATTTGTGGTAGTGCACAATATGAGCTCTTCATTGTGTCCATTTGGAAATCAGTTTTGATTTTAGTTTTAAAATTTAATAAATATTGTAAATCATTTAAACTATAGGGTCTTGAAGTCTGACTTGTTTAGGTGCATTTGATCAGTGTTGAATAGACCTACTCTATAGGTCTATTATATTTGCCATCAGTCATTTGAAAACAAATCCCTCAGTGCTCTTTTTCTACACCTCATAGCTACAATAGTTTTATACCTCTGAAGTTCCCCCACTATAAACTCTCTAAAAGTTAGTGTTTAATGGTGGCTCGTCGAGCATCCTTGTGCTTGACAGGTCAAAAGCCCCTCTCGTTCTGTGGAGCGTTTTCCACATGGGCTCTCTTCTATCCAGAGCTGGCTAATTAAAAACACTGATATCTAAGTAGCATTAGCAGACACAGAGCTCTACTCCACTCTCTAATAGAAACTTTAAGTGCAGTGATGGAGTGCTGGTCAGGAGATTGTGCTGTCTATAATTGTCAGATTATTAATAATGGTGGTAATTAAGTGAAACGCTGGTTAAGGTTCTGGTATGTAATTAAAATGGTTGTCACACTGTGTGTGAGTGTTTCTGAGTGTGTGACCTGTGTTGGAGAGAATGATGACATCTTCAGTGTGATAGGTGTTTTTGCTCAAAGGTCTGAATAAATGGGGAGTTTTTGTTTACTGTAACTTTGTGAAGGCCATAAATGATACACTTTGGTGCCCCTTAACTTTTTTTTTTTTTTTGGGCAAAGACTCATTAACAGTTCATGGGAGTTTATTGCTAGAATGGGTTTAAACTGCATGTATACATACTGTATATCCTACATTTTTATAACCAGGTTGCAACTACTACTCAAACTTTCATTATTATGGAATTCTGTAATTGTGACATTTGGCATTGTTTTTTCCTCAAGGTCGATTGACTGAAATGTTGCTAATCAAATTTCTTAAATGCCACTTTCACTCAGCAGCAGAAATCAGTTGTCAGTCCTGTATTTCAGTCCTTAATACGCTTGTGTTCACATATAGTTCAGTTATTTACAGGAGTGACAACACATTCTATAACCGAACTCTCATGCATACATTTTCAGGACTCACAACCGCATTCTCAGAAAACCTGCGCTGTGTGATTGAAACCGGTCTGTCACATCATACAGGAGTCTGAGAAAGCCGCACTGCACTGCACAAACTCGTGTCTACCGTGTGTTTTTCGGTATCTTACAGCGACGGAGATATGAGCGGTGTCATCTGAAGGTTTTAGATCCAGTCACAGTTTTCCACCGGAGCTGCTCTATTTTCTATTTGCGTCCTATTTTATACCCTTTGCATAGAAACTGCCTAATTGCTTCCTGAAAATTTGTTCTGACTACAGGATGTAGAAAATGATCATTGTCTTACTGAGCTAGAACTGTCAGAAAATTGTTTAAGCAGATTAGTAGCTTGCTGTATTTGCTAATTATATTTATATTAACTGAATATGGCTAAAATCTTGATAGAGAACAAATACATAACCAGCAGAATCATCGATTTTATTTCCTTTTCTCAAATTTTAGTTTGATATTTTGTGCCTTTGCGGTGTAAATAATATTTTTCACTGCAGTACCTCATCTGTCACTGTATGTCTTTACATGTCACTGAGTTTATATTGCTCCAGACTCCAGATTTTCTTAATCATCTGACCTAGATGTTCTTTTTGGTATTGGCTGTGCAGTGAGAGAGAGAAAGTGTGTGTGTGCACCCACATGGGTCAAATTGATGTGAGTGTGTGTTGATTTGCTCTCTTATATAGGAAGATTGTAGGGGTGGGGGTGCTCATCATCCTGGATTTACTTAAGGGAAGATTTACCCCACGGGCTTTATGCATCAGGCCCAGGGGCCGCTCCTACAAAGAAAAAAAAGAAGAGAACGACTGTGTAGCGGTTTAATTTTGGTCTTATTTGCTAAGCAGATTAGGCTTGAGGAAGGCTGGGGAGATTTTGAACTTAGCCTGGAGGCTGATTTGTAGGAGAGTAATTCCGTTTGGATGCTGCTGGTACAATATCCTCCAAGAGGAGATACAATTGGAATTTAGACAACTGACTGTGTGTGTGTATGGTTTAGGTCTGTATGTGAAAAATCTCATTTACTGTGGGTGGGCCAGAGTATCATGATTTAGTGATTATGGTAGAGCTAATCATGTTGTACTTCTAAATCTATATTCGGTCAGTGCCACCCGTAATGTTTTTAATTAGTGCAGTGTTTGTCAGTTGCGATTTGTTTAATATGACATCTCGTACATTTTCTTTACCATGTGCAGACTCCTGGTCTAAGGGCAAGAGCGACCCGTTTGCACTGGTTTGCAGAAAAATGTATCACAGCCCAACAGGTCAGTGTTTCCCTGCTGTTCTCTCTTGAGAAACTGATTTGCTATAAATCAATAGAGTGTGTATAACTGTTTGAATCTTTCTTCCCCAGATGGACACCCTTGAGAACATGGTGGACATGACCATCAAGCTGTTTGAGTGTGACAGAGATGACATGTACCACTATTTGCTCCGCCTCTGCAGTAAGTATTGTGTGTTGGACCTGAGATTCCAAACAGTGGATGAGCGTTACAACACTGTTTTCTTTTCTCATGTCAGAGGAGACCAATGACTGGCGTAAAGCTGAGGCAACCTGGATGAAAATGCAAGAGGAGAATTTGGCTCCAAGAGAGAGAACATTGCGTTTGCTTGCTGATATCCTTAAAAACAATAACCAGGAGGTGCCCTTTGAGGTGCCTGAGGTAAAAGAACACTCAATGTCCAATGTAAAGTCTGTGTCCTGAAACAAAAGCAGCTGAAAGCCACTGCCCTATAGTCTTTGGATCTATTTCTTTGGTCAGATACATTCAGCTGTTATTATCATGTTTCCATTATAATCACTTTAGGGGGTGGAAACCTTGCAGTAATTAAAATTGAATTGTTATCCAGAGTTAAAGGAAGCATTATGGTGTACAGTATTGATGTGGCTGTTTTATGTGTAGGTGTGGTTTGAGGAGGTCAAAGGTCAACCTGAGATGTTCTTAGAGCAAGAATCTAGAATCTCGGCTTCTCCTCGTGAAAGGGTTACTACATCCTCTAAAGAGGCCACGGTTGAGGACTACAAACTCAAACTCCTGTCTCTTTGCAAGAAAGGCAAAGTTCAAGGTTTGTTTTTTAAAGCTACATACACTATGTAACTTTTTTTGGTTTGAAATTTACAATTTAAATGAGTATATCATAAAACCATCTTCCAAAATGTGTTTTTGCCTTGCCCTAAATGACTGATAAACCTACAATAATTATTTATATTTTAGAGTTTATAATTTGTCTGTGTGTTTACTTCATATCTGTAAAAAAAAGGACCAGGCTATTACTATATGCAGAGGCAGGGGTCATAGTAGCTTGAAGCCACAAGAAATTAACCTTGAACCGAAAAGAGGTTGCGAGCACAAATGCATTGCGACAGTACTGTAATAAAACACAAATCAACATAGTTTGTATTGCATCATATTTGCTATGCATTGACTGTTTACAAAGCGGTTTATTTTGATAGCAATTCAAGTCCCTTAACAGGTTATTGCTTTGGTCTGTTTTGCCTGTAAATTGCCTTGCCAAGGTATAATAGTTTCCACTGTTCTGCCTTATGACATGTATGAAAGTTTGTTTCCGCCCATTAATAAAAAAGTAATTGCGACTACTCACAAAGACTTTTTTTCTTGCAATTGCAAGTTTGACTTATTTTTTCTTGGAATTGAGATATAAACTTACAATTGCGAGTTATAAAGTCTGAATGGCAAGACATATAAACTTGCAATTCTGATAAATAATCAGAATTGCAAGATATAAACTCACAATTGCGAGAATGTCAGAATTGTGAGCTGACTTTATTACTTTATAATTCTCAAATGCTAGTTTATATCTTGTGAATTTATTTCTCAGAATTGTGAGTTGATATCTCCCAATTCTGACTTTATAATTCACAATTGTTCGTTTAATTCTGGGGAAAAAGTCAGAATTGCTAGAGGCAAACTCAATTGTGAGGAAAATAGTCAGAATTGAGATAATGTCTGAAGAATATCCATCTTTTGAGTTTTGATGTCGTTAATGACATTCGCACTGGTAAGGTGATAATCTGTAACCAGTGCTGTGCCTCAAGCCATCAGATTCACTTACGCAGAATAGCGAAGCCATAGCACAACTAAATAAGGAACAAAATACTGCTCCTCCGCAAGTTTCTTGTAGTTTTATTCTTCAATAGCTAGAGGGTTTAAAGTTAATGAATAGCTTTTAATTGAATTTAAAATTGTATAATTTTATAATAAAAATAAAATGTATCAATGTTATATAATTATCTAACATAATACAAATATATTTATATAATAAAAATATAATGTTGCTTAGATTGGCAAGTCAGGTTTATTTATAGAGTGATTGATTTATACAATACAGATTGCTGCAAAGCAGCTTTACAGTACAGTAAAAATTAGTGTGACCGTCTCAATTGGTTTTCATTTTTTTGGAATGAAACCATGTTGTTTTAAAGGATGCTCAAATGCAGCATTATCTGTAGTGATCTAATGTTGTTGAGTAGATCATGTGTACTTTTGTTTCTGATCCTCAGAGGCCTTCGACATCATGAAGGAAGCAGAAAGCAGGGGCATGGTGCTCGGCCCTGCTGCATATGATAACCTCATCAAAGGCCTCCTGGCCAGAGGCAACATAGAGGATGCCATCGCTGTCAAGAACATGTAAGTCTGTCTATGGGGGTTGCATTGCATCCAATATCTTTTACATTTGCATGGTAAATATGTTCAGGTTGCGAAATTACAGGTTTTAAGGTCACAGACCTTAGCCACTGTACCCGTTTTTGCAGGTTTAGAAAATCTTCTTGTGTTGAAACGGATAAATGATAAGCTTATTCTAGTCAAACACAAATATATACATACATGCAAAGTGAGCAGTCTTATGGTTTAAGCCCTTTCAATGTTACCAGATAATCTCTGAGTTCGCAGAAGAGCTGGTCAAGATGCAAAAATGACAGTCATTTGCCGATTAGTAATAGATCTTTGTGTTGTACTAGTGTTTTGCGCTGGTGATCTTTGATTTATCTATAAAGCTCTGCTGGTTTACTGGATCGCATTATACGTCTGATGATATATCCTCATGAAAAAAAGCCATTGCCCCTATAATCTTGTGAATGCTTTCAGAAAGCATTCAGAAACATCTTTGTACCAGGCTATCCACGCCATAGCCATTGTGGTGGGTGTTAACTGACCCTATTCATGGACTTGTAGTGCATGAACATTATCTCCCACTATATTACACTATAGCTTTTGATGTCACAAAGGTACTTGAAACCTCAAGACTTCAGTTGCCTTTGAGCGATACAGATAATGTGTAACATACCATGTATCATAACCACGTATCTTCTATTACCAGTTATCATATAAACATTCAGTCAGTAAATCAGACTATAGCAGGCATGCTCTGTTTCAAAACCTAGTGAGCCTCATTGTTGTCTACTGTCTACATAGACAAGCTGTTTTCTGAGGTGCGGAGCTCATAAGTAACATATTTGGAATGTTTTTGAAATATGAGGTTTTCTTTTTTTAATATTTTAAAATGAGTAATTCAAATTTTCTTCATTACTCCAGTCTTCAGTGTCACATGGTCCTTCAGAAATCATATGTAGTGTGTTTATTGCTTTGAAGGAGTGCATATGTGTGTGGTGGACTTCAAGCAGATGTTTGGCAGGACATTGGTCTTGGCCAGCGTGGTGCTTTAAGGACAGATTAAGGGGATTGGGAATGGAGGAGAGAAGCAAGGGATGGGATTGTCCAGCACTTAAGAGGACTAGAGGAGAGTAAGGAGAAGGACACAAGGATTTTCTTAGGATTGATAAGAGTAACTCTGACTATGGTCGCTGGGCCAATCTGCTGTGCGAGCGGCTGTTGGCCGGTCACCGTGGAGATAAGGAGCGGCAGCTGATGCTCAATTGGACGGCTGGATTAATCTGCCCAGTGAGGGTAATAAAAAAAGACTTTGATTGAGGTTTAAGTGACAGAGGAGGGGAAAATGAACGGGGAGAGTGGATCCAGATTTGTTGGATTTGTTCAGTCTCACACACATGCATGCACACAATTTTATGCTCACTAGTAAAGAAATAGCTCTCAACAACAACATCATGTATTATTCATAAATACAGCTGATCCTACATAACACTGCTATCTCACAAACTTCAGTTCTTCAACCAGTCCCCATCCTCCTTTTGTCTTCTCAGTGCAGGTGATCATATTCCTAGGTTCAATTTAAGTGACATTGCCAACAACCTACTCATCATCTCTCAAGTGAAGAGATGCCAGATGAATGGTGAGTACTCATGTTGATCGGTTCTCTCATTTCAGCAATTAGTGATACTGTGAATTATCTAGGTTTCTTCCATGGCTTTGTTTTATTAAACCTGACCACATGATCTGTCCCTGCTCACAGATGCCATGGAGATTCTTAACGGCATGTTACAGGCTGACCAGGTGCCCAGTCAGTTGGCCATCACTCGACTGGTTCAGGGTCTTGCTAATGAGGGAAACACACAGGACATCCAGGGAGTCGAGGCCTTGGTGAAGACTTTAGGCTCCGTCAAGCTGTCCAGCATGTTATTTGTCAACAATACTGCCCTCGCTCATATTAAAAAGTAAGGATTTTTTTTGCCAAGGCAAGCATTACTATTATTGCTCATATAGGTGTTTAGAAGTTACCTCAAGTGGTCACATGACTTGTCCATTTGTTATCTGGACATGGATGGAGTACCTGACATGTTGCAGCTTGTTGATGACCGATATTGCTATTATTTCTTAAAGCAATTTGTTTTTCAAATTATGCTTGATAGTGAGTAAAACTGTTGAAATAATCATAAGACTTACTCTACTGTTCAAAAGTGTGGGTTCTGTAAGATTTTTTTCAATGTTTTGGAAAGAAGTCTCTTATGTTCACCATGCCAATACATTTCTTATCAATGTTGAAAACAGCTTCTTAATATGAATCCGTGATGTATTTTAGATTTAGAATACTTTTACAGCTTTAATTTGATATTTTTGATATTGATATTTGAAGTATTTTTTTTTATTAATTTCTGACCCCAAACTTTTGAACAGTTGTGTACATGCAGAGTTCTTTCACTGCCATAGAAAAGCTATAAAATTTGGAGTTTTTAAATACTGGCATATTTTCACAGTAAGCACATGCAAATTTACAAAATCTTTAAAAGACATGGAAATTTTTTGGGACATGACCTTTATCTAATGACCTGAATTTCAGTAGACACTTGTGGAAGCAACTACCTATAACACCGTCATCACAGCAGCGATGCTATGCACCAAAATTGATTATACAGCTACAAGACTCAAAGATCTCCTTATTCATTGGCTTGGCTACTAGAGCAAGGCTTACAATACTTGAGATTAGCAGCCATTCAGATGTTTATAAACTGGCTGCACAGTGAAACTAAATGCAGCAAAAATTGGCACCCACACACCTTGCTGCTGGAGGAACGCAGATGACTTTGAGGTTAAGACTGTGATTGACTATGACAGAGACTTGATTGTATTGTATTATCTCAGAAACTCTGAACTACATGCTCAATGTTTCTAACAAAGGGAGCACTAGCAGACTATCTGGCGGGTGAGATTAGATTCTTCCCACACAATCTTTTCTTGGTTATTTTTGTGAAAACAAATTCATGAAAAGAACAATGAAGCACCCTTGTTTCTGTAAATACCATGAAATGTGACCTTTTAGTGGTTTGACCTTGACTAAATTGGTGTCATCAAAGGTTTGTTGTGTAACAAAGGACCGCTTGCTCATGTGGCCTTTTCTCACACCTCAATTTCATCTTCCTGTTCTTTCATCTTACCTTTCCTCCATCCCCTTCACCCCTCTTTCCCCATTATTATTAAAGGCTCAAATCTGCTGTGATGGCTATGACTATGTAGTCTGAATAATTCACAATGGACCATATTAATGTTGTGCCTGGGTTCCGGAGCCCCCATCTCGCCTCTTAACCAGTCAGCTTGGCTCAGCTGCACACAGCACACGTGTCACTGTTGCTTATGTCCCCCCGGGGGTCAGAGTTCACCCCGACAGGATAAAGCTGTGTGAACGGGGAAGCCGCCCAATCAGCCGTGAGGAACACTTTGCTCTTCCGCTGTCCTACACTGTCTCAGGACTTTAGGAATGGTGAAGAATGAGAATCGATGGCTGGGCCCAGAATATTAATGTGGCCAATGAAAGTTTTATGTACTTTGTGTTCTGTAAATGAAAGTTGGGGGATGGAGGGGAAGCAGAAATGGAATGGAAATTTTCCCATGGCTTGCTTTTTTCTGCCTGCCTTTTAGTTTAAACTGTAAAAGTATGTTTTACAAGCTATCTTGTTCATTCAAGAAGAATAAACCTAAAACTAGTTGAGTATGAATTAAGTTCTTGGTGTTAGGACCAGTTGTATATATTTAAACAGAGTTTCTGCTGGGCATTGAAAAGCATTAAAAGTGAATTTTGTGAAAATTAAGGCCTTAAATGGCATTAAAAGGCATTACATTTTATTCCTCACACTTTCATTTTTTTTAGATAGTTTTGAAAAATATTACCAACTTATTTTAAGTAGATAGCCATCATAATTAATAACTATGATTTGCTGTCACAAAATATATGTACTTTGGAGTGATAAACACGCAGATCCAGTTTGGCAAAATTTCCCTAACGCTGGATGTTTTGGACTGCTCCAATAAATTTAAAAGTAAATCTCATAAGGTCACAAAGAAATAGGAAAGTGTAAATTCCAATGAAAGTGGCTGGAAGAATGAGTTTTTAGGATATGGTTGCCGCCCGTTGGTGGTCAACGTGGAGAAGCATTTTGCAGTGCATAGTGTGTAGTGCGTCATTTGGGACACAGCTACAGTGTCGCTTGATCAAAATAGGCTTATGCTGCACTGACATTGGTCCAAACAGATAAATGGTCCGTGAAGGACAAAATGAGTAGCGCCGTTTTGTTCCGCTTTCATTACGTTTGCCATTTGATGTTGGGTAATGTTGTGGTGGTCATGCCAGCGCGACTGCTAACAAAATTTTGGTGGCACCGGCTGGAAAAATAGTCCAACGGAATCGTTCGGTTTGTAATGTGTACCAAAACAAAAGCCTTGTACCGAACGGTTAAATACAAATACGTTTATCGTTACACCCCTAATATAAAATTATGTGAAATTTATCCTGTCTACTCATTCACAAATAACAATATATTGTTTAAAATTTTGTAAGACACTTTTTTTGTTTACAAAGGCCATATGCGTGGAGGCGTGAGTCATCATGAATAATGCTGTATTTCACACCTGAGGAGATGAATGGATAAAATCCCTTAGAAACTTGGGCTATAAAAGGGTTTGTTTAAATCACTAACACTGAGTATGAACTCTCCTTTCTCCCTCTGCAGTGGGGACATTGACAGTGCAGTGGAGCTGTTGGAGTCCATTTACACCCAGAACACAGAGAATCAGAACACCAGTATTTCCTTTGTCTTCCGCAAAGTTCTAGATGCCAACAATGATGCTGCACTAGATAGATGTGAGACACACACACACACACACACCACCTCTTCATCTATATCAGTGGTTCTCAACCAGGGCACCTCAACAAAATATTTTAATCCTTATTTTAATCTGTCCCATCAAAAACAGTTTTATTGTAGAACATACAGTTCTTGAAACTTCTCAAAAACTCTATAGTTTTAATTATCTAAAAAAAATAATCTACTTAATATACTTTTTTCCTCGTTTTTTGACACTTAAAGTCGGCATGAAATGGAAATTGCAAGCAAGTTTTCTCTCCTATTGTGACATATCAGACTGAAATTACTTGAGAAAAAAAGTGGAGCTGAAACAGATTTGGTCAATCAGGAATTAATTGGATTGTAGAATGTGAGTCAAGGGGCGGTTTCAAGCGCTACAAGGGCAACATATATATATATATGTGTGTGTGTAAATAGCTTACATGGTGGTAGAGTCTTCAAATGGGTGTCTTGGTTGAGAACCACTGATCCTGTGAATTATTTGAGTACTTCTAAACTGACTTCTAGCTTTTGTTTGTGAGTTTCTGGTTTGGAGAAACAGAGCACCCAATGATGTGTTGTAACATACTAATCACTGTGTAGGCATGTGATTGATTGACATCTCTCTCTATGTCCAGTGAGTGCCATGGCAGAAAGGCTCTGCAATCACTTTGCCTCCTACAGAGCCGCTACAGACCTCTTCCTGATTTACTTGGACATGGGCAGGACAGAAGAGGCCAAGTTTCTCCTGCAGGTACCATCTCTTAACAAACCAAGATATGCATGAGGACTCTGTGACCTTGCTAAATTGCTGAATCTAATTCGAGTTGGTATTGAAACTAGCTGACCCTGTTGCTAACCACAATTCCAACTCAAGTGAACGCTGCTCTTTTTGACCTCTTGCTGTCTCATATTTTAATCATTCAGTTGTTTTTACTTGCTTAGATGGTCTTGTACAAGATTTTTCCTCTCCCTTTTTCAAAAAGCACTAGCGATTCGAGTAACAAAATGGCTGCATTAAGGCACCACTAAACCCAGGAGTGAGTAATATCTTTGAGATGTCGAAATAACAGGAAGCTTTGCTTCACAGCGTCCCTGAGATGGAATGCTAAATATCAAAAGATGATTTTTTTTTTTTTTTACAGAAGGTCTTAGATCTGCGTGTTTGGTTTGATCTTGTTCGCCGTGTTGTAGGTGTCGTGAATGGCATCAGAGAGTAACTCTCAGGAGTGAAACTGCTGGGCTGTAGTTTTAATAGCTCTGATTGTCGTGAAGGCACTCTGCCCCCCTTAGCCTGTGTTCAGTTTAATATAGCAGCCTGTTAAAAGCCTCCCAGGCCCCTCTGATTTTAATTCAGCAGATGCAAGAGAATCCCACAATCTTCACGATTGGCTTGTACTGTGACCTCATTGCTGCTGAACCCAGAGAAAGCACAAGGCAGTCCAGAAGTTTCAAAAGACACATACCATTACACACAGAGGACAGAATGAGACTTTTTCAAAGCATCTCAGACATTTTCTGGGTTCAATACAAATGAATCTGTACTGTATTAGAGTTTGTGGTATAATGTTGAGCACCTGCAATGGAAGTAAAGGAGGCTAAGCTTAAATGTCATTAGTGTATTTTAATGTCTTGACAAGGCTTAAAGGCATAGTTCATTCAAAAATGAATGTTCTGTCATTTACTCACACTCATGTCGTTTCAAACCCATAGGACTTTCGTTCATCTTGAAAGCACAAATGAAGATCTTTTGGTTGCACTTTATTTTACAGTACGTGCACTTTTGTGTACTTGGTGTACTTGCCTAAGAAAGTACTGATTAATATAAGGTAACTACATGGGTTAAGATTAGGTTTAGGGGTAGGTTCAGGGTTAGTACCTAGTTATTACCCAGTTATTGTAATAACTATAAGTACATGGAGAACAGGACTGTAAAATAAAGTGCTACCGATATTTTTAATGAAATTTAAAATTTCTTCCGCTCCAAAAAGCTTTCATATTTTAAAGGGACATTGTGCAGGAATTTCTCCCATTTAGCGGTGAAATTGTATTTTGCATTCAAACGAATAGTGCTCTCCAGCGCCTCGCTTTTTCAAATGCGTGTTGCATCTACGGTAGCTGTTATGTACCAAAAAGCTATGACAGGATGTCTTCTAATAGCACTTCGTCGAGTTTTTTTTTCGGGTGAACAGGTTTGTTACTTCAAACAAACTGCAACTTGAGACAACGAACAAACGAATGTTACAGTATGAATAATAACAGTACAGTGCAGCCTTTTAAACTTGCTGGGGCAGTGACAAGCACCTCTCACTGCTCTGCTCCTCCGGTTTCTGCTGCTTTCAGTTGTGGAAACGCGTTGGCCTAGTACTTTTTGACCCTGTCTACTATTATAGTTTTTCAAGATGGCGGAACTACATGGAAGCCTCCGTGGACCTACCCGTCACATGTATATAAAGATAATAAATTCTTCGTTTACGAGGATAAGTCAGAGGTATTTGTACACCATTGAGGACATATTTATGAATGAACTGTCCCTTTAAACCCCTTTTACATGTAACTAGCTAAAACTATGTAATCCAATTTTCAATTCCTGCTATAATTGTCAACATGGTAAACCCAGAAAGAAAAGGACTTTTTATGTAGAGAAAAATCTAAACTCAGAAATTACATCGGTAATGGCTAACCAGAAACTCGTCCACCTAGATCCACATGGTGCTGAAAATTTTATATTGGAATGGTAAATAATTCTAATTTCTGTATTGAAAATCTGTAATTGTATTGAAATCTGTATTGAAAATAAATGTTTTTAGTGACTATAATTTAACCTGTATAAAATGTTTAAAAGTCCTCGTTTAGTAACCAAAACAATTGAAATATATGCCTATAACATGATTCCAAAAAATTGCCATTATGCCACAAATGCATGTAACATTAATTACTAAATAAAATGTTTACTCCATGTTTGCTTTAAAGGTGTCCACGATATCCATAAAAAGCCTGATTTCTTCGTACCCGCTAACATCTCCTTTCTGACAAAGCTGCTTGAGGTGGTTGAGTCTTCTCAAGACCTACAGTTTCTGTACAGCACAGTTTACCCTTCCGGAATTCACTGTGCCTTCATTTAACTTGTGTTATATTGTCCTGATTAAAGAGTGTGAAAATTGCACACCGGCGCTTGAAAGCTCAGGAGCACGCCGATGCAATTCAAAGCCTTTATACGGCTAAGTGTAGATAATTGTACTTTAAATTGGGCAGACACTGTACATTTTAATTTTCATAAAGAAATAAGTGGTTATTTGCCTGACTCCCTTATTAGCTGTATAATTAACCCTTAACTATAGAGCGCTGCACTGAGTGCTAAAGGATGTAATGGAAGATGGATACATTCAAAAACACATGCTCCCATCATGCTGTTACACACACCTTCCATACACCACCTTTTAACTGCCTGCTGTGTGGATACAGAAAATGCCAGTAATTGTTTTTATACCTCGGTTTATGTTTTGCTCAAGGGCAGATACTGTGCTTGCATGTAAACACACACGTTATGATATGCGGTAAATGTTTGTGTTGAGAGTTTCTCTTGTGCTTCTTTGATTGCTTTAGCGCTGTGCGGCTGTCAGCGAACAGAAGGACGTAATGTTCACATACATGTTACGAGCGGCTCAGCAGCCGGGACAGGTAAACAAACCCATTTTGTTCTAGCCTTCATGCTCTAAACTTTCTTGAAATGTATGCACTAAGTTATTCCACAAAATCAGGCACAATATGGTCACACAGTTTGTGAAATAAAGACTATTTTCCTTCCTGAATAGGCTGTTAAAATCAAGACTCTGGCTGAGCTGATTCCTGACTTCACAGAGAAGGAGAATATCTATTCACACCTGATAAAATGCTACAGTAAGACCACTATTTGTATCAACTAATTTACAGGGTGATATACAGGTCCTTCTCAAAAGATTAGCATATTGTGATAAAGTTCTTTATTTTCCATAATGTAATGATAAAAATTAAACTTTCATATATTTGAGATTCATTGCACACCAACTGAAATATTTCAGGTCTTTTATTGATTTAAAACTGATGATTTTGGCATACAGCTCATGAAAACCCAAAATCTAAAAAAATTAGCATATTTCATCCGACCAATAAAATAAGTGTTTTTAATACAAAAAAAAAGTCAACCTTCAAATAATTATGTTCAGTTATGCACTCAATACTTGGTCGGAAAATCCTTTTGCAGAAATGACTGCTTCAATGCGGCGTGGCATGGAGGCAATCAGCCTGTGGCACTGCTGAGGTGTTATGGAGGCCCAGGATGCTTCGATAGCGGCCTTAAGCTCATCCAGAGTGTTGGGTCTTGCGTCTCTCAACTTTCTCTTCACAATATCCCACATATTCTCTATGGGGTTCAGGTCAGGAGAGTTGGCAGGCCAATTGAGCACAGTAATACCATGGTCAGTAAACCATTTACCAGTGGTTTTGGCACTGTGAGCAGGTGCCAGGTCGTGCTGAAAAATGAAATCAGATGGAAGCATGAAGTGCTCCAAAATCTCCTGATAGCTAGCTGCATTGACCCTGCCCTTGATAAAACACAGTGGACCAACACCAGCAGCTGACATGGCACCCCAGACCATCACTGACTGTACTTGACACTGGACTTCAGGCATTTTGGCATTTCCTTCTCCCCAGTCTTCCTCCAGACTCTGGCACCTTGATTTCCGAATGACATGCAAAATTTGCTTTCATCCGAAAAAAGTACTTTGGACCACTGAGCAACAGTCCAGTGCTTCTCTGTAGCCCAGGTCAGGCGCTTCTGCCGCTGTTTCTGGTTCAAAAGTGGCTTGACCTGGGGAATGCGGCACCTGTAGCCCATTTCCTGCACACGCCTGTGCACGGTGGCTCTGGATGTTTCTACTCCAGACTCAGTCCACTGCTTCCGCAGGTCCCCCAAGGTCTGGAATCGGTCCTTCTCCACAATCTTCCTCAGGGTCCGGTCACCTCTGAATCTCTCCTTATCGAATCTCTCTCTTTCTGAATCTCTCCACCTCTTTCTACACAAGTGCAGAAATTTCTTTGTGTCTTACCCTCTTGCTTGAGGGTGTCAATGATGGCCTTCTGGACAGCAGTCAGGTCGGCAGTCTTACCCATGATTGCGGTTTTGAGTAATGAAACAGGCTGGGAGTTTTTAAAAGCCTCAGGAATCTTTTGCAGGTGTTTAGAGTTAATTAGTTGATTCAGATGATTAGGTTAATAGCTCGTTTAGAGAACCTTTTCATAATATGCTAATTTTTTTTGATAGGAATTTTGGGTTTTCATGAGCTGTATGCCAAAATCATCAGTATTAAAACAATAAAAGACCTGAAATATTTCTGTTGGTGTGCAATGAATCTAAAATATATGAAAGTTTAATTTTTATCATTACATTATGGAAAATAATGAACTTTATCACAATATGCTAATTTTTTGAGAAGGACCTGTACACTACCGTTCAAAAGTTTGGGGTCAGTGAGATTTCTTTTTTTTTTTTTTTAAGAGCTTGATACTTTTATTAAACAAGAACACATTAAATTGATCAAAAGTGTCAGAAGAGACATTTATAATGTTACATAATATTTTAAATAAATGTTCTTTTGAACTTTCTATTCATTAGAGTCCTGAAAAAAAGCTTCCGTTTTCACAAAAATATTAATTAGCTCAACTGTTTTCAGTTGATAAGAAGAAATGTTTCTTGAGCACCAAATCAGCATGTTGAAATAATTTCTGAAGGATCATGTGACACTGAAGACTGTAGGAATGATGATAAATTCAGCTGTCAAAACTGAAATAAATTACATGTTAAATATATTCAAATAGAAAAGTTATTTTAAATTGTAGTAATATTTCACAATATGTCTGGTTTTACTGTATTTTTGATCAATTAAATGCAGCCTTGGTGAGAATAAAAAACTTTTCAAAACGTTAAAAATATTGCTGACCCGGTTGTGTGTATATATTCTTGTATAGATGTCATCTAAAGATGAGGTCACATTAGTTCAATTTCACGGGCAAAAAGTTGTCAATAGCGCATGTTAATGTATGAAGCACATCTCACACAGAAGTCATTTTCAAACCAGGCAGAACAGAAAGTTCGTCAACGCAGCAAATCCGTGTAACCAATTTGAACTCATTGTGAAATCTGTTTGGGTGAAATTACTGAATTTCGCCTGTATAAATGAACAAAAGTAAATGTGACCACAACTTAAGAAACAGTTAGTGCTATTGTTTTACTCTGTACTCATCTGGAACTGCACATGTTGTTCTGCCTCTGTCATTGAATAGTGTTTTACTTTAACATGATCACTGTTAAAAGCTACATGCTTCATCTGGTGGACAATGGCATTAAGTCTGTCCTCATCTCACTGGCCTGTTTGAGTCACCCCACTGTTTTGGCACACAGCAAAGCTAGTCAGTTAATAGTCTGCCAATTAAAAATGCAGCAAGCGGAGCGCATTGACTGACTCACAGGAGGCACGTTTGCTAATACAAACACATGTTTCCTAATGAGGGTCTACTTTAGCCAGCCTACCGTGAGAACTTTGACACGTTTCAGTACTTAGAGACCTCTGCAGCATCACTATTTCATGAGGCCTGATATGTGCAGGATGAAATATTGGTTGTTTAACACAGCTGTTGTTCTGCCTCACTCTCAACAGGTTTGGATAAGGACCTCAGTTCAGCGAAGGCTCTGTATGAGCGCATGCAGGCTGAGGGGGTGAAGGCTGAGGAGTTAACTCTCAAAAGACTGGCCGTACTATACACGGAAGCTGGAGAAACTCTTCCCTTCCAAGAGCCTCCGGTAATCAAGCACAATTATTAACACTTCATACATTTTGAACGTAATTTTAGGGCACGTTTTTTTTTTTATTATTATTATTATTATTATTAAATAAGAGAAATCATTTAAACCAAACAGGCATTGTTGCAAAGTCGATTGAAATGTTTTTAAAAAATGTATTGAAAAAATGTTGTTTAAATAATTGCAAACGTAATATTTTTTCCAGTAAATGAGCACAAGATTATATACGCTTTGTCCAAATATGCCTTCTTTTATGCTATATATTATGCGAAAAACAGTATGTGAGCCAATTGGTATGTACGAATTCATAGTATTTATAAAACAGTAGACAAAAAGTACCTGGATTACCGACTACTGGTGAGATTTCGAAGTTTGCATTCGATGGAGCTCTTTACTATCCCATGAGGCCACAGGAGAGGATTTGTGAATGAAAGTAAAGCGACGCAACTGACGCTGTAGTTCACATGACAATGACAACATGGCGGATGTAGTACATTTGAATTTCATTCAATTTGCACAGGCTCACCCAAATTGGACAATAGAAGATTGTAAAAACATTGTCTGGTCTGACGAGTCTCGATTTCTGCTGGAACTCTCAGATATTAGTGTCAGAATTTTTCGTAAACAACATGAAATCATGGATCTATCTTGTATCAACGGTTCAGGCTGGTGGTGGTGCAATGGTGTGGGGGATATTTTCTTGGCACACTATGGGCCACTTAGTACCAATTGACCATCGTTTAAATGCCACAGGCAACCTGAGTATTGTTGTGGACCATGTCCATCCCTTTATGACCACATTGTACCCATCTTTTGAAGACTACTTCCAGCAAGATAATACATCATGCCACAAAGCTCAGGACCGGGAAGAGTACCTAAGCTGGGACTCAACTCAGTGCGACCACACTACATGTAGGAGTGCTGCCCACAAGGCTATCGGCTTAGATTATACAAGCAAATTGTTCACTTAGAATTTTGAATTGATTCATTTCAATGGACAGTTTTAACGGACTCACTGAAATGAGTCTGACTTAAATGATATTTTTACTACTGATTTTCATAAATTGTAGATGCTTTCATAAATGTTAAGACTTAAAGGCCAAATTGTAAGCACACTCAAATCTTTGCGATATTCATGATGTCGCCAGTTTTTGTATCTCCAGCAAAATCATCACAAATATAGTGAATATTTTATATAACGTTCAGCCCTACTTGCACACAGAATACTCTCAAAATGAATATAGAGTGGTATGTTTCCTACAAACCTACACTACTGTTACTACTAGGTTTTTTTTAAGATTTAAAAAAAGTCATGGTTTCCATGAAAATATTAAGCAGCACAACTGTTTTCAACATTGATAATAAATGTTTCTTGAGCACCAAATCAGCATATGAGATTGAATTCTGAATGATCATGTGACACTGAAGATTGGAGTAATGATGCTGAAAATGCAGCTTTGTTATTACAGGAACACATTACATTTCAAAATGTATTCAAATAGAAAATAGTTTTGTTTTTGTTTTTTGTTGTAATATTTCTGTTTTACTGTATTTTTAGTCAAATAAATGCAGCCTTGGTGAGCAAAAATCTTACTGACTGTAAACTTTTGAACGGTAATGTAGATGTTTACTTAAGTGGTATTATGCAACAAATTGCTCAATTCAAAACATGAGCTTCTTCATGAACCACACATGCTGTGCACCTATTGTGTGGGCAGTTGTGATTTTTCAGCATGATTGGATGTCAAGCTTTTTTATTTAATAACCATTTGTGAAGTTGGTCAAGCACTAATTGATTAGTGTCCAGTTTGAAGTCACACCTGAAATAATACTACTTTTACAGTAGCGTAAGAGTCCACTTCACACGCTTGTGTATTATTTACTCCCTGTCAGAACTGCGCTCCGGTGCTTTTCAACAGCTTTAGAGGAGACTGCCAGCCTTCTACAAACCTCACCGCACCTCTGCGCTCTCAGTGCACCTTTTAAGTTCCCACAAAGCAATCTCAGGTAGCACTCCATCCGGCTCCATTCAACTCCTTCGTCCCCCGGCCGCCACTAATACCACAGTACAAAGAGTCTCCGGAGAGAGGCGATAAGGAGAGATTTGAGGTGCCGTTCACATCTGGCCTTATTTCTCGTACACAGCGGCTGTTATTTATCGACTTTAATTACCCCATTAATAAGGGAATATACATTGTTGGAGAAATGGTAATCTCCTAAAAGCACTCACCTTCCAAAAATAGAGAGCCTGTGCTGTTTAATTACGGGAGGGGGAAGGAGTAAATATGTTATTTGTGAATTAATACGGTTTGTAAGATGAAACGAGAGCTTAGGATTTGTTTGGACCGTGTTGTTGTTATTAGTTTGCCCTGGAGGGCAGGAAACGCAACTACACACAGAGCCCACGGATACTGACTGGAACTTACACAACACTCATTCTAAGTACAATTGTGTTGAACATTTTTGGATTGTTTTGCCTCTTACTGAGTACAAACGAAAAATGCTTTTTGTTTTTTTGTCTCGCAGGAGTCTTTTCGTTTCTACGCAGACAAACTGAAGCAGCGGCGCTTAGAATCCGTGGTGCCGGCCGACGACTAAAAACACCTTCCAGTTCCTTCATTTGTTTTTTATATACAGCAGATGTGCACAGCTTAATTGTGTTATACTGTGATTGTTTGTTTTTGCCCTTCATAATGATGTCATGATATAGTTAACGTGTACATAAATATTTATGCAAATAAATGTAAACCCAAAACTTTAGTAACTCTTTCGTTAGTTTCTTTTTAACTTTAATTTTGTTTGTTCCTTAAATGAGTGTCGCACTATGAGCTGTTTTCAACAAATGGAAATATTAATATAAGAAGCATTAAAAGACAACATGGATTATTTGTGAAAAGCTCAGTAAAGTTCTTTACCATTTCATTACCCATAATCTTAATTATGTAGTAGCCTAATATATACAGTGCTGTATAATCAACATCTCATTGGAACAATCATGGATCAGCTGACATGCATCCTGCTTTCAATTTTTTTTTCTTCTTTGAAATGTACATTTATCAGGATTTAGCACAAGTGCAAAAAACGTACATTATCTAGCTTTTAAAACAAATGCATGACTTACAAAACCTTTCAAAAGATTTTTGATATAGCCTTATCGTCACACGCTTTGATGAGCGGTAAAATCTTCTACATATTTGAATAAATAAACATTCAGACTGGAACAAAGAAAAGCTGTTTATGGATATTTACCAAAGCTCTGCTCTAATCTCTTGCCAAATTGAACAAAAGTGTGGAAGGAAACGAAAAGAACATCGCTGCCATCCAGTGGCAGTCAACTGAAGTCTGAAGAGATCTCGCTGTGAGTGTCAGAGGACCAGCTCTTCTGTATGAAGGTATTTTTGGTGCAAAACTACTGAACGCCTGTGACAGTGAAATTTGTAGTTGTAGAGAATAGCCACACACGTGTATCAGTAAATTTGAAGTCACAGAGAGAAATGCATTAAGAGTTGCAAACTTGTAGACTTTTTTTTCTCTCCCACAAACACAACACAGCAGTTACACCTTCTCAAATTATTCATTGCAGGTGCACAAATCCTATTCTACAAATCACAAATTAATAAACTCGTGCGCTCACATTTTTGCTACAATTGCTGCAGTGAATATGGTGCAAAACACATTTAAACACCCGCATCAAAAAATGTGAAGTCACGGAGAAATTTTGCTCATCCGCAAATCAGTATGTGAATTCATCCAAAGAGAGTTGCACACTTGTAGAATATTTTCTCACAAATATCTTGTATATTTTTCTAGCACAAACACAAGTACATAACTACAGCTGCTTGAATCTGCTGCGACGAATCTCAAACACTGTTTTTCGCTTTCAAGTGACAAGTTTCGCGCGCTCTCCCTTTTGCACCATATATCTCGTTAAATGTGGAGCAAAACCGACTTGTGAATCTGTAGAAGCAGTGGGCGGAGCCAACATTAATATTCATGAGTTTCCCGGGCATGCGCGTGGAACTGCTCGCTCATTTTAGTTCACTCAGCGGTTCACTCCTCGTTTCTCTGCAGGTTTAATGGGTTATTTAAAAAAAAGGTAAATATAGTTTCAGCGCGAACTTAAACTACAATTGTGTATCGTTTCGTAAAGTTCATAATGTTTTTATTAATTTGCACGTTTTTTGCATTCGTCAATGACTGAATGATTTCCCCCACGCGGGAAACTCATGAATATTAATGTTGGCTCCGCCCACTGCTTCTACAGATGCACAAGTCAGTTTTGCTCCACATTTAACGAGATATATGGTGCAAAAGGGAGAGCGCGCGAAACTTGTCACTTGAAAGCGAAAAACAGTGTTTGAGATTCGTCGCAGCAGATTCAAGCAGCTGTAGTTATGTACTTGTGTTTGTGCTAGAAAAATATACAAGATATTTGTGAGAAAATATTCTACAAGTGTGCAACTCTCTTTGGATGAATTCACATACTGATTTGCGGATGAGCAAAATTTCTCCGTGACTTCACATTTTTTGATGCGGGTGTTTAAATGTGTTTTGCACCATATTCACTGCAGCAATTGTAGCAAAAATGTGAGCGCACGAGTTTATTAATTTGTGATTTGTAGAATAGGATTTGTGCACCTGCAATGAAGAATTTGAGAAGGTGTAACTGTTGTGTTGTGTTTGTGGGAGAGAAAAAAAAGTCTACAAGTTTGCAACTCTTAATGCATTTCTCTCTGTGACTTCAAATTTACTGATACACATGTGTGGCTATTCTCTACAACTACAAATTTCACTGTCACAGGCGTTCAGTAGTTTTGCACCAAAAATACCTTCATACTTCTGTTCTCTGGTGTCTTTACTAGTGTAGGTTTGACCTCTGACCTCTCTAGACTCGCGTGACACAGTATTGTCACTGCAAAAGTAATTGAATACCAGAAATACATTGGAGCGTGTTCTTCATTTTTCTAATGTAGATAACGTTGAAAATGAAGTCTTAGTGGTTTGATATCTAAATGTAAAAAAAATAAGTAAAAGTTGTGAAGCACTTTGTGTATTCCAACATTTTCGATTCCAGGTACATTCACAGATGCATTTACTTTGAATAAAATTAATCTACACTACAGTTCAAATGTTTGGAGTCTGTATGATTTAAAAAAAAAATGTTTTGAAAGAAGTCGCTTATGCTCACCATGGCTGCATTTATTAGATAAAAAATACAGTGAGAACAGTACTATTGTTACATATTTTATTACAATGTAAAATAACTATTTTCTGTTTTAATCTATTTTAAAATGTAATTTATTCCTAAAATGGCAAAGCTGAATTGTCAGCATCATTACTCCAGTCTTCAGTCACATAATCTTTTTTAGAAATCATTCTAACATGTGGATTTTGCTGTTCAAGAAACAGTATCAATCAGGATTATCAGGATTCTATGATGAATAGAAAGTAAAAAAAAAATGAATTTAAAAGAGGATTTAAAGTATGAATTTATTATAAAAAAAATTCGTACTGACGCCAAACTTTTGATCTGTAGTGTATATTGTGACACTTTTTTTATTGCAATTGAAAGGTTACAGACATTTATTGTGACACTTGTTTGTATCACATTTTGTGAATTATATTTATATACTATTACGTTATGTAACATTTCTGCATGTCTTAGTGTTTTTTAGTTATTGCAGTGGAGCTCATTCTCCGCAGTTTTCTGTCTCAAAGGGAGGTGGACGGCTGTTTTCTCCTCGGTCAGGAGGATCTCAGGAGAGTTGGAGAACACGAGGATTTGTTCAAGCCAAATGCAGATGGCAGAGTAAAAGCTGATGAGATGCCTTAGAGAGACAACATCTTTCAAGAGATCTTAGCAAGCTCACTAGCATCATTACATTTTAAAATGATATATAAGTGATGATATCAACAGTTTGGAATTATACTTTAAGTGGATCTACCATTTTTGTCTTCACAGAAAGTCACACTAAAGTCTTATACAAGCATGGCCCGTTTCAGTTTCCAACATTTTTTTTTGTATAGTTTTTCCTGTCATACATTATAAGACTACTTTAAATTTCATGTGCCGACACACTAAGAGCTACTGTAATGACTTTGCTGCTTGTGCGTCATATTTATGACCATCAGTGGAGCAAAGCAACGTTGATCACTGGATTTGATCAATGCCAGGTCATAAAAACCCTTTTTACAGATCTCAAGTTAGCATAGACCCTACCAAATCTTACAATCGTACATTTGTATATAATAAATACACAATTCATCTCCATGTGGCAAAAATAGACTTCCATACACAAATATGGGGATGAATGAAAAAGTCACGTGACTGAATAAGCAAGTCTAATAAAATATCTTGCTCTTAATTTTACAAAAACATTTGGCGCAGTCAGACAGTTTTACAGATATCTCGGTTGCACTTTATTTTACATGTGCATTTATGTGTACTTAATATACTTACCTAAGAAAGTACTGAGTAATATAATGATATACAGATGTTGTTTACGATTGGAATATTTCCAGTATAAATTTGTTCCTAACAGTGACATTAGGTTGTATATTTAATTGTTAAGTACAAGTAATGTTTGAAAGATCACATCAGTAGTTTTTCTTTTTTATTTCTCTTGCAGTTGTAGTTATTTATCTCTCTGTTCAACATCATGCTGCATTAAATGACAGCAGACATGTGGAATCAAACACAAATACATTACGAGTAGCAAATTCTTAGGCCTAAATCTTAGCGTGTAGATCTGTATGTTGCACCAGTGCATTTGTGTTTCTATAATATTTAAAACTTTCAAAGCTCTTGTAGTAATACACTGTGACAAATCTACATTGTGACATGTTACAGTAAATTTGTTGTAAGGTATCTTCTAAACATGATTTCTAGTGGTTTACCAAAAAAGTTAATAATTAAGTAAACTTTAAAGAGTGAAAAAAAAACATAGTATGTTACTGCCATCCAGCGGCAGTTAGTGGTAGTACAATGAAACTCAATATTAGTTGACGTAGTTTCAGCCTCAATCACAGTCATCTCTGAAGCCTTCAAACTGAAAACCAGAGATTGTTCTGTTGTGATTGAACTCAATAGATTAAATGCATCAGAACACTGAATAAAATGTCTGTAAAGAGTTAAATAATGAGATTCCATACTTCGAATCTTCAACATATTTGGCATAACATATTCATTTTGGTGAGAGCTATATTTTGACTTGACCGAGTTGCTTTATAAAATCTGTGGTTATAAGAGCGGTTTCTTGGTAGGAACAAGCTGCAAATGTGGACCAGATGTTATGCTGCTGATTTGATCTGTCCTCCTCACCAGTCCTGACTGGATTTCTGTTTAATGAATCTTAGTGACAGGTAATAGAGCAGCATGAAAACTAAAGCAACAGCAATAAGCACCAGGTAGCAGGAATACAGTGGATACTGGTTCATGTTCATCATCTCCACAACCTGAAAACAAACAGTAACATTTTAATGTAATGGTATCCATGAATGTAAACCATAGAGTTGTTCAGTAAGGTCAGATTACTCACCTTAATACCATCAAATTCTACAGTGAAGTTTCCAATAGAGATTGGGAGTCTGGTCCCACGGAACTGAACCTGCAGCATTCCCTCAAAACCCCAACGCATGAAGGATATGTAAGAAAACCAAGACGCCACTGTTGGTAATGAAAATCAGTATTAATTCAAGGAATACTAGCAGATTTGTAGCTAGTGCCAATTCTGTGAACTCAGTGATGTTTTTACCCAGCCACATGTTTTCCAGACTAATGACAAAGCCAGCAGTCAAGTAGAAGACAGTGAAGAGAGCGTTGCCCATGAAAGACGAGGTCTGCAATGTTGGCAGGGCTGCCGCCACAAATAGGGCCATGCAGCGACTGCAATACACCATCAGCCACACCAACAGGAAGCTGAGAAGGAAGCGGTCGGGAGCTCTGTTGAGCCCAGCCAACCAGTAGATGGGCACACCGTATACCAGTGTAAAGGCACAGTGCTCTGGCAGCTCACCAAGGACCTGAAAGAGACACTGGCGCTTGAAATATCTCATTTAACGTCAAGAGCTGACAAAGTCCACTGGCAAACAGGAGCTGGTGACCTTTCCCTGTCATGTCACTCACTTCTGTTTGAAATGTATTATAGCTCAAATGTAACTGCTGTTCAAGAGTTTCTATTTCTAACTGTCTAATTAGAAACATATATTCATAAATATAATGATTCAAGTCTAATAAAGGTGCCATGAAATCAAAATTATTATTATTTATTATTTTTTTTTTTACAGAATGTTGCAGTGTTTATTATAAATGATTTATCCGTGCACCTCCCCCTCCATACGACATCTGTTCTCTTCATGAAGTGTGTCTCAGCGGAGGGTGGAACAAAATATCCTCCACAACTGACTGCAAACTAGGATTCAGATTTGCCTCCATTTAGTTAACAACTCCCAGCTTCCCGAAGGAAGAAATCAAGTCCCGTCTTTCATTTTTTTCTCATTCCAGTTTTCACTCAGATATACGTTACAATAGGGAAGAAAAGACTATCGCAAGTTCAGTTTCATGCCGACTTTAAATTCAAATGACTGGTACATGACATACAAATCTGTAAAAAAAAGTTATATGATCAATAAGTCATGACAACATGTTTTTTACATTACTTTAACTCATCCAAATAAGATTAGCAGTTGTCAACTTTTTTCCTAACAAGTTATACACGACCCAACTAATTATTTTAAGTCAGTTTAATATAATTTAAGTTGAAATTACTTATACAGCCAAGTTGATTGACGTTAAAAATTTAAGGCTGCAACTTTTGCAATTGCCGCAATTGCTTTAATAAACCAGAAGTTAATACAGAGCAACTTATATTTTTGACACAAAATTGTCCATTTTTTTTAGTACTTTAACTTATTTCAGTTAGCTTTTTAAGTTTAAGTATTTATCTAACATTTCTATTTTATTTCAGCTTTAATTACTGAAAACAATTTGTAATTGTTTTAGTTAACAATAACAACACTGATGTTTAGTCTCTCAATGAAACAGTGTGTTTAAATAAATGGGTTGAGTGAAGAATTCAAGTGACTCACTCAGAAAGACAGTCACTTGTCCCCCACCACCTACTGGTATAATGATGTAACTCGTGGAAAGAGTCACTGAAAAATCCCTACTACTACTAATTGACAAACTGACAATATGTCTGGAATGCATAAACACAGAAAAGTGCAATGATATAAATAGTGAATGCCGCATGGCTAATCAAATTTGAGGACCAGAACTAACAGTTGTATATTACTAATCACACTGCGCATTGTTCAATCATCTATTGTAAAACATTTTTCAAAACCCAAGCCAAAAAACTGATCAACACGTTTAACTCTGTAACTGCACGTTCATGAAAAGCTCTAGAAAAAATATAATCCTATATGTGTCCAGCATTTACAACAATATGACATTTTTATATTATATATATATAAAAAAGGTGATTTTATTGTGATGCCTAAAGGTCTATACATCGATACCACTGTCATGTCTGAAGCTCTTACATAATGCAGTTTATTTACAGTACCTTGGCAAAAAAGTATGAGGTGACTGAGTACATGCCATCGTCCAGTTCATGATAAAGCATGGCTCTTTCTGAATGACCTGTAAAAAACAAAATATTACACCACTGGACTTCAGGAGACACCCAAAAAATGAATCATTTACCCACACTTTGCGATGACGTCCAGCACAACAGCAAACGGTGTCAGAGCTCCTATCATGTAGAGCAAAGCCACAGTATCTTGGATAGAAAGACCCTCATCCCCAGCTCCGAAGTAAAGGAAACCGATGAGCAGTGACATCAGCAAGGCTTCCAAACCATGAACCACCAGCGTCACCAGGTCCCGGTAGTTGTTAAATACCTGCCGCCTATAAAAAAGACAGGGAAACAGATTTCAGGAGACACTTTGAGCAAAACATTTTTACAATAAAAAGCGTTTTCCAGTTTATTTACCTGATTAGGATTGTGAACTGTTGCACTTTTCCCGGCAGGCGATCCTTCTGTTTGGAAACTGTGATCACTGATTCCTTATTCAAAACATGAGGAACGCTGCTGGTGTAGAAATTGTATTATCAGCTTCTGTGCTTTTCATTTTCATTGATGTATGTGAGGTTATTATAAATGCTTGTCATGAAAGCTTCAGTTTGAAAGAACAAATAACAATATGAATATCAAAATTTACCTTTGAGTGGTGTCCAATGCTGAAGGACCACAGTCTTCTGATTTCCACATGAAATCCTCTGTGTTCTTTACCTTCTCTACAAACTGGGCTGCTAACGTCCTGGCTTTCTCCAAACATTGTGCTTCTTTTTCAGGACTGCGCCTATCAATGCTTATCAAGTCCACTGCAAGAGAAGTTCACAGTTCAGATACAACAACCAAACCACATGATCAACTAAAGACATCGGTATTCTTTCCACTCACCGTAGTAGTCAGAGGGGTTGCAGTACCTTGGACACGGGTGCCCAAGAGCAGTGAAGTAAGGTACCATGTCTTTGGCCTGACCGCAGTACACAGCTGAACCAGAAGACAGGAGCACAACCAGGTCAAAGAGCTGAAAGATATCTGAACGAGGCTGATGGACTGACAGCAACACCAGGCGGTTCCCTCGAGCCAGACGGTACAATGTTATGACCAAATTATGGGCTGTGAAGCTGTCCAGACCTGAAGTAGGTTCATCTAGGATGAGAATACCTGAAAACACATAAAATATAACTAAAGTCATGATTCTGACCAGTGTTATTTTAGTAGCCTATCATTGAGATAATATTATGTTTTTATTTACTTTTAATTATTTTTTATATTTCATTTTAATTTTAGTTAAAGTTTTAGTAGGCTAATTCTATTTTGTCATTTTTATTGTTTTGTTTTCTAGGCCAGTTTTTATTTTAGTCACATCAAGTTACTAAATGAAAATGAGTAATGCTGTCAATTAGCTGCATTAAAATAAGTTTAGGATTTTCATAATGACTTTAATTCAGTGTATTGTATTTCAAGTACGCTTTAAAAAAAAAAAAAACGTTTAACGTGTTTTAGTGTACAGTCTGCGTGTTTGCAACCAATAAGCTAGCCTACTTTTTCAAAATTTTGTGTCATAAAATTTATTTTTTTTAAGCCTTTCGCACGTACGATCACGGTGTAATCAGTCTAGGCTGGTCCCTGGAGTGTATGATCACACCGGTGTTTATGTATACATTTTTATATTGCCTATTCCGCATTTCAAAGCTTGCCACAAAAAAACGGCCAACG
Source organism: Gila orcuttii (assembly GCA_026230005.1). NCBI lineage: Eukaryota > Metazoa > Chordata > Actinopteri > Cypriniformes > Leuciscidae > Gila > Gila orcuttii. Next base: position 11,652,575 of record JAPDVR010000019.1, on the reverse strand, counting down.
TAAGGATTATGCATTAAACATTTGAATTCTTTATTAATAAACTGGTGTTTTCTGTCAGTTTTCGGTTAATTTATGAGACGCGCTCCAGTTCGCGCGCCGGCGCCTCCGTGTCCTAATTATATTGTCTACTATATTTGCTTCTTATTTATTAATCCAGTCAATTTGTTGATGAAACATTGATTAAAATGAAGATACAATTTATACAAAATGAAATTCACTTAAAACAAAACTTAATAAGTGGTCAAAATTATGTCTGTGTCACGTTTTAGTGTGTTTAGTTCTGTTTTGTGATCTTGGTTTCCCCTGTCTTTGTGATTTTGGTTCAGTCCTGTTAGTTTTCCCACTCTGTCTAATTAGTAATTCCCTTCACCTGTGTTCTGTTAATCTTCCCATTAGGCCCTGTTCATTTAAGCCCTGTGTTTTCCCTCAGTGTTTGTTGATCATCGTCCGTGTATGGTTGTGTTATCCCTGAAGTCCTGGAGTTTGTTCTTTTGTTCTTGTTTATTTATGGAAGTTGTTAAGTTTGTAAAATAAATATCCTAAACTATAGCTACCGTGTCCTCGTCTTCAGCATCCTGCACACAAACCTGACAGAACGATCAACCTAGACACGATGGATTTGGCTGGCCATGACCTGACGGATTACCTCATCAGGATCCTGATGGAGAGAGGTCTCCGCATCACCATCACCCCGGTGATGGCTCAAACCATCTTCGCCATGCCATCCATCCTCATCCATGGTTCTGAAGAGCCCTTTTCCCCGCTGGTTCCGTCCAGCACCAAGCCCTCTTCGCCGCTGGTCCCGTCCAGCCCAGAGCCTTCGCCGCTGGTCCCGTCCAGCCCAGAGCCTTCGCCGCTGGTCCCATCCAGTTCCGAGTCCCATGATGTGCTGGCCCCGTCCAGTTCCGAGTCCCATGATGTGCTGGCCCCGTCCAGTTCCGAGTCCCATGATGTGCTGGCCCCGTCCAGTTCCGAGTCCCATTATGTGCTGGCCCCGTCCAGTTCCGAGTCCCATGATGTGCTGGCCCCGTCCAGTTCCGAGTCCCATGATGTGCTGGTCCCGTCCAATCCTGCGCCAGAGCCCGTTGATCCTGCGCCAGAGCCCACTGATCCTGCGCCAGAGCCCACTGATCCTGCGCCAGAGCCCACTGATCCTGCGCCAGAGCCCACTGATCCTGCGCCAGAGCCCACTGATCCTGCGCCAGAGCCCACTGATCCTGCGCCAGAGCCCACTGATCCTGCGCCAGAGCCCACTGATCCTGCGCCAGAGCCCACTGATCCTGCGCCAGAGCCCACTGATCCTGCGCCAGAGCCCACTGATCCTGCACCAGAGCCCACTGATCCTCTGCTGGTCCTGCCCAGCCCAAGACCCTCTTTGCTGCCGGATCCCCCCTTTCCTGTCAATTTCCCCATTAAAATTTTGGGGGGGCGCCCACCCGAAGGGTCTTCACCGCCATGGCCACCTGAAGAAATATCTCCGCCATGGCCACCCGAAGGGTCCTCGCCGCCATGGCCACCCGAAGGGTCCTCGCCGCCATGGCCACCCGAAGGGTCCTCACTGCCATGGCCACCCGAAGGGTCCTCGCCGCCATGGCCACCCGAAGGGTCCTCGCCGCCATGGCCACCTGAAGGGTCCTCGCCGCCATGGCCACCTGAAGGGTCCTCGCCACCACGGCCACCTGAAGGGTCCTCGCCACCACGGCCACCTGAAGGGTCCTCACCACCACGGCCACCCGAAGGGTCACCACCGCCCTGGACGCCCGAGGGTCCGACAGCTCCGCCATGGCCACGCCCACAGCCTGCTCCGCCCTGGTCCCCTGAACAGCCTGCTCCGCCCTGGCCACGCCTTCAGCCTGCTCCGCCATGGACATGCCCACAGCCTGCTCCGCCCTGGTCCCCTGACCAGCCTGGACCGTCCTGGAGTCCAGGATGCCCACCCTCCCACCCCTTTGGATGTTATACGGCGCGAGGACGCGCCTTCGGGGAGGGGGGAGGTACTGTCACGTTTTAGTGTGTTTAGTTCTGTTTTGTGATCTTGGTTTCCCCTGTCTTTGTGATTTTGGTTCAGTCCTGTTAGTTTTCCCGCTCTGTCTAATTAGTAATTCCCTTCACCTGTGTTCTGTTAATCTTCCCATTAGGCCCTGTTCATTTAAGCCCTGTGTTTTCCCTCAGTGTTTGTTGAGCGTCGTCCGTGTATGGTTGTGTTATCCCTGAAGTCCTGGAGTTTGTTCTTTTGTTCTTGTTTATTTATGGAATTTTTTAAGTTTGTAAAATAAATATCCTAAACTATAGCTACCGTGTCCTCGTCTTCAGCATCCTGCACACAAACCTGACAGTCTGACCCATTCCAAATGTTTTCCGGTATATTGGGCATCTTATGATACTATCTTAGCCTACTCATCTCATGCGGTTCCCTTTTCATATAATAAACATAGATGAAATAAATAAAATAACATTATAGGCTATATATGAAACGTATGTTTAAATTTTTTAACTTATATTTAAGCGTCACACGTACAGACTCCATGTAGGCCTATGATTCGCTCTTCTGTTGTTCTGTTTTCTTTCAGGATCAAAAGTACAACAAATGAAAGCGTTTATCTGTATTTCCGACTGATGAGAACTATGCATATACATTCATAAATCAGTCAATTTTGTATTTTATTATGATATATTTTATTCTAATGTGATCAGTGACACAAGCTCTGATGGACCAAAGAGCACGCATTTTGACATTTGCAGTAAAAACTTGAAATATAAATTCTCAGAAAATGCATTTAATACCAATATATTGAAACGTCAGTTTATATAGCCTACTCCATTAATAAAGGAGTCCAGACATTGGAAAAATATCAGTCCACAAGTCCATTTATATTTAATATGAGGGAAATGGACATGCATGTATGCGTGACACAAAAAATCTTTAACTTTTAGGTAGCAAAATATTTTTTAGAAAATTCTACTAGACTAACGTCACTCATAAATCATGAAATTTCACACATCCACCATCTCTTGAGTTTTATTAAAAATCTTTAACTTTTATGTAGCAAAATATTTTTTACTAATTCTGTCAATTACACTAAGGTTAGATTTCATTGAAGGTAAATTGGAGCGGCCACACTGAGCTGTGCGTAACGCCCACAGACGTGAAGTGAACGAGACAGAGGCTGTCCGGTGTGGTGCCGAATTCTGACCCCCGCCAAATTATTACCCCCCTAGTATGGTAGGTTTAGGATAAGATGTGGGGGAGGGGTTAGGATTAGGCAATCAGATACTGATTTCAACGAGGGGGGTAATAATTTGGCAGGGAGTCGAAATTCGGCACAACACCGGTACTGTCTGAAATGGTTAACTCTGTGGCGAATGGCGATGCATGTGCAAAACAGATTTAACTAATCATAAAGTCAATCAGGATACATAACACAACCTACTATAGGCCTACACTAAAAAATCGACCTGCCACGGCTATACGAGCCTGTCACCCGACCTGTCACGGCTATATGCGCCTATTATGGCAAGCCAAAGTGTTCATAAACGCCTGGTCAGGCGTCTGATTGCACACTGACCCGTCAAAAGCGTGCGTTTCGATAGCCAAACGCGTGTCCCTGACGCTCGATTTACCATAAACGTTAAGAACGTTAAGAACGCGCGCTTTGTGGTCAAGGAAAACACGCGTCAGAAACGCGCATTTTTTGCATCAAAATAGTGATCTGAACCTTGTATTTCCATACTATTCCAAATATTTATGAAGTACACATCCTATTCAGAAATAGTTAGGGCAGTAATGTTAATATTTGATTTCAATTCAAACACATATAAAAATGTATGGAAAGAATCAAAGCGCATGCTATAATTTGCACATATAGCGGTGAGACGGGTTGCGGGACAGGCGCATTTAGCGGTGAGACGGGTCGCGGGACAGGCGCATATAGCCGTGACGGGTCGCTGGACAGGCGCATATAGCCGTGTCAGGTCGAGTGACAGGGGCATATAGCCGTGAAAGGCCGAGTGACAGGCGCATATAGCGGTGAGACGGGTCGCGGGACAGGTGCATATAGCCGTGACGGGTTGCGGGACAGGCGCATATAGCCGTGACAGGTCGAGTGACAGGCGCATAATAGCCGTGACGGGTCGAGTGACAGGCGCATATAGCCGTGACAGGTCGCGGGACAGGCTCGTATAACCGTGACAGGTCGAGTGACAGGCGCATATAGCCGTGACGGGTCGCGTGACAGGCTCGTATAGCCGTGACGGGACGCGGGACAGCCTCGTATAACCGTGACAGGTCGAGTGACAGGCGTATATAGCCGTGACGGGACGCGGGGCAGGCACATATAGCCGTGACAGGCTCGTATAGCCGTGACAGGTCGAGTGACAGGCGCATATAGCGGTGACAGATCGAGTGGCAGGCGCATATAGCGGTGACAGGTCGAGTGACAGGCGCATATAGCGGTGACGGGTCGAGTGACAGCTGTCAATAGCGGTGATGGGTGGAGTGACAGGTCTCAGTGGCAGCTGCCCCTGTAGCAACGCCAAGGTCATAGGTTTGATTAATGAACTGATAAAATGTGTATAGGCTGCCTTAAATGCAAAGTCACCTAGGGTAAAAGCTTCTGCTAAATGCATTAATGTAAATAGGGTCACATTTGATTTCCTGTTGACTTGAAGCGTGTTTTCATTTCATACGTTGGTTTGTCAAAGACTCACCTGGATTCCAGAGTAGCTGTACAGCGATGCTGACCCTCCTCCTCTCGCCACCTGACACTCCCCGCACATACTCATTGCCCACGCGTGTGTGGGCGCACTGCCTCAGACGCAGCTCTGCGATGACGTCATCCACCTGTAAAGGTCAAACACACCCCACACCCCCAACAGGTGAGAAGGGATGCTGACAGTTATTCACACATAACCTTTAACTGGGTGATCATGTAAGCATTTACTGTATGTTCTCAGTTGCTCACCCGCTGATCTCTCTGTTCCTGTGTGAAGTGCGCAGGCAGCCGCAGTTTCGCCACAAAGGCCAGCGTCTCTCGTACTGTGAGATGCGGTAACAAGCGGTCATCCTGCCGTACATGAGCAATGCTTTTCTTCACCAGGGAACGTGTGGAAGGTTTCCCGTTGATCAGAATATCTCCTGAATTCATGGAGCCACCCTCATCTCGACATGTTATGATGTCCAGTAAGGAGGTCTTCCCACAGCCTGCAACAAACACTTTGTTTCTTTCTGTCTTTTTATGATGGTTTTATTCACTTAAAGTGCACTGTTGAAGAATTCTGCACATATAAAGTTTGACGTACCCGAGCTGCCAATGACAGCAAGCATCTGGCCACTGTGCACACGTAGGTTTAGATCATTTATAACCATCTGCTTGTTGCTATGCATTTCCCAGGGCATCTTAAACTCTGACAGCCTCTCATACCAAGGTATCTGTGCTGCTGTGTCCACCTGTATGCAAATATAATGAAATTATTTGGGCCCTTAAAATGTTTGAATGTTATTATATTAGATTTGGGGTCTTCAAACTTTTTTTGGCAGAGGAACCCTTAGTGGACAGAAAGATGGAGCAGGGAGCCCATTATGTATAAAACTGAGTTATATACATATATGAATTATAACAGGTATAAAACCTATAATTAATAAACTTAATACATTGTAATGTGGTATGAACAATGACACATTTGGCTTCTTATCGTTGACTTTGTTAAAATATTGTATGTGGTTGATGTAAGAACTTAATATTGCATTTATGGTTAACACAGATTTGTAATTTTTTTTTTTTTTTTTTTTTTTTACAATTTTCTTTTTAGATCAAACAATAATTGCTAGACCCCCTGTTAAATCAAGCAAAGTGGCATCAACAAAGTGGCAAATCGCTTCAGTTTCTGAATCGGACCCATTCTCCGGCCATCTGAATTTTTAGTGGATAAAAAGTATCCATTACAGAAACTGAACATTAACACTAATATTTGAAAAACAGAAAATGATTTTTTAAAATTCTTTGTCATTTTGAACAATTTATTATCAATGTGTTGTACAATGCATTGAAAAGTGTTTTATTTCCACTTAATTTGATATTTATACATCTAAAATTGAAAGGTTTTGGGTCACTAAGATAAATAAAATAAATAAATACTTTTATTAAGGACGCATTAAACTGTTCAAAAGTTACAGTAACATCATTTATAAATTTACAAATGATTTCAAATAAATGCTGTTCTTTTAAAATTTCTATTCATCAAAGAATCCTGAAAAAAATTATCAGGTTTTGTTTCCACAAAAATATTTATTAGCACACCTTTTTTCAACATGATTAATAAGAATAAATTTTTCTTGAGCAGCAAATCATCATATTAGAATGATTTCTTAAGGATCATTTGACACTGAAGACTGGAGTAATGATGCTGAAAATTCAGCTCTGCCATCTAAGGAATAAATTACACTTTAAAATATATTCAAATATAAAACAGTTATTTTACTGTGTAATAATATTTCACAATATTACTGTTGTTTCTGTATTTTTGAACAAATAAATGTAGTCTTGGTGAGCATAAGAGATTTCTTTAAAAAATCTACTGACCAAGTAGTGAATGCAGTGTATATAAATTGCCCATCATACATTTTAAATAACTTATGTTATTATATGTTTTGTATTATACTATATTTCCAAATTCTTTTTTGGGCCCACTGCATGTTTGTATTTCTACTTTCTGAAAAAAATCAAAAATGGATTAAGTCAAGTCAAATCAACCTTCTTTCAATGTCTAAGTACTTTAGCAGAAGAAAGCATGAAGAATAGTGTAATTTGAGGAGTAATGTGATGTAAATGTAACTAAGACTAACTAAGTTTTCTAACCTCATAGTTCAGATTGCGGACTTCTATTTCATTGCGACCTCCGCTGTAAGTGAAATACAGACTGCTGTCCTCCTCTGGAGATGAGAAAAGAGTGTCTCGACCCTGTGTGTGTTGAAACATGCAGTTGATGCACAGTGCAGATGCCTGTCACTTATATATTTGATTATCATTCATTTACATTTAATCACAATCTATTACTCTTGGTTCTTTGTGTCAGTACTTTTGGTTTAAAGTATCTGGTTTAATTAAGATTCCGCATTTTTTTTATCAGATCTATCAAATGCCACCAGATAAGAGAACTGAACTGAGTTGTCTTGCATGGTTCAGGGTCCATTTATGTAATAGAGCCATTTGTACAGAATCACACTCAGTGAACTCAATGAACAAATAATAAATAAATAAAACAAATAAAGCAATAGCATGGACATAATCCTATTCTCTTGTTATAAATGTGAATACAACACTTATAAAATGTGAACATCTTCCTCGGGATATAGGTTCACTTTTATGTAGCGACTGCTTGTATATCCATAGTTCATTATGAACTCACCCTGCTCTGTTTCTTGTCTCTAGAGCTGAAGCTGTCTCCTGAATGGAAAGCACTCTGGTCTGACATGGTGAAAAGGGGTCTGTGCCCCTCTCGTCTGGTGTCCTGCTTAGAGAAGTACCTGCTTCTCTTCTTGTCCTGGAGAAAACTGAGAGTTGGCAGAAAGAAGCGGCTCTATATAGCAAATGGAGCAAAGTTCCACTGATAAGAGTCACTGTTTATGGTTCCAGCTTAATCAGTGAAATACAAGCTGGAGAGTTCAGACAGCTGAAGACGTGGACCTGACTGTCACATTGATATTCAGGCTAGTTTGACCAATTGATGAGAGAAAATGAGTCAATCTTATTCCATGCAGGACATTTTCCAGAAGAATGGGTTGAATAGATCTTTTAAGGTGGTGTCAGAGATGAGAACGGCCCATCCAAACCCAGACTACACGGATCCGTCATGCTGCCTGAGCGTCAAAAATGTGTCCTATACTGTGAGGTAGGAATATCTCATTGATATGAAATGAAACCAGTGAAATCGATGATTGTCTTAAACTCACAGTCTATGCAAGTTAGCATTGAATCTTCAACCATAATTTAGGACCGGGCTAATGGTAAAACAGTTTATTTTAGTTTTATTTCAGAATTTGCTCTAGTCCAGCTGTTAACCCACCACTGTACCTGACACATGTACTGTATATTAACCATCATCAATTTTAATGAATAAGTTCTCAAGATCATGTTAAATGTTGTAGAACTTTTAAAGTGTAGCTTTTTAATACTCAAATAACTTTACACAAACAATTTTTTAACCCCTCCTTTAGAACTTGAAACCTTAAAAGGATCTCAATATTATTTAATATTAGTTATTACTAAACTGCTTAAAAATGTTTTTTACATGATAGATAATACACAATACATATTTTTTGATAATTTTGTTAATTCGGTTAATTCATAAAAATAGTGCATAACAGGAAAATATTTTCTGATGTAAAAATGTATTTAAGATCTTTTAAATTAATTTGAAAGAAGATGTTAAATATAGAAGCTTGTTTAAGACGTCTTATAGTAATAGATAAAAAAGTGCTAAATACACAGATATGAGATTGTATATTTATTAATCTCAACACAATGTTAAAATTAAGCTTTTTAAAATTAATATGTTTTATTGATGTGTCTAAAATTATGCAGATACCTAAAATAAAATATATTTTTTTAGGCTTTTAGTCTTTCATTAATGTATACATATACACTCTAAAAATGCTTGCTCAGTCAGATTAACCCAGAATGTGTTTGGTCTTGTGTTTACCCAGTGCTGTGTTTGTTCACCATCCAAACTTTGTTGTTTTTGTTAACACATGATTTTAGAGTGTACCGTCTTCACATCTGTGTGTTTTTTTCCACTAATTTCCATCCTGCAATTTCAAACAAAATACTGACAAACTTAAAATTCTTGTTCATTTCATTAACATTTTTATTTGCTGTGTGTTACAGTGAACATGTAGGACCCTGGTGGGACCTTTCATCTTTTAGAAAAAAATGGACAAGGCAAATACTGAATGAAGTGTCATTTCATGTGGACAGTGGGCAGATAATGGGAATTCTGGGAAACTCAGGTAAGTGACTGAAAACCTGGGAGACAAAATGACTGTGATGCTTAGAACACATTTTCATTACGGAGCCCACAATATGCTGTGAAATAAATAATCAGCTACAGTATGTGTTAATTTGTGTTAATTTAACATGTAATGGTGAATGTGACATTTTAAAGAATGTAGATTTTCTGTTTATTTATTTATAGGGGTTAAGTGCCACTAAACAAAATAACCAGTGACAAATTTTAAAAAATATATTAATAAAATCATATTCTCATAGATCTTTCCAGTATCATTCACTCTATATGCATTAAGACACTAAAATGAACAAACAGTAAGCAACAGAATGAACAAGGCAACTTATTATGCATTTGTACACTACGTAAGGCTGCAAAGATAATTTATTTGAATCTCAGTGTCATATCATATCTTAAAGTAATAAACTTGTTGACCTTTTTCTCAAGGCTCTGGAAAGACCACTCTGTTAGATGCTATAGCAGGACGAATTGGGAATTCTGGTAACCTTCTGGGAGACATTTTTGTAAATGGAAGAAAGCTAAAAACAGAGCAGTTTCAAGACTGTTTCTCTTATGTTCTTCAGGTGAGATTTGTTTTGTTAAATTATGAATATAGTATTCAACATAAAACAATTTGACCACGTGTGTGTGTGTGTTTGTGTGTGTGTGTGTGTGTGTGTGTGTGTGTGTGTGTGTGTGTGTGTGTGTGTGTGTGTGTGTGTGTGTGTGTGTGTGCGTGCGTGCGTGTGCGTGTCAATGTAAATGTCAAGGGCTACATGTGACTGAACTTTAGTCAACTGTAGAAGATATATGTAGATAAAAAAGCGATTGACTATAGTATCTAGAAGCTCATGTCTGCCACAACCAAACTTAAACACGTAGAGTAAAGATTGCAGTAAAGGTCATCTAGAGTGAACTCTGAATTTAATTGTTACACATGAGTTCATTGTAATATTCTTCAGAGCTAGTCATGCATATCTTTCGGAAAATGAAATAACCATGGCAAGACTGCCATTATTACAGGTAATTTTTACAGCTTAAATTTATGATGCAAGGAAGCTATAATCTAATTCAGTAATTAAATGTCTCAGGGGCTAAATGTGCAGATACTGGCTGATAGTGAAGTTATGAAGAAAGTACTTTTCAGCATTTCAAACTTTTTTGCCAAATACTACAGTTAATTTCAGGAATTACATGCTGTACCATTTAACTCTGCTTTCAACAGCACTGTAATTTTAATGTATTAACTAACATGAACTAACCATGAGCAATACATTTGTTACTGTATTTGTTAGCTTTATTTTTTATCAGTTAGTTAGTTCACAGTGCATTAGATTTTAATAAAGTATTAGTAAATGTTGAAATTAACATTAACAAAGATTAATAAATGCTGCATAAGTGCAGTTCATTATCAGTTCATGCATAACTAATTAACCTTATTGTAAAGTGTTACCAATAAGTGTTCATGCTGCCTTAAAATATAAAGTTTAGTCATCCTGAAATGTGAAGTTGTCTTAATTGATCAAGAAGTTAAAGTCAGGGATGTTACTCATGATAGCTAATTGCAGCAATGATTTTTGCATTGAACTTCACTGTACAACAATTACAGATATATGTAGACATGACACACGAACTCAACAACCTTATGACTTCTTCAATCCTCAAAGGAATAAGCCTAATACTTAATAAATACAAGCCCTAAACTCCAAATACAGATAAGAACTTAAAGCAGTGACATTTAAGAGCACTTGGCCACTCAGGAGCAAAGTTTAAAAATTGTGAAATGTTGTACGTGTTTATAATGTCAGTCTTTAATACATTACCAGAATAACCTTTAAAAAATGCATATTATCGCTGATACACACCACTGTACATGCACACCTCACACACCAGAGGTCAGCTCTAATTGGATGAACATGGGAGCTGTTTAAAGGGACAATTCACCCAAAAATTTAAATTGAATAATTTACTCACTCTCATGTCATTGGTAATTTCTTTCTTAGAAGTTTCAGGAACTGGGATTTTTAACAGACTGATGAAGCTGCTCTTTTTTCACACTATTTTGTGCTCCATGAATGAAAAGTAATAAGGGTTCTCAACCTTTTTGACTCCAAGACTATTTTCTGTTAAATTTCAAACTTTTTATTTACAGAAATTATGATTGGCAATATATTAAAATAATAAATAAAATACTTTAAAGTAAAATACTTTAAAACGAAATTCTGTAATTCCAATAACTGAATGTTCTACTGGGTTTACACATTGTATTACTAGTAAATGTTTGTGACTTTTCTAGTTTGTGATTACAGTTTTTTTTTATTGTTTTACTCACAAATACCAAATTATAGCTGATAAAATATAGAGTTGTGCAGGGATGACGTGAAAACCTGGAAGACTAATTCACCTCTGGTTTCCTCGAGATTTTCTTATGGGGTTTTATAACAGGGTTTTTCAATTTACAATAAATTACACGCTCTCATATCGAAAACGCAAATTTGAAAGCAGTTAGTTTATTTTTGAAAACGTATGTTTATAAGCAGTGTTGGGAACGTTACTTTAAAAAAGTAATTATAGTTACTCACTACTTGTTCCAAAAAGTAACTGAGTTAGTAACTGAATTACTCTATAATAAAAGTAACCCGTTACCAGGGAAAGTAACTATTTGGGTTACTGTTAAAAAAAAGTTGCTATATGTCAAAGAATTGGACAAGGCATCCAAAGAATTTGGATTTTTTTTAGCAGTTTTCACAAGTCAGTTGAAATGAGTAGAACAGACAGGTGTTTGTACATAACTTTCGACATTTATTAATTTAATATATTCCTACTAACGCACCACATTTAACGTCCAGTAGCGTTAACGGCGTTGTAACGACGGGAAAAGTAATTAGTTAGATTACCCCGTTACTAAAAAAATAATGTTGTTACCTAACAGAAAACCTAACGTTATACCTATCGTTATTCCAAACACTGTTTATAAGTAACTAGATAAGACTGTTTGGGGTGTGAGTGTGTGCAGTTTACATTGTAAAACAGAATGTCAAAGTATCATCAAGTTATTACCACCGGCTTTATTTTACTCATATATTGAAAAACCCCATTATAAAACCCCATAGGAAAACCTTGAGGAAACCAGTCGCGAATTTGTCCTCTGGGTTTGACATCATCCCTGCACCACTCTATTAAGGAGCTTGACAAAATGTATTTAAATTTGTTTATATAAATATTAAATAAATTCTAAAAAATGTAATTAATTAAGATTATATTCATTTTCAGAACTTTTCCAGGTCCAGAAATCACACTTGTAAAATTTAAGAACTATCCCTTTATATTCACAATAGTATTGATAGTATTCTTTATGTGGCAATACAGCCTTATTTCGAATGCTTACATAGAATGTTTTATTTCTCTCTCTCTCTCAGAGTGACAGTCTCTTGAGCTACCTGACTGTGGAGGAGACTCTGACATACACTGCTCAACTTGCTTTGAGAAAACACTCTGCTGAGGCCATACGCAAGAAAGTGAGCTCATTACCTTCACAGATGTCAAAACACACACATCTCATTTGCCACATCAGCACAGATAGGCAAACAACTGTTAATATTTGGAAAAACTCACCATTGATAATTAAATTTAAATGAATAAACCTCAAATACATATATTTTCATAGAGCAGAAAGCTATGATGAAGACATTATCATTCGTACATTTTTAACAACCTTATCCCACTCTGACTTGCCATAGGTAACCGCGGTCATGGCAGAGTTGAGTTTGGGACATGTTGCTCACAGTGTGATTGGAGGCCGCATTTTTCCAGGCATTTCTGGTGGAGAGAGAAGGAGGGTCTCCATTGCCAGCCAGCTGCTTAAGGACCCAAGTGAGTGCTTTGTGCTGCCCCACTGACTTGCCTGAATAAATATTAACCCATACTAGCGTAATGTTTGTTTAGGTATGATGTACAAACACTGTAAAGCATATGTTGATTTCCTCAGATGATGCAACCCTCACATGTGCTGCAGTAGCTAAATATGATTAAAGACTAAATGTTATTTAAATGCAGAGCGACCAGCACAGTGACCCAAAGCCCCTCAAAGGATTATTGAGGAATGGACAAATGAGTGAAAGGGACTAAAGTAGAATATTAAAAGTGGGTTATCACATTTTTAATATTAAGCTGAGGTCGATGAGGGTCCCTCTGGATCCTTTATCTGGCTCTTTGGACCTCAGGGGTCTCCTGGGACCGTGGACTACGGATTAGTTAAGGCCTCTCCAACCTGAACACAAACCAGCAATTATAAGTGGCTTTCATCTGCTGCCTTCTCCAATCAAGCAGTAAATTAATTCATCAGCCAATTAATTTGGCTCTAACTTTAGACAATGGCAAATCTATTAATTGCTTTAATTACTTGAATTAATGAGACACTTAAAGTTGTCTCTCAAAAGACAGAGAGTGGACTTTGTGGAAAGTTTCTCATTAGTTTTATTTCTTTTCCTGTTTTTCCATTTTGCGTTATGTCATGGCAGAGGTGATTCTCCTGGATGAGCCAACCACAGGACTGGACAGCATGACGGCTAATCAGATCGTGATGCTGCTGGCTGAGCTGGCCAGAAGAGATCGAATAGTCATAGTCACCATCCACCAGCCCCGTTCAGAGCTATTCAGAGTGAGTAGACTTTTTACTGTTTTAATTCTGGAAGGATGTGTGATGCAGTGTGATATGTGTGATAACTAGATGTAAGAAGCAGGCCGCAGGCCATTGCCCATCAGAGACTTGACCTTGATCCAATGTGCCTTTGAGTTACGTTGCTTGTAGACCATGGTGCTTCTATATGCTAGTTTTATCCTAAAAGTTGACAAAAAGGTTGATGACTCAGCATGAACTCATAATACACTCAATAATAATACATTCTATTTGTATTGCACCTTTTTAAACATAACATTTGTTGTTTCACATGTATTAATATTAGATATTAACATTTAATTAATGGGTCCCACTTTATATTAAGTGGCCCTAATACCTGTGAACTTACATCGTTACTAGATATGTACTTAGTATGTAACTACAGTGTAAATACACATTGGTACATAGTATTTACAACTGTAATATTTGTGTAACTACACATATGTAACAACCCACGGAAACAACAATATGTATTCACACAAGTTGTTCCACTTCCACATGCAGTCTTCCATACTGTAGTTGCCAGTTAAGAACACACTGAAACCATGATGATTCCTATGTGTATACCATGTATTTACTATATGACTGGCAGGACTTATGTTGAATTACAGCTAAAGTTTTCCCTTGTGGTACCAGTGTACTTACATGGTAACTCCTCAGGAACTTTGCACTTGATACAATGTGTTAAACTATCATAACTTACATGTATTATGCAAAACCCAACCCTGTGCAACACTGTATTAACAGTGTACTTACATGGTAACTCCTCAGGAACTGTCCACTTAATATAAAGTGTAAAATGGTCATAACTTACTGTGTATTATGCAAAACCCAAACCTCTGTGCAACTGTACTAAGAGTGTACTTACATGGTAACTCCTCAGGAACTGTCCACTTAATATAAAGTGTAAAACGGTCATAACAGAGACCATCTCAGCAAACCCAAACCTCTCATAGTTTTATTAACAATAGCATTAAAATATATTTCGAGCCACTAATCCTACTCATACCCCTAAACCTACCCATAACCATTCCTTAAAACTACGTAGGCTACACTTATGAAGAAAATAAAAACATAACAGACAGACAAGTAACGTTATAAATTTCACAATAATTTGTTTATTGCGAAAATGTCAAAACCGGTACCAAAAGTCGTTCACATGATGATGCGTTGCAGCCGCAGTCCTCTCTGGCAGTATTATAATAGTTGTGTATGAGGTACAGATCAGAATATAAATTATTAATCCATGAAAATGTTAATCCGGTTTCGGTTCGCTCTGTGAAGGCGCGCGCACTTCTCAATTTCAAATGTACTACACCGACTGAAACACGGCATGTCGCAATCTGTGACGTAGCAGGCGAGAGCCAATAAGCGTTTGATATCACGGCCGTAAAACATGTCGTAACGCTTCTTGGAGGCGCATTTTTTTTATTTGAATTCATCACCAGCCAGCGCGCCTGAGCGCGGGATTTGACGTTGGCGGTCGCTGCTGAGAAATGGAGATGAAGATCATAAAGAGCTGAATTTGGATCTGTTTCTTGCAAACAACGTATGGATTCTAAAGATTTGGATTACATCAGGCTAATACAATTGATGTTTTTTTGTGAATTTATGTTGTGTTTTATTGGAGAAAACGCTTTTTGTCTCACGGTAAATAAACTAAATACTACAAAATGTTTAAACGATTAAAGAAGGTATTTTAAGGTTTTAAAGTGTAGGCTATTCTTGTTTATTGTTTACAGAACACTGTAATTTACTGTAAAGGCAAATAGGTCACTACAATGTCAAATCAAAAAATCTAAAATAAAGAGTAAATCTTTAAAAGTGCTATGCCTTAATATCCCAGAATCTATCAAAGCATAACTATCACATTTATATTTCAGAGTTTACTATCCACTACGTAACCTTGTGTTTTGCATTTAGCTGCTACTGTGGTACACAACAATGACCCTAACAATTACACTTTATATGAAGTGGACAGTTCCTGAGGAGTTACCATGTAAGTAACTTACACTGTTAATACAGTGTTGCAAAGGGTTGGGTTTTGCATAATACACAGTAAGTTATGACCATTTTACACTTTATATTAAGTGGACAGTTCCTGAGGAGTTACCATGTAAGTACACTGTTAATACAGTGTTGCACAGAGGTTTGGGTTTTGCATAATACATGTAAGTTATGACAGTTTAACACATTGTATCAAGTGCAGAGTTCCTGAGGAGTTACCATGTAAGTACACTGGTACCACAAGGGAAAACTTAAGCTGTAATTCAACATAAGTCCTGCCGGTCATATAGTAAATACATGGTATACACATAGGAATCATCATGGTTTCAGTGTGTTCTTAACTGGCAACTACAGTATGGAAGACTGCGTGTGGAAGTGGAACAACTTGTGTGAATACATATTGTTGTTACAAAATGTAGTTACATAATGCCTGTTACACATGTGTACTTACTGTAGTGGAAAAAGTGTTGTTACCAATGTCCTGTTACACATTTGTACTTACACATACCTTTCCATGGGTTGTTACAAATGTGTAGTTACACAAATATTACAGTTGTAAATACTATGTACCAATGTGTATTTACACTGTAGTTACATACTAAGTATTCACAGGTATTAGGGCCACTTAATATAAAGTGGGACCAATTAATGTAAATAAATAAAAAAAAGTAAACAAAAATAAAACAGTTAAACAGTAACAAGCTACAAGAGCAAAAATAAAAGCAAAGAAATACAATTAAGATATAAGAAAAAAATATAATCCAATCCAATTCAATGGCATTAGAGGTAACTGGAAAACATGACTTCATGTTTTTTTTTTTGTTTTTTTTTACATTTTTACTTTTTTTTAACTTGGAGTTTATCCAATTTCAATTGGTGAAAGGTTTCAGACTTGTGAGGCATTATGGCTAAAAGCAACTACAACTGATTTTGTAAGGTTTACAATTACATTATGCCAAATGTTGTTAACTACTACCATAATTTGCATAATTTTTAATTTAACCTGTTTCATGACATACAGTGTTTAAGTTCAGTGTTATAACATTATTGATTGACATGCACCTGTATGGTTCATATGACAATATATCTGTATTAAATTAGTATGTTTTACATTCAGCGCCATGATTTACATAAAAGTGACATAGGCTAGAAGATTATGCTCAATAAAATGACTGAAAGATTTATAAATGTCTACAGATCTTTAACCGAATAGCAATCATGAGCCGAGGGGAACTGGTGTTCTGTGGGCAGCCTGAACAGATGGTGGATTTCTTCAGCAGCTGTGGATATGAGTGCCCTGAGTACTGCAACCCCTTTGATATTTATGGTAGGGCTTTAGAAGATGAGCAAAGATCTGATTTTTTCTTTAGACTTTAGATTATGCAGTTTTTAAGATGTACTGGTATTAAAAAAACTTTTATCTTTACTGCAAAAAATATGGGGATCTAGTAAAGTGTTCCGCTTTTATTAAATCATCCTTTGTAATGAACAGTTGATCTGACTTCTGTGGACACACGCTCCAGCGAGAGGGAAGCCGCCACCTACAGCCGCATGCACGACATCACATCAGCCTACCAGAACTCAGAGATCTTTAAAAGCATGCTGGGAAGGATCGAGCAAAGCTGCCAAGAACTAGACAAACCCATGATCCCCTTCAAAAGCAAGGAGTCCCCCAACTGCCTGTCCAAACTGAATGTCCTCCTGAGGTAAAACAGAAGCCACGACACTGACTAAAGGCCAGTTTATACCAAGGACGATAACTATAATGATAAAGATAGTTCTAAAAATCTTTCTAAATATAAAAGAATAACAGAGTCCACACCACAACTATAACGATAATGGCACAGAGAAACGATATTGTTGAAATCACTTTTTTTCCAGCAGATGAATGATAAAAACATTGACAGCCAATCAGAATCCATTCTGCTTTAAAGAGCTTGAGCATTTAAATTAATTCATGCATTTCTCTCTTTTACACACACACAGGCGGACCGTACGCAATGTGTCTCGTGATAGGATGGGCATTCTCATGCGCCTCTCTCAGAATCTCATCTACGGCCTCTTTATTGCTTTTTTTCTCATGAAGCTGGGTAAGGATGTAACAAAAGGTGCCGTGCAGGACAGAATCGGTATAATCTACCAAGCTATGGGAGCATCACCATACACCGGCATGCTGAATGCTGTGGCTCTATGTAAGTATCTCATCCACAGTCAAAGTGCCTCAAAATAGACACATTATCTTAAGAGATTGTTAGACATTTAACATTTAAGAGATTGTTAGAGTTTGTGAAAAATTATTTGTGGCATTGCATTTCAAAAAGGCAGCAAGAACTGTAATTATTATGCGCATATGTTTCTGATGTATCAAACAAATGAGTGCATACACAATTCTTATATATTCCCAAATCACAGACTATACGGCAGAATTGATGGTAAAGGTGATGCAGCAGTTAGACTAATTAAGCCAATGCTTTTGGGAAACGTAATCCCTGTCATTTATATATCAGTTTATGAGCGATAAGAGTCTCATTTCACTGTAGGTCACCAAATAAGAGAGAGAAACACACATGAGGTGTATTGCCTCACAAATTGATCCTGCATGTCAAAGAATATTGCTTGACCTAAAACATAGATCTCTTGAGATAGCATATAATTGGTAACACAAGATGTGTCTGCTACTGTATTTTCACTTTTTAAGTGTGGATAACAGTCTAATGTTTTTCTTGATTAAAAACAGTTCCTGCTTTAAGGGCCATTGCTGACCAGGAGAGTAAAGATGGCTTGTACCAGAAATGGCAGATGTTTCTGGCTTACATCATCCATATCCTGCCCTTCAGTATTATCAGTGTGTTCATCTTTACCTCTTTCCTGTATTGGTAGGTATGGGTGTGTGTTTGTGTAAAGCTACTTGAGTTCATCAGAGCTCGGGTCAGGGTTACTAGGGTTCAAATCCAGGGGAATGTCCTCAGGATGAAATAAAATTGACTGGTTTATGGATCGTGACTGTTTCTCTGTGTGTGGTTTGGTGTTTTAGGATTGTTGGGATGAACCCAGATCCCCTGCGCTTCCTGTGTTTTTCAGCGGTGGTCATGGTGCCACACATCGTAGGTGAACTCTTAACGCTGGTCTTGTTGGGTCTCGTTCAAGACCCCAATATGGTCAACAGTGGGGTCGCTCTACTCAATATAGCTGGAATCATGTTGGGCTCTGGATTTCTAAGGTTAAGAAATGATTTTGATACTCACTTGCCAACATGTTTTTTTTTTTTAGTGCTAAAGGAATACACTATTGTTCGTGATTGTTCAGCATTTTGATTTAAATCTACTCTAACCAGTTAGAAACAGATAGTGCAAATGTGCAGTTTGTTCTGAAAAATGTCTTGTTTATAATTCTTTCAGGGGTTTTAAACAAATGCCTGAAGTATTCCAGTGGCTGAGTTATCTAACTTTCCAGAAGTATGGCTGTGAGCTCCTTATCGTCACTGAGTTCTATGGCCTAAACTTCACATGCAGTAAGAAAAATCATTGTCTCCTTCAAACTTATGCAATTCTCAAAATGGACCCTATGAAATGGCTTGACACAAACAAACATTTTTCAAACAAATTTCCGGTGATAATGAATTTCTCAACAGGAAGTTGATGTGGGACAGAGGCTTGTTCCTTTAATAGTTCCTTGTAAATTTAAAAGAATCTTACACTACCATTCAAAAGTTTGAGGTCAGTTAGATTTGTTAATGTTTCTAAAATGTCTCTTCGTCTCATCAAAAAATAAATTCAGTAAAAACAGTAATATTGTGAAAAATTATTACCATTTAAAATAACTGTTTTCTAGTTCAATATATTTTAAATATAAAATACAGGAAAAATTGTAATATTGCTAAATTAGTATTTAACTGTTTATTTGAATATATTTTAAAATGTAATTTATTCCTGTGATACAAAGCTGAATTTTCAGCATCATTACTCCAGTCTTCAGTGTCACATGATCCTTCAGAAATCATTCTAATATGCTGATTTGCTGCTCAAGAAACATTTCTTATTATGATCAAGGTTTAAAACAGTTGTGCTGCTTAATATTTTTGTGGAAACCATGATGCATTTTTCAGGGTTCTTTGATGAAAAGAAAGTTTAAAAGAACAGCATTTATTTAAAATGTTGTAAAATTGTAAAATTATGAATGTTTTTAATGTAACTTTTGATCAATTCAAAGTTGCATGAATCAGAAATGGTCTTTTCTTCCCCATATTGTGATATACTGTATCTGAGTGAAAATACTTCTCGAAACATGAAAAAAGTTTTTGAATAAAGATTATGAGGGCACATTAAGTTTAAAAATATACTTGTGCATGGAAAAATCATTTTTAATAAACTCTGTAATATTCAATAAAAAAATGTCCATAGCGATTTCATAGCTATTTAAATGCAATAAAAGTTCATTTCTTTAAAAAAAAAAAAAGGAAAAAAGTACTGATCTCAAATCTTTGAACGGTAGTGTATATCTGCTAGTTTTTGTCTGAATCAAATGGATAGACATGGATTAACTTTTTGGTTCATGGGATTTTTAACACATATAATGAATAAGGTGTGCATATGGACATCCTCTGACTAACCGTTTGTCTCTCAGCGCCTTTAGATGGTTTGCCAGGAGCTTGTCTGGTAGACAGTGGTAATATGATCATTGATGAGGGTTATCCTGGAGCTCTCTCACGTTACACACTAGACTTCCTCCTGCTCTATGCCTTCCTGCCTGCGCTCGTGATACTGGGTATCATCAGCTTCAAGATACGAGACCACCTCATCAAACGCTAAGCTTCTGTATGTGTGTATGTGTTATTGTGCCAGTGAGCAAATGTGTATAAAATGTTATGCTCTTTATTTTGTACATAGGATATCTCTAGATCATATATGTTTATTACATATATAAAATAAACCACCGTGAAAGCTGAATCTACCCTTTCCACAGTTATTGATCCATTTTCTCCACAATGTT
Organism: Gila orcuttii; assembly: GCA_026230005.1. Classification (NCBI taxonomy): domain Eukaryota; kingdom Metazoa; phylum Chordata; class Actinopteri; order Cypriniformes; family Leuciscidae; genus Gila; species Gila orcuttii. The sequence continues at coordinate 11,631,901 of JAPDVR010000019.1, read as the reverse complement.
CATTATATATATTTTATATATATATATATATATATATATATATATATATATATATATATATATATATATTATAGGTATATATTGTGATTGGTAATGTGACTGTAAATGCTCTGTTGTACATAATAAATGTTTAATAAAAAAAAAAAAAAAAAACGTTTATCCTGATCTTTTAAAATGTATTTAGAAAGAAGTGGCATTTAATGGGTAACACTTTACAACTCATTTGTTTACATTAAGTAATGTATTAACTAACATGAAATAACAATGATCAATACATTTGTTACAGTATTTATTAAACTTTGTTAATGCTAGTTAATAAAAAATCCAGTGCATTTTTTGTTCATGTTAGTTCACAGCGCATTAACTAATGTTAACAGATACAACTTTTGATTTTAATAAAGTATCAGTCAATTTTGAAATAAATTAACATTATCTAAGATTAATAAATGCTGTAGAAGTATTGTTCATTCTTATAGTTCATTATAACTAAATTAGCTAACTAATGTTATCTAATGAAACCTTATTGCAAAGTGTTACCATTTAATGTATAATGTTTAAATTTGAAATACCAGCGAGTGTTTACTTATTTTAATACAAGTCATATGACTTAGTCAAATGAACGCATGCTTTTATTTGTGGATGTTTCTCTACCCAAAAAATTCAGTCCTAATTTAAATAGTGCTTTTCACAATAAATAAAAATAAACTGAGAATGAAAAATACGAACATTGCAGTACAAATATAGTATAAAGAAAAACTTCATTTCCCACAGTGCACTAGGTGTCTTCATCATCAAACGGTGACGTTAACGTTACCCCTCGCAACGGTAATCAAGCGCCTCTTTTTTTAGTCGACAAAACACTGAGGCATCAGTACAGGACTATTATCTTAACTCGCTTCTTTGATGCAACGTTAGAGAATTTTAAAAACACAACTTGTGATAATGCCTAAAATAAAGTAAGTTGCCTGTTGGGCTATTTACACACATTATTTCACTCCTCGTTTAAGTTTACTAGCTTACTAGCTAACGTTACCCAAATTATGAAGAATGGAGCTATGCATACGCTACTATTCAGATGATTTTGTCTCGTAGTTTGGACACATTATGGGATGTTGCTGCAGCGGAAGTACGCAGCAGGGAGAACAGGACTGATGAAGAGGATGCTGAAGAGGACACACACTTCGTCACACAGAGAACAGTCTTCTTCATGGGCAGTAAAGCAGGGGTATGCCTACAATATAGCTTTAACGTTACTGTTTATGGTCTTGAGAAGGTAACGTTATATGCTTATGGAAAACAGGTTAAACAGGCTTTTTTATGTAAGAGTTTATTGAAGCTTTAGACAAAAATTGTAATAAAAATCTAAACAAAAGTTGTGTCATATTTTATGCTTTTATGGCTCGTATACAGTTGTATGATATAGTGAAGAATATGTAACTCACACTCAAGGATGAAAAAACAACTCAGTTTTAACCAGAACCTCAAACTAAGCAAAAATATGTAATTTGCAGTTATTTAAATGGATATATTATTTTTATGGATACATTTCTGAAAGCTTGTAATGTAAATCAATGAAAATTTTATAATAGTATAACAGACTACTTACATGAAATGCATAAATATCAGTTGTCACTCTATATCACTTGATATAATGTCTTACCAAGATGATGCTTGGTTTTATGATCAAACCTCTGCAGTATTCATTGTGCTCTGTAGTTTTGTAGTGCAATGCAATACAATGATTAAATAAACATTGCATCATATTTAATACTTACATTTTTACATGATTAAAAGAAATGTGTATGGATAATCAAGTAAAGTTGCTTCAGTCCACTAAATGTTTATATATATATATATATATATATATATATATATATATATATATATATATATATATATTATAAAGTTTTGGTCATGTTGATAATTTAAGGATAAAATATTTTTAAATATTTTAGCCTCTATTGTCAGAAAACAACAACACACAAATACAAAACATTTGACCTTATATTTCAGGGCAAAACAACAATATTACTACGGTTTCTTGACAGGTAAGTGCGAAGTGTCTTGTACATTTGAAGTTTTTAAGAGTCTTCATGTCACCTCAGATTTGTATTTTTCCCTTTAAACCAGAGATGAGGCAGCTAAACCTACTCTTGCACTTGAGTACACTTTTGGTAGACGAGCAAGAGGGCATAATACGGTATGGGCTACAGTGCTGTCTTCAGTTCTTAGTAGGAACTGATTTTCCATTTTTAATTTATATAAAAGCATCTTTAGCTAGATAAATGTCTATTTTCTCCTTCTCTGCAGCCTAAAGACATCGCTCATCTGTGGGAATTGGGAGGGGGAATCTCCTTATCGGACCTTGTTCAAATTCCCATCACGGCTGACAATGTTAGGTTAGACTCACAGACACTGTACATTCATTCAGGATGGTAATCTGAGAGAGCATTTTAAGTTCCAGTATGTTCCTGGATTTGAAATAAATTTAAAATGTGGTTGCAAACATGAGGTACAATTATTTTTTCAGCACTTTATCTGTAGTACTTGTTCTGGATCTGTCTAAACCTAATGCTCTGTGGGAGACCATGGAAAGGCTGCTCGGATCAGCTCGAAGTCAGGTGGAAAAAGTGTGTGCCGTACTCCAGAAGACAGGAGAATCCAGATCAAGCAAACAACGAGTCCCACGAATCCTCCACAAGGACTATCCGGTAGAGAGGATGATACTGTTGCTCTAAATTGAGTGTGTGCATTTATGTTGCAGTGTATATTACATGAAACAGTCTCTCTTCAACAGGACCGAGAGCTCATCAGCCCTTTTCCTGTTCCACTTCTCATAATTGGCTGCAAGTTTGACATCTTTCAGGTAAAACTTCACTGCATTAGAATGTTCAGATTCAGAATAGAATACTTGGTTTCTGCATAGTATACACTGAATACTGCTAACTGTTTTTAGAGGCCATATTATGCCCTTTTACAAAATCTACTAGAATAGGTTTCCATGTTTGAATGTTCAAAAAACATTATTTTTCACATATTTTGCATTGTTGCAGCACCTCCTTCCCAGTCTGTCAGTAACAGTCAGTCTGTTTAGTTCCGGTTTCTATGAAGCCCCTCTTTGCGAAAAGCGCAGTGTGCTCTAATTGGTTGACCGGACCAGTGAGTAGTGATTGGTCGACCACTTCGAGAGTGTTTCAGAAATGTCCTGCCCCTCACCATAACCGCGAGTTTCAGCTTCTCGGGTGTAAACGAGAAGCTGAAAATTGTGTGTTGTTGGACATGGCAACAACACACTACTAATGCAACTCAACCAGGCCTCACTTGTTTTTTGTTTTTTTTGTATTGTAGGGACATGAACGTTACATTTTCACGCCCCTAAACATAACGTGGAACAAAGCAAACTGTGATTGGTTGCTTTACATGTCAGACGGCGTCTGGGCATTCCTTGGCCAATGAAAGATGCTATGGAGCCCAGACCTTCTGCCGTCAGTCTGAAGGTCTGGCTACATGAAACTAGACACCAGCAGCACACCAGCTTCATGACACTCAAAACTGTCCTGTTAGCTGTTACTATAGCTAACATTGCAACAACAGGATCTCTTGGTTCTGTGAAACATAGCAAAACCAGTTACTCACGTATGTAGCAGAAACAGCGCAAACTCGGCATCCGTTTTCAGGCCTTCCTCTCAGGTGTCTCCAGCGCTAGAAAGCGTATTAATGCGGGTCCTAAAGGTTTTGCCTGATCATAACCCTTCTTTTTCCAGTGATATTCCTCTGAGCTTTTCTCCTTTGTAATGTCTCTCTCAGCCATCTCTCTTTCTACAGTCTTTCTTCTAATCCCGTCTTGCTCACTCTCTCTCCTCCTCTATCATAATCGGACACTTGGTCCAATCCACTTTCAACAGTGTTTCTCAGAAATTGCTTACTGCACCTTTAACACTTCAAAGCTGGATTTTTGAACTAATTTTTATTAAATATTGTAAAAAAATTCATCAGTCTCATTCATGCTGAACTCCTGTCTCCTTCTAGGACTTTGATTCAGAGAAGAGGAAGGTGATTTGTAAGACTCTACGCTTCTTAGCCCACTTCTATGGAGCGTCATTAATCGTAAGACTGAACTCTTATTAAAGTATTGCAGAATTTATCAGTTTGATTTAGTTTGAGGATGTTAATGCAATGTAACTTTCATAAATTTGCAGCTTTAGAAAAAAATATCTGTGAACTGACATTACCCTTGTGTGGCAAAACCCAGCTTTAACTTAGTCAACTGTTCAGCTTTTCTGTTTGTCTATGATCTGTGTTGTATCTGAATGCTCTCTGTCTCTCCATAGTTCACCAGCAGTAAGTCAGAAGCCACAATGTCTAAAAGCAGGAGTTTTGTTAATCAGCTGGCATTTGGGACTGAAAGACCGTATGAAGCTTTCATTATTCTTGAGCACTTTAAATTTGACATATTCTTCATTCATGAAGTTCAGTTGTTTTTTATAAAAAAGAAATGATCTTCCATTCTCTTAGAAAGTCAATCTCTACAGACCCCAGCAAACCTCTGGCTGTTCCAGCAGGATCAGACTCCCTCAGTCAGATTGGTAAGATATGCATTTTACTGTTGTTTTGGTTGAAGTCAAACAAGCTTTTATGCATCTTAAATCAGCATATTCAATATACACTTCCGTTCATAAGTTTGGGGTCAGCAAGAATTTAATCAATTAAACGTCCTTGCTGAATAAAAGCTTAGTTTCTTAAAAAAAAAAAAAAAAAAAACTGATCCCAAACTTTTGAACTCTATGTCTATGTAGTTGAACTCAACTAAAACTATAGTAAGCAATATTTTTTAATTGTTGAATATATAATTTATTAATGTATACATGTTGTATGCAGTTTTTATAACATCATATTAAAATGGTGAAAATTTTTAAAGATTAAATCTTAAAGTAAATTGTATCCCTTAAACTCATCTTTGATCACTAAAATGACATATTTAAACGTTTTTTCCTTGAAAAAAAAAAATTCTTCATGCCTTAAAATAGCTTGAATGTAACTCTACACCCTTGCCTCATTTAGCATATGTGCTTCTATGAATATGCAAATTATCCCCGCCTCCACTTACTCACTTTAAATATGCAGCTTTACTTATGAATTTAAATAGATTGTATCTTAAAACTTAGCTAAGTTCTCATTTGCATTGATTTATTCATCCTCTAGGTCCCCCTGTTTCCTCTGAGATTGATATTGGGAGCCTACATGCCAAAAACCCTTTAGACCTTTGGAAGAAGGTTTTTGAAAAGGTTTTCCCACCTGAGGTACTTTTTGATATTCTAAACACCCCTCCCCCACCACACACACACACACATGCACGCACACATACTAATATAAAATGTCTGTCTGACCCCGATCATTTTTGTTTTTCAGAACACCAAAGAACGCAAAGAGCTGAAAGATCCTGCCAAAGACCCCCAGTACAGTGAGACCTTAATAGACTCAATCAGAGCCCAGAAAGACCAGGTACAAGACACATGTTTACTGCCACTGTAAGATCACCACAGCAGATATTTGTCTTCTAGTAACCTCTAGTCATGTATGTTTATAATCCCTCCTGTAATATACTTTACTGTACCATCAACTGATCCTCCAGACTGATACATGCCCTGCTTTACTTTAGAGTGCTGTATATGACTGAAAGTTACCCTGCACCTCACACCCGCTGGCCTTCAGTAGCCTCTCACCTGCTCTGATTTAGAATGTTATTGCTGACTAGTGCTGGTGCCAAGTGATTGCAATATAAACCAATTGCAATCAGCCAATTTAAGTGACACTTATTTCAAACCCTAAACTTATAGAGTAAAACATGTTTTTATGAACTACAACAAATATATATATATATAATCTTGTTATTTAATAATTCGATTTTTTTAGGATGGACATAACTGCACAGAGAACCAGTTGAACCAATTTTTTTTTTAGTATTTATCATTGTAAACATGCTTCATGTGAAGTTTAGAGCATGTTAAAATATGACAAAAAATATCCAGATCAGTGTTATTAGTATTATTTTTTTTATATATTTATTCATATTTTGAAAAACCTTTTTTGAATTTTCAGTTTTTAGCAATTTTATGTGCTTTTGTGTAAAAAAAAAAAAAAAAAAGAAATATATATATATATATATATACTGTATATATAAATAAATAAATATATATATATATATAATTTTTACAAAAGCACAACATTTCTAGAAATGTTTAGTACTTTAACTTAAATTAAAATGAGAAATTTTGCCTTGGCAACTAACTGAAATATATGTATTTTTTTATTTCAGTTAGTTGCTAAGGCAAAATTTCTCATTTTCATTTAAGTTTTTGATCTTATATTTATTTCAGATTTATTTATATAATAAAAAAAGAGTTTTAACATTTTATTTGTTAACTTTTTAACAACACTGATCTAGATGTAATGCACTTCAGTTAAAGCCCAATTTTTAATTGGTTCAATCTGACAGATGAAATATCAGGCACACACATGTATTTAATAAGTAAGAGACCACGTTGCACAGCAATAAGCATCTTTTTTCTTGTCTCTTTTCTCAGGAGCTGGAGCAGTACAAGAGAGAACAAGCAAAGTCCTGGAAAAGTTTGGCTCTGGATCCATAGATTTCATTCAAAAACCCTCAAAAGACCGGCAGGTTCAGCATTAACTTACTGCACTGTACCGCATGGACTTAAATTTATGTTTCCATTATTTACAGTAAAAGATATATGACACCATTTTTTATACTGTGTGTATATATATATATATATATATGTGTGTGTGTGTGTTCACATTTCCATTCTTTTCATTTTCCCTAAACACCACTCTGCTTCAGAATTAAACAAAAATGTTTATTTAATATGCTGTTCCCCCCTTTATTGAGTATATGCAAAATTATGTAAAAAGAAAAAAGTGCCATAAGTAAATGAATTGAAAGAAACAAAAATAAATAAACCATACATTAAAAACAACAAAAAGTTGAAAAAACAACAACAAAAAAAACACTGATATGATACACAATGTGTAAACCACACTGGGAAAATCTATGTACCAAGCACCTTTTCTGCCGTTCCACCCTCTCATACAGCGGCAGACTGTCACACAGGTTGTTTTCTGTCAGAGGGGCGTCCCACTGTAAAGGCATCTTGTAGTGAGTACAGTGAGATGTAGTGGTGTCATAATCCTTTTTGTGCTCTGAATCATTCCATTTCACATTAGTCCTTTGATGTGCAAAATGAAACCGTAGCACAATGAATCAAGTCTTTTCATCCTTATAAACCAAAAGAGTAAGCTGAGAATACTGGGCACTTAGTGACATTATACATGTATAAAACACAAAAAAAGCCCACTAGATGTATTCTGTCTGGTACCTATCTGCCCTATTGTCTAGGTCTACAGTTACACTATATGCCAGAAAAACTCTTCCTACAGGGCTCCTAAAGAAAGGCCAGGTACGTGGTTCCGGTTTACTCCAACATCCTCCTAAAAATACAGACAAGCAGCAGAAGGAAAGAAACGGGTAAACAGTAAACGCACACAGAGACATGGAACATTATCGTGAAAAGAAGGCTAGTAAGTATCATAGATGTCCGTCTATGCAGAATGTTAGTACACACGCGCTTACAGTCATAAGGCTGATTCAGCGATCAACAGTGCTGATCGAAGGAGCAAAACAATTTAGCCAGGGCGCAGTTTACCAGTCCATTAGTGCATGCCATGCATTCGTCTGCAAGTTCCCTCTTTATGGTTTTCTGATCGAAAACTGCAAAATGATGCAAATAATTTCAATGGATATTTCAGCCTCCAATGATACAAATTCTTTGCATTAAAAAAAACAACCCAAGAACATTATTATTAAGCTAATTTAGAATAGCTTGAATGCACAAAATTCATAAAACATTTTCCAAAAATTACAATTATCTAAATAGACAAATTTGAAATAGAAATGGCTGAGTTTGCACATAGTTTGCTGTATTCAGTTTGGTAAACTGGGTTGTTGCACTGTGCAGAACACAGAAAGGTGAGCTCAGAGGAGAGCAGACAGGCACTGGAGTTGCTTTAGTCCGTTCACGAGGGATACGTCTGGCAGTTCAAAGGGCTTGGATGGCCACTAGCTTCCTGTCACATGCAGCTGTGTGTGTTTTGGTGAGGTTTTGCTTAGCCAGTCAGTCCAGATACACAGGTGTGATCCTAAAGGTTACACTACAGGGTAAAACGACAAACACACCTCATACAGAATCCTGTAGTAATAATTACATTATACATACACAAAAAGATCCATTCAGGAACAAGCTACAGTATGTAGTTAGTCCAGTTTACTAAAAGATTATTGGCTAGCGATGGCACTCTCCTCTCCTGTGGGGTGTGTGCGGTTTAAGTTGAGTCCCATACTGGGTTTCTCTTGGCTGGGGTTGGTTATGGTTGTTTTTGGTGGTGGTTGGGGGGCTCCGTTACTGGGCAGGGGTCCCCACATGCTCTGAGAGCCAGGGCTGGTTCTGGGTTTGGGGGTGGTAGGACTGGTCAGGCCGAGGCTGGTCAGAGCGTCAAGGGTTCCATCAGGGTCCACCATGACATTTATAACTGCAGGGATAGAGAAATACATCAGAAAGTGTGAATGTTTGTGTACTTTGTTCATCATGAGTTGGCTGATGTAATGGTAAGAAGTTATTTAAATATATATAAAATGAAAAAATAATTAGATGATTAAAGCAAGGTCAATTTAGTTCCATTGTGCAGCTGTTGCACGTAGTGTAGACATGTAAGAAGAAGCTAAGTGTAAGTCTTACCTTGAAGCTGTTTTTCTACCTTCTTCAGCTCTGTTAGTATAGATGAAATGTCCTAAATGGCACAAAGAATAATTAGAAAAAAGTACAGATCAACATCAATTACTGTAAGACATTCACTATTGATGAACTTACCTTGTTTGTAGTTTTGGGAAGCGGAACTTCATTGTCCAAACAGAGTTTACTCTCAATATCATCCCACTTCCTGTCCTTGTCTTTGAACAATATCCTTTAAAATAGTAAATAAGAAACAACATTAAAAATGTATTTTAAATGTTACAAGAGATAAACACACACACATAGTTTGATCATGAAACTCTATAAGGCACAGGCTAATAGAATTTTACAAGCAATCACTTTACAGGCAATCACATCATTGTGGCACAAGCTGATTGGCCTCTGCTGATGAGATAGCTTTTTCAACTTTTAAATAGTCATAACAAGTCTAAAAAAAAGAATACTTAATTTAGTATGGCAGGTTTAATGTAGGATTGCTAAGTTTGGTTTCTGTAACATTTTCAGCAATGACCCTTTATGTAATTTGGTTTGATGAGCAACACTGTACACATTTCATTCCATGACTGACCTGATTTTTCCGGCAGTTTTATCTACAGACTGTCGGATTTTGGAAGACAGTTGGGAAACCGACGTCAGCAATAAACTGTCTAGCACCGCCTACAAAACAACCAGCAGGACCTTGTCAATCAATAAGTTACCAAACAAACAACATCCAGTCAATAAAACACAGAGGTAATTAATCTTAATGACATCATATCGGTTTTCATATCACCACCACAAGATGTTCTCAAGTGGAGAGCCACAAACACACACTTAAAAATAAACAACACACCCAAAAGTGTGCTGAATCTTTCATCAAACATATTCAAGATTAGGTAGTATTTAAGTTAAGCGGTTAATTCATACCGGTCTCACCTCATCCCGGTTCCAGGTACGTCTGCGCAGGGCCCCCTGAGGGTCCAGGCTGTCCGGGGCCCGGGGACGAAGCTCCACTGGTTTGCCATTGATCTCTGAGGCTTTGGTGTGAACTACAGGGGGAATCTTCCTGAAGTTTAGACTTTCGTCAAAAACTCTCTCTACCAGCTGAAGACAAGGTGAAATAACGACAAACTTATTAAGAACGAGCACCTTGGCAAACGAATAAACTTCTTGAAACTGGAAGTTAGGGAAAGGCAGTGAGCTGTACCTCCTCTCTGGTGTCGATGGCGGAGCCCGGTGTGGTGGCGGCTGTGCTGACGGTGGTGCTGGGTGCTGTGCCGGAGGAACTGACCGAGTCGATTTCGCCTGCCACATCATGGATCTCTCGCGCCAGGATAGCCAGGTCCTTGGCGAGGTCCTGACTGATTCTGCGCACACAGGGAAATAACCTATAAACATTCAGATGGGTGTCTAGAAACAAGGGGTGCACAAATACAGACACATCATGCAAATGACACGTACAAACTCACATTAGGTAGTCCCTACTCAATTCATGCATATGCAATCCCATTCCAAATGAATGTACTGTATGAATGACATGCATCACATGCAACATTTATACAAATATAATTATTATTAACATGACATACTACCGTTCAAAAGTTTGGGGTCATTATAATTTTTTAAAAGAAATGTATACTTTTATTGAGCAAGGATGCATTAAATTGATCAAAGGCGTTTATTTAATATATTATATATATATGTTAAATTACAATTTTAAATTGTAATAATATTTCACAATTTTACTTTTTTTTTACTGTATTTTCGCTTAAATGCAGCCTTGGTGAGAATGAGAGATATTAATTTTTTATTTATAAAACAAAAAAATCATACCGACCCGAAACTTTTGAATGGTAGTCTATATAATATAACATGCTAAACACATCAAGGATAGCTCAATACGTCTGACTCACACATTTGTTGTGTATACGTTTTGATAATTCTTATGGTATTCTAATGTTGAAAGAGGTTTTAGAATAACCATAAGGTGGCAGTATTGCTACATGAACAAATCACAAATTTGGCTGATGAGGCATTCAGTATATGGATTGTTAAAGATGCAATGTGTCATTTTTGTTAAACAAAAATGTAAAATTCACACAGTATCTCTTTCCTCATTAATAACATTAATAGAAACTAATTTTACACATAAAACAGTATGAATAGTGATTTTGAAAAATGTTTAATAAAAACCCCAGTCATATAAGTAGCCTAATAAAAGCTGTTTAACATTAAGTGGGACATATTATCAGCTGAATTATACTACTTGCTTTAATGTGCTAACTCAAATTAACCATGGCTGACAGCAAACAGTGCATTTCTACAAGGGCATTGGCCATTGAAAACTTTTGAAGTTTGAGAGAGAGAGCATGTGATCAGGTTATATTAGTGTGTGCCCTGCAGCAGTGGTTTTGAAGACAGTCTCTCTTGTTGCAGTTCCAGCTGTGACTAATGCTATATGAGGATATCTCCTGAGATAACAGATTATATGCCCGCATGTAACACAACAGTGACTGCCCACTTTTTCAGCGGCCTTGGTTCTCAGTGTATATTTACCCATTCATTTTCCACACAGATTTTAAAAGATTCTTCAGTAAAGATATTTTAAACCTTGAACCAAACAAACCAGTTCTGAAGTAAAGAAGTGAAACTCAGACCCAGCCATTGCTGCTTTCTTACAAGAGCACCCTATTGAACCGGGGAAATGAATAATTAAAAATATAAATTGAAATAGGTTTTTATATACATAATTATAATAATAATTATAGTGTTGTGTAGGCAATTTTACTCAGTGAGAGATTTATTCATGAGGGAATAATTATCTCATAATATTATTGGAGGCTTACACACATTACATACAGTTAGTATGAACTGCGCATTAATTTGAATGGTGACAGCATTATACGGGTGGCTTGATGCAGGACATGACATGTAGATAACTTAAAAAAGAATTATGCAACGTAAAAAATGCTGTCTGCTGTGCCATTAGAAATATGTTATTTACCCTTAAGAAGCTTTATCTGCTTCACATGTCAAATTAAATGAATTGGTCATTACAATAGGCTACTCTTGCCATTGAAAGAAGTGTAAAGCCTGTACAAATACTAGAAATCGTGAAAAATAGAAATAAGTGGGAATCGTGTAAAAAACATTTAATTTATCTATTAGAATGTTTGTCATTTTATGTCGTTTCCTTTTTTATTTATATGATGTCATTACATTGCTGTCTTGACTCCAGCCAAGAGAAGGTTTGAAGAAATCGTGATCAATTATGATCAATGATCACAATTAGAAGATCTGGCATCTGTCAAATGATCTCAGATGTATTAAGCGAGGTATGAAGAACGGACACCTGGACCCAGTGCTTAATTTGTAAATGAGTAATTACCGCTGTTACAAGGCGCTGTGAGCGACACTGACCATACAACTTCAGTTTTCCCAGAACATACAATGACGTCACTAGACGGTGATGGCACAACTACAAGAGCACGACCCTGACTACATATAGCTAGATTGAGACCAAATATTATTTAGTTGATCAGTGATATTCTCTCTCACCTCTGACATCGATTTCTGATTCTGACTGATCGAACTCCTGTTGCTCGTGTCTCTCGCTATCCTGATTCACGAGTTCACACTTACAAATAAGTCAGATAGAATAAATGGTATGCGTATTTGGCGTGCTGTCCGAGGAGAGGGCTCCGGGCTCGATATTTGGCCCGAACCCAGAGTACTCCCCCTGTATTCCTGACTGTGGTAGAACAAGCCAAGAGGGAGGAGTCGGGGTGGTGGAGGGATGCTGAAAACTGTCCAGGAATGTAGGTTAGTCGACTGAGTGTATATATAGGCTTCCTCTCATGCTGATAGGATAGACGTGGTAATTGATTAGATTGATTATTTGAACGTGCTCCTCCCGAACTTTGTTTAATGAAACATCATTTAGTATTAGCAGTTCCATCTTCGGGATCTCTTTTGATCAGAAACATCATCTGAATATGGAAAATGGCGATATTAGCTTATTTTTCCTGAGAATTGGATAGAGAATCACACTATCACCATGTAATGCACTTGTTAATGCCGGATCATTTAAAAAAATATGCAGAACAGGATCTGGCTCAAATTAAGCACTGTCTGGACCCTACTCTAGCGCTACACAGACTGGAGAAAGCATAACATAAAGATGACTACATCACATTTTTCTGTCAAGTAACCGTGGGGCATTTAAGAAAAGACAAAAAGTTAGTTTGTTTGTATGACAAGGACAGAGAGTTGATAAGTACCTGGCGATCTCCTCGCTGTGAGCCGTCCAGTCTCGTATGTACTCCTCCTGTTCTTTCATCCTGTTCTTGAGGAGGAGACCCCCGGGGCTGGTCGTGACCGGAGCGGGAACACCCAGCCTGCTGGTGCGAAGGGTGGTGCCCGGCCGCAGGCGAACGTGTTTGGGAGAGTTCCGGTTGGAGCCAAACTCATCCTCAGAGGTAGAGGCATATTCAGGAGGCAGCCGTCTCCACCGGTTATTGGCTGAAAGGAGAGAGAGAGGTATGACTGAAATGTTTGCAGAAATACAATTAATAGTGAGCAATAAAGTTCTATATGAATTGGGGGTTGGTTAGAGGTGTGCACATTTCCAAAAGGTCTCAAAAACATTTAAGAGCAGTTAATGTATCAGTATTTTTGTCAGAATTACAAACACAGTGTCCAAACGTCTTGCATCACTATTACATGATGCAATGATCTTCTTCCCCATTGGCTCAAGGTTTATTAACATGGCAACTAAAACATTCCGTTATAATTAGATTCAATTATCATTGTACAACAATCTTGTTGTTGTTTCAATGCAAAGTTTGTATTTGTACTTTATTATACACTATAATGATTCCCATTAAAACCTTGTTTCAAATGGGGATGGAGCAAAGATAGTAGTATTTAGCAAAATCATGTATAAAGAGTTTAAAACAAACCACCAAGCACAAAAGAGGCTTAATATTGCATTTACCCCAGCAAATATCAAACTTGTTCAAAGCGAACAGAAAAGATCTTCTGATCAACTATCTCTAAAATATGACACTAGCAAGTGATGAAAAAGACATTTGAGTTGATTTTTTAGTGGTTAAAGATCTGGACTGGTATTGCAAGTGTCCTTCATGAACTCGCTTGCATCTGCGATGAATGTTTTCTTTGCGCTTGTGAAGCCGTTTGCTGTCATGTTGTTTTACTTTGTGCCACCAGGGGGAATGTGTTTAACATCCGCTGACCCTCATTTCTTATTGCTCAGTGCTTGCATCAGCATAAGAGACAACTTTCCTCTGATTTTGACTGTGTGGCAGTAAAGGACAAACATCTAAGAAGTCATAATTTAAATATTAACATAATTCATTAATTTCTCAAAGCACTGAATCTACAAATGTACTCTTAAGAACTTTAATATTAGATCTAAATGTATCTCTCTCTAAATGTTTAAAGGGAAAGCAAATGAGCTGAGCTCCTTTTCATCACTGCTGAGTTTGATAAAAAAGCATAAATAAATAAAAATTAGATGACACATTGACTAGAATGGCATTTAAAAGCATACTGAGATTCAGTTTCTACTGTTTTCATTGTATGAAAACCCAACACACACACACACACACACACACACACACACACACACACACACACACACACACACACACACACACACACACACACACACACACACACACACACACACAGCCCAGAGATGGTACAGTACCCATGAGCTCCTCCTCTGCGAGAACACTTTCAGGCTCAAGTTGAGTTTCTGTATAAAATGGGATCTTTATAAATATCACAAGCATGCAGAGACAGACAATTACAGACATACATTACTAATGATACCGATTCAATCCACATAAAACATCACAAAACTGCACTGCTAAATTCTGCTGAATGCTAAACATCTCATTTTAAGCAAATGCAGTTTTTAATAGGCTGTAGAACTTTCATCATACATTTTAATGATTTTATGCATGAAATGGAAATTCACCCTATCTATTTACAAAATGAATGTTATTGATCTTATCTCCGGCCCTTTCTTACAATATACCTCAAACTCGCATTCAGATCTTCATCCAACCAATTCTGCTTCTTTAAATGCTGGAGCTACTTTTTAGAGGGATTCTCATTGGCTGTCAATGTTTTTATTGTTCATCTGTGTCTGTTGTGATGTAGAAATTGCAATAATTTTATTCCTTAAAACTCATTAAGGTATTTAAGTGTTTTTTCCTTGAAAAAAAATTCTTCATGCCTTAAAATAGCTTGAATGTAACTCTACACACTTGCCTCATTTAGGATACGCAGTTCTATGAATATACAAATTAGCCCCACCTCCACTCACACTAGAAAATACTCAACAATGGTGCCGACTTATGAATTTGGACACGGTTTGTCTTAAACTATATTAAAAACACCACATAGACATATAAACAACATTAAAAGCTGAATTTTTACCACAGGGGGACTTTAAATTTTGAAATATTATTAAAACTTTACACTTATAGTTATCATTATGGTTATAGTCTTTGGTGTGAAGTTTGCTATTACTGTTTTTTTAGGAATTATTTTTAATTTGACAAAATAAAATCACGCAGCATGCTATTAACATGCTAATTAAAGCCCTGCTGCTAAAAACAAACAAATATATAAAAAAAATCTAGATCTCTAAACTAGTCAACCTCACTAACTGAGTAGTCAGTTGTCGGACTTCCTTCGCTACTGCATACTCAGTACTTATCTGAAATGAAAAGAAGATATGGCATCCAAACAAATTACCTTACTTCAACTGGCTTCTGTTAGCAGGAACAACTAACAATTAGCAAAGGTTTTTGTAGCATTTTCAATCATGCAGAGCTACTGTACATGAGTCATACTACTACTACATTCCTTCTCACCTGATGGGGTGCTGTTGAAGGGTGCTGTCTTCGGCTTGGGGTCCGTTAGCTTGGAGACACTATTAGCCCTCATGCGTGCAGTTAGCTTGCTGTCCGCTGCTTGTTGATTTGTGCTTCTCAGCCCCAGACGAAGCGCCGTCTCTGCCGACACACGTGATGCTGCGGTCCGACCGACCGTGGCCTCCGAATCGCTCCGTGCTGAGAACGAGCCGAGTCTGGTGCGTCGAGGCTGCGCTAGCATGTCAATGCGTGACTGCGCCTTTCTTCCCGATGGTGGTTTAGAAGTGGAACTAGTGGTGGACACCTCAGATGCCACTGAAACCCTGTCTGCATCCGCCAGGTCTGTGTCCGACGTTTCTCCAAGCCGAGCCCTGCGCAACAGAGATGCCCGCGTGGGACGGGGCTGCGGAAGACCAGCCTGTTTCACAAGGGCCACGGTGCTAGTTTGCACCGTCTTGCTGGGCTTTGCGGACCTTGCGGATTTGCTGGCATCAAGCTTGGACTGCAAGAGGTCATCGGTGGAGGTGAAGTAACCTTTGGTGAGTGAGCGGCTGGAATACATCTCCTGGTCCGAGGAAAGGATGTCTGAGATGGCTAGTGAGGACGTCTGGTCGTCATCCGTGAGATCTTGGGATGGTTGCCGGCCACGGGAGGCTGTCTGTACTGAACGGCGAGCATCTGAGCGGCTTTCTGTGGTCTTGGTCTTGGTCTTCCTCTCCAGGCGCTCTCTCGCGCTGGTCGTGGTTTTTGATGTGGCGCTCGCATTGCTCTTCTCTCTATAAAGGCTGCTGAGGGATCGTCGCTTCTGAACCGCCTTGCGATCGGCCTCGGCTGCCGCCTGGCTTACCGTGCTGGCTGTGTCGATGTCAGACTCTGGGGATAAAGGGCAGACTGCGGGGTCCAACTTCTTCTCATCCCGGAGTTTAGCCTCAAGGAATGCCATGACAGCTTCAGTGTCTTTGAGAAGAGTTGCCGTGTCCATGCTGCCCACCGAGTCGCTTCGCTCCCTCCCGCCGTTCTGTCGGTTGATGTGAGGAATCAGTTCTATGGGGACGTTACCGCTGGGCTTCTCAATGGTAAAACTACCCTGCCTCACCAGCGCTTTCCCAGACCTCTCGCTGTCACTTCCTTTACTCTTGTCCTCAGAACGCCTCCTGCGACTCTCCTCTGGCGTTCTCCTCTCTCCACTTCCCAGGGGGCGCGCAGAAGACTGTTTTACAGCCTTCCCGTCCTGCTGGATGCTCTTGGATTGGCTAGACTCAATGTTCTTGTTGTCCGGAGTTTTGAGGCACTCGCCATCACCTTTATGGTCACTGTGGCTTTCTTTTTCCTGGGGTTCTGTGTCCTGCTTCTCACCAATCTCAGAACGCTTGATCTTCTCCTCAGTTGGAAGCTGTGGAAGAGTCCTTCTTTTGCGCTCAGCTTGGCTGGAAGTGGTGGAACCGGTGCTCTTGATAGAGATGCCAGCCTCAAAAGCATCACCATCTAAAGTGGGAATAAGAAAATACATATTATAGCACTTCAAACATATCCACTACTGTTCAAAAGTTAAGGGTCTGTAAGATTTTTTTTATTATTACAGCAAAGACATCTATATGTACATGATACAAAATATTTAATCTAAAAAAAAATCCTGTTATTTTAGTTTTTATCAATTTATCAATAAATACTGAAACAAATGTATCATGGTTTCCAAAAAATATTACAGTACAGCTGTTTTTAACACTGATAACAAGAATGCTTTTGAGCAAATCAGCATATTAGAATGATTTCTAAATGATCATGTGACACTTAAGACTGGAGTAATGGCTCCTTAAAATTCAGGAATAAATTACATTTTTTATAATAAAAAAAAAAAGAGAAAACAGTTATTTTTAAATTGTAATAATAATCCACAATATTACTGTTTTTACTGTCTTATTGATCAAATAAATGCAACCTTGGTGAACATGAGACTTCTTTCAAAAACATTACAAAAATTCTTATTGACCCTAAACTTTTGAACAGTAGTGAACATAATTACAGAACATGTAAGGGATAATCCACGGTTAGGTGTGCATTACACAATTTTAATGATTGATAACATACACGTTATTGGGCGATATTATAGATTTTTTAAATTTAGCAGTATTTTGATATTGGATATATACAATTCAGTAAATTACCTCGTTCTTGATGGATAAAAGGTGGTGGTTCGGCTCCAGAGCCCTCTGGGTCTGTTCGTTTTTGATTAGCAGCTAAACTGGCCCACTGTGAAACCCAGCGAGGGCTGCCGACTGCAACTGAATCCTCCACAAGTCTCTACAAATGAAGTAAAGATGTTTCTCTAATCATTATTAATCACTTGATTCACCCCTGCAAGGGATGTCTGTGGTACAGTCCTGCATAGAGCTGATGACATGGGTTGTGTGTGGAATCACATTACATTTATAATTTCCAAACAATCTACACTAATTTGATTATGCTAGTCTGAGTAAGCACCACTATAAATAGTTATACAACAATAAGAAAACTCGAGTCTCTGCTCATATTAGAGTGAATACTGGTTGTAAACATGGCGTGGATCCACAACAAGGATTCAAAACAAGGACTCTTTTGTAGCCTTACTTTTGTGTGTGTGTGTGTGTGTGTGTGCGCTTAAGTTTGTGTGTGTGAATGTTGCCTTAAGGCAGCAGACTACTACTTCTCATTCCTGAACTAGGTCAGTGAGCAAGTGGCCAGTTTTCTGCCTAACAAGGAAGTGGTCAGTGGAGGGAGTGACTAACAAAGAACTGTGTCAGTATTCCTGAAAGCCAGTCCAAGTAACATCAAACCGTATCATTCAAACTAGAATGTGAAATGCAGTTTCAACTGGAGTAGTCGTAGTCCAAAACAAACATTGACATCAGAAAAAACCTGGTTTCTGTTACATGTGCTGTTTGATGTTTGACATCAGCACAAACATTATGCTCCAAATTAAGAAAACCTATCCTTGTTACCTGTCAACTGTCTGTAAATTATATAAACGCATAATGAGATAATGAAGGATAAAATACAAGGTACTTTGTCATACAGAATAGCTCATGCGTTAATCTAAAAGATTCTCCAAATGACAACTTGACTTAGGATGCTGACATATGTTCACCTCAGCCTTTACCTCAGACACAGTGGAACTGAGTTTCTTGCCTTCCTTCACTTTTCCACCTGCTTCCCGTTGCTCAGGACAACCAGGATCCTGAGAGTTCTCCACCCCAAACACCTACACATGACAAACACAAAAACACATGTAGGAGAATCAGCGAGCTGTGACACAATGGCAGCACCTATATGACGAAAAGAGGACAAATAAACACAGCTTCACAGACTCCATAGCAACAGAGCCAGAACAACATCTCAGGAAGGAACGAACAGGAAGTATGTCAGTTCAAAAGAGATACCTTTACCACACAGGATGTGAACACAGTAAGTAAACTTACGTCATCTTTATTGACAGTCACTCTAATTAATATCTAACTAATATCTCTGTCTAACCATTCAACTATTTACTTGGATGATACATTGAATGTTCACCATATATTATAAATTATTCTGATGCCACTATAAAATTAAGCAATATTGGAAGGGATTTAATCTGCTTTTAATTTGGTTGAATCTTCATTTCAACATTTTAAAGTTTCCTAAAGACTTACACTACCAAATTTTGGGGTCAGTAAGGTTTTTTTTTATTCAGCAAGGACATTCAATTGATCAAAAGTCACATTGAAGACATTTATAATGTTACAAAATATTTTTATTTCAAATGAATGCTGTTCTTTTGAACTTCCTACGGATCAAAGAATCCTGAAAATGAAAATGTATCACACAAAAATATTAAGCAGCACAACTGTTTTCAACATTATCATCTTCAGCATCAAACTGGCATATTAGAATGATTTCTGAAGAATCATGTTACACTGAAGACTGGAGTAATGATGCTGAAAATTCACAGGAATAAACTACATTTTAAAACATATTAAAAGTTATTTTAAATTGTAATAATATTTCACAATATTACTGTTTTTTACTGTATTTTTGATCAAACAAAGGAGCATTGGTGAGCATATGAGACTTCCTTCAAAAAATGTAAAGAATCTTAACGACCACAAACTTTTGAACGATAGTGTATGTAATGACGAGAATGTATATTGAAAATCATCAGGAGGCTTAAAAATTGTAAGATTTTTTTATGCACCCATCATTTATAGCTGAAAACCACAAAATGCGCAATATTCTTATGTTTTCCATGTTATTTTATAATTAAATACATGAACATTCATAAACAATCCATAAGTAATAGCACCCAGACATGCATTAAAAGACAAGGCCTGAAGTTAAAGTGAATAATGGAGGAGTTGATTGGTTGGCCACATGAGAGCCATTATAAAGCCATTAAACAGAGCTTCACAGCGAGATGCACTCAAACTGCTTGATGTTCAGAGACAGATTTCCAGGACAAACACAACCTTCACAATGCATTCAGAAAAGCACGTTGGAAATCATTACAGCTCTAATAATGTTGAATATCAATTGATTTTCCGATATTTCTGACCTTTAACCCTGAGTATTAAACTTCTGCATTCAATATAGCAATCCATTTTTTGTAATTTCCTCTATTTCTCGCAAAGGGAAGTGACTATAGTCAACATGAGTCTTGTGAATAATGATGAGGTTTAATGACAGGGAAACTCCACCATTCTGTAGAAGGATAAATCCTGAAGTGTTTAACAGATGAAAACACATCAATATGATTATGTGTCAGACAATCTTTAGGGTTAGAGTTGTCATACCTTATCGATCATTCGCCTTGCTTCCTCTTCCTCAGGGTTGCTTTTATCCAGTTCAATGGTGTACGTGCCCTTGTCACTCAGTTCGTCGTCTTGTTTCTGAGCCTCATCTGTGGGACTGGGTTGACCAATAGCAGCAGGGTTCTGCGCCACCTTGGGCTCCTCCGATCTCTGCTTGAGCAGGAGTCGAGCAGCCGTGGGGGCGACCGCCGCCAGGGTCGATGACATGGCCTTGCTGGCGTCCGCTGCTGTGGCGACGACCTTAGGACGTGAGGGCGGTGTAGGGCAAAGCCCCTCCCCTGCCACTCCTCCGAGCAGCGGTGCGGCCTGCGAAAACGAGTAGGAGCGCCTTTTGCAAGGGTTATCCTCGTCGTAGAACTCAATCATGAAGGCTGTGCGGCTCACAGAAGACGACCCCTCTGTTCTGACCCGACCAACTCCTGCAGCTCTCAGACGCTCCTCCAGTGCGGCGTGACGTTTGCTGCCAAAGCGCAATCCCAGGCCGTTCTCGGAATCGCTCTGCGTCCCATCCTCGTGTTTACTGCCTGTAACAGAAGATCGTTTTGAGGGGTTACGGCAAATCCGGACACAGAACAGGGCAGTGCTTTCAACCAAGCGCACAACTTCAGACTTAAACCTAACCAGAGCTAACACAAACCCCCCCATACGCTTCACCATGAGGCTGTGATGGCATTAAAGCAGGACTGCAAGTCTCTGGACGCTAACTAAGCCCTACTCTCAGCCAGAGCACAGGGAAGAAAGGGAGAGGAAATAAAAGGTGGAGGAGGGGGTCGTCTATTCTTCAGCTTCGTCGGCTGAGGAAGCAGCATGCAGTCAGAAGTGACAGCCTCTGCTCTGAGAGACTGGGAGAAACAACTACACCACTCCGACAGTGGCCTTTCACGCACAAAGCGCGAAACAAAGCAGCTCTTCTGTGTTGCACAGCATGTTCTTTGAACGAGGAGAGCTGGCCCCACCAGCCCTCTATGAGTCAGACTGCATTTACTCCAACTAGTCCGATAACACCAAAACAAACATGTGTATTAAATTATACAAACACAGGAATTCACCTGTATTATTGTTTCACTGCCTCTAGTCCAAGCTCTGTACACTACCGTTCAAAAGTTTGGGGTCAGTAAGATTTTTTTTTTTTTTTATAAATTATTACTTTTATTTACTATTCAGCAAAGACACATTATATAGATAAAAGTGACAGTAAAACATTATATAATGTTACAAAATAAATGCTGTTCTTTTGAACTTTTTATTCATCAAAGAATCCTGAAAAATTGTGTCATGGAAGCAGCAAAACTAATTTTTTAACATCGCTATTAATTAGAGATGTTTATTGAGCACCAAATCAGCATATTAGAATGACTTCTGAAGGATCATGTGGAAATTCTGCTTTGATCACAGGAATAAATTAGATTTTAAAATATATTCAAATAGAAAACAGTTATTTTAAATTGTAATATTTCACAATATTACTGTTATATTGTTCAAATAAATGGAGCCTTCGTGAACATAGGAGACATCTTTAAAAACAAATCTTACATACTAAAAACGGACTACAAATTCAAACAGTAGAGTATCTACTTAACTGACATCCAACTTTATTATTAACAAACTATTATGAAGATGAAAACAAAACAAAACAACATAAAACCATACAAACGAAAACTAAACAGACTTACGGATAAATAAAAAAATGGTATGGTCTGTTTTTAATTGACCTCTCAAGCCTGACTTCAGACTGTGTCTATTCTGCCCAATAAGACAGGAAGGGGCATTTGATCAATATGTAAAACAACCAACCAACCATAGTTTGCTTTTTGCAAATGATTTAAATCTGAAATCAATGACACCACAATAATATAATAGAGTGCAGCAAAGTGGTTGCAACAAACAATGAGCAGCTTAAAGTTACAAAGAAAACTAAGACAATTAGTTCTCCAAATATCCTCAAACAATAAATAACATAAACACTTAAATAAAATGTATAACTGCAATGGAAAACTATACTGAAAACATGTTTTTAAATGAAAACAGTTTCAGCACCATTAAAACTAACTAAAAATAAACTGAAATTGAAAACCAAAATACTAAATGAAAAACTACATCAACTCTGCTGAGATCATGAATTTAAATATTTATGTCATATTTTACATGAATTTTAAATGAATTTTTTCTCCAGTTCTCCAAATTCCATTACACTATTTTCCCACCTCAAACAAGAAACAAATCCCACAAATGATCAAAACAAAAATCTAACTCACCGGTGGACAATTGAAAGAACAATTGAACTCACCAGTTCTCAGATCGCACCCAACAAAACAAACAGCACCAATGCAGCTTCCAAAAGACAACCGCAAACACAAGCACTAAAAGAACCACGCCTGAGACTGGATAGACCGCATAGTCCACCAGCCTTCACCAATTATCATTCCTGCTTAGAGCTCACATGTGGATTCATACGCTCTCAAATGTATACGCACTCCTTTGGCTGCAAAGCACACGCTTCTCATAAATTACCAACCAATTCTTTACTGAATCAAGCATTGGCGAGCTGAGCGGGCTTTCCTGTCCCGAAGTGACATGCTAAAGCATTTTTAACAAAGAAAAGTCCTACCGAAGGGAAGTATTCCATAGAAGGAGATGATGATTTTGTTTTTTAAATTAGATCTTGTATAAATGTAGATCTCAAAGCCTAGCTAAATTACCACACAGACTGATCAATAGAACGTAAAACGATGCAGATCTGCAACGACTAGAAAAATGTCTCCCTAAGGAGAGTTTAAGGAGAAAGCAGAGCGTTAACCGCAATCTTTGCTAAGCTCTGTCAGTGGGTGCAAGGAAAAAAAGGGGTTTTAAAAGTGCTAGGTGGCAGATAATCCTCTGGAATGGGAAATGCAGCTGACGCTACACGACCTGTCTACCGGCTGGAGAGTTCAGTACAATCTGCTGATGTCATCATTACTGCATCCCTTTAACAGCCTTGAGAAATTCAGAAAAATGTAGAAAGTATGCAGTACAGCTAATCAAAAGTAGTGGAAGGCCATAAGATTTCAGAGGTTATGCCTCACATGATTTAACTGTATTAAATGTAAAAAAAAAAAAAATTATATCACTGCATCACTCCACATCACTGCTCATATACATTTTTGAAACAGAGTGAAGAAAAGTCAAAGCTATTTTTTCCCCGTTCAGGGCTTCCAAAATAAGGCACTATGTACTTCCTCTGTCATATACTCATCTCTTCTGAGTACATTCATTATGAACTGACTATTAAAACCTCCCTTATGCCTTTGAGACATTCAGGAAATTTCCTACCCACCCTCATATGTTATTTTTTCTATGAAACACAAAAGTAAACATTTTGGAAGATTTTCTTTCGCAGCTCAAAACCCGGGGATTTCGAGCTAAAAAAAAAAAGCACCATAAAAGTAGTTCTTAACACTTTTACTCTATATTTCAATGGTAAATAGACAAGTTATTATTCACAGATAATGGCTTGTGTCTAACCCTTCAGACAAAATGGTGTCATGGAGGCCAAAACACATTCTTTCATTCTGGACATAATGTGGGCTAGAAATGAATTTATGTCTTAAATTTTGGATTGGTCATCACATAAAGCAATCGGAGAACTTCAGAAGACTAATTGCATTTTAAATGGTGGTTATTTATGTTTTCTTGCTCTTTCATTTTGGTCCCTGGTCACTATGAACTGCTTCATAATGTTTCATTACGCAGTTACATTTGCTTTTATGTTCCACAGAAAAAATATTGATTTGAAATGACAGAAGAGCAAGAAAATATTTACAGAATTTTCATTTTTAGGCACACTATTCCAAACACCAACAGACTAAAGATGAACTACTCTGGTATTTTGCTATGGTAACGCTACATGCATTGTTTTCTCCCTTGGGTTTATTGCTTCTGCTTGTATTATTCACATTTAAAGTGCTCATATTATGCTTTTTCGAATATTACCTTTTATGCAGTGTGTAATATAGCTGTTTGTGAATGTGAAAGGTTTAAATACCAAAGTCCATGACAAATAAAAAATATTGTCTAAAAGAAAGAATTGATTCTGAACTGCTGAAACAAGTTGTCAGCAATAGAGTGGTGCAGGTATGACATCACTTTGTAGGCCAACCGGCAGTTAGCATCACACTGGTTATTTCAACTGGATTTTCCCATAGGCTTTTGGATTATTGTTAAAAACAAGCTCTGTGATCAACAAAAGTTTATGATACTTGCATACTTTTTGTCCATCAAGATAATTATCACAGATGAACACAACTTTTATGCATTTTGAAGCCTAAATGCAGTCGCCAGACGTAAAAAGCTAAACGTAGGCTATAAACGGAATACACCACGGTCCCACAAATTCAATGTCACTCACCACCACTAAGCTTCCAACAACTCTTTCAGTTTTTATCTAAAAACATTTTCCCAGAACGTTTGAGTTAGAATAGTTTATAAGAGCACAATTATAAGCACAACAAGGCTGTAAAGCGAGTTACCTGTTCAGCGTGATGCCGTTTAATCTCCTCAAAACCCTCTGTAGTTCCTATTAGCCACTTGTTAGCAACCGCCTTTCTCAAGACGCGCAACAGCTTAAAAAAAATCACGAGTGGGGTAATAGTGATGTATTTTATGTCACAGAACAAAGCATGCATGTGTCTTGAGCTCGTGTTCACCACAGACCTTATTTCAGCCATTTAACCAAAACCCCATTCAAAAAACCTATTGACTTCGGGACGATGGAACTGGAAGTGCTAAAATGCTAACTCGCTTCCACGTTTTGGCCAACAAAATTATGTCATACTTGCACCACTCTATTCAAGTCTCACTTCCTGTTACACACCTATGTAACAATGTAAAAAATGGTCTTCATTGGCTGCCCGCAAACAACGGCTACTTTGACCCGCCCTCAAACACTGTAGTTGTAGCTGAGGCCTGGAAGAGTTTGGTTTGTGAGGTCGACATGTCGAGAAGACATCACTGTATCAAGCTCGGAGTAAGCCTCCGGAGCTGAAATTCAGATATGGCAATAGGAGTTACGTTTCCGATACACGCTGTAAGCGGTAGACCAATCACAACAAACTGGGCCGTTTGACCAATCAGAGCAGAGTATACTCATGGAAAGGAGGGGATTAGAGAGACTGAATCTTTGAACAAAATGTTTTCAGACTGAGAAATGAGGTGATGTGCAATGTATATTATGAGAAAATAAAAGTGTTTTTGACCTTTGATGCATGAAACCTATTGTAGGAGACCTCTAAAACAAAATGAGGAGCCTTTAATATAGCATAACAGGGGCACTTTAATAAGGTGCTTTGATAAAAGCATCTCCTAAATGAATAAATATACAGTATGTGTAAGGGCGTACCTTTAAGCCTCTTGAGGTGAACAGGCACATCACTCTTGATGCTCTTATTGTCCTCTTCTGTGGACTCACGCCTCACTAGAGGAGGGTCATTCTGGGCAAGCCAGTCAGCCACCTTGCTCTCAGAGGCCATGATGGCTGCCTGTAGGGTGCTGAGGTCTTTACCGCCAACGTGAGGGGATTTTTTAGGTCGTAGACGAGACACATGATCTTTAATGGTGACCTTCCCTGGGGAAGTATCATCAAACTCAATGGTGAATGACGTGTTGGCCTGTGCGCCGGCATTGCCAGTGGCTGATTTTGCAGCCCCAGCGCCCTCAGTGTCCTTTGTTGGGATCTCATGGATGCTGTTCTGTGCCATTTGTCCCTCCTTGTTGGGAATCTCAAAGTAGCTGGGCTCAGCGCCTACAGGCCCCAGACCATTTTCCTTTGATTTATCACACCGCTTGGTCTCTTTGCTCTCTGTGGGGCCACAGAAAAAAAGAGAAGAAAAATAAGCATCATCTATGAGTTAAGGGTCACAGCCTCAAAGCAAACAAAATCTGATCAGCTAGCTATAAATGTCAAGATTGTGGACTTGAATCACTGTCAGGACAAAGCCACTGTTTAATGTCTGTCACATGACAAGAATTAATGGGACGGCTAATGGCACTATAACAACATAATTGGCTGAGGACAGATGCTCTGACACCCTAGACATGGTGCTAATTTCTGGAAATGACAAACAGTCTGACAAATGCTACACCATATTACCAATTTTCATTCTATTAGCTGGTTTAAGAAAAAAAATGACACTGTGTCTGATATATAGATCAGAGGTTCTCAACCCTAAGGTCACCAGAGATGGAGATTTCTATGAACTATATCTTACTTATGGCAATTTTTTTTTTTTTTGAGCTGTACATTTAGTCATATATATACACAGTATTAAATATTAAGCTTCTCTTGTGGTTACAATATTAAAATGTAAAATAACTGTTTTAATATATTTTAAAATGTAATGTAATCATGTTATGGAAAAGCTTTATTTTGAGCAGCCATTGCATTCCTAATATGCTGATTTGCTGCTAAAGAAACATTTCTTATTATTATCAATGTTGAAGACCGTTTAATATTATTAGTGCTTCATATTTTTTTTCAAGATTCTTCGATGAATAAGAAGTTCAAAAGAACAGCATTTATTATTTGAATGCATCTTTGCTGAATAAAAGTATTAATTTCTGACTGAACACCATACATTTACAAGTACTGTCTGCCTGTACTCATTTGTGCAAAGCAGGATTTAGAGCTTTTGTCTACATTAAGACCAAACAAACCATCCAAGATGGGATTTCAACATTTTCATAAGGGTCATTCACACAGGATGTGTTCTTGTGTTCAAAACTAACTAGGTGCAACACAACAGAATGGAGCAAAACAACTTTTTGCTCCAACTACTTTTAACTTGACATGGCGTCTAAAAAAACAACTCTAATGTAGACACTGAAAAAAAGTTAATAATGGAATTTACTAAATAGTATGTTAATCCTTTAATGTAGGTAGAGAGGGTGTGTAAGATAATAAGGAGCAAAAAGTTTTGGAACCACTGGTTTAGATTCTCCCTTTAAACTGATGTGAGGTGTGATTTCAAAGTTAAATTTTAAGAAATATTAGTACTTTAGAAAATGTACAGGCACAGTAATGAATCTGAATCAGTTCCACTTAAATGTCCACAATTACACCCCTAAATGTATGTCTACTTAAGCCTCTGACCAATCAGAGTGCAGCTGAAACTTCCTATTTTTAAAAATACTCTGCACTTCCTCTTCTAAACCAAAGCAAAAATGCTTTTTATCCTCCCTTTAGCTTAACTAAATCTCTGATAAACTAGAAAATACAACTACCCAGTCAACAGAAAAGCACTAACCATTATTAGAATTCAACTTTACTCAACTACTGTGAATCTGCTTAGTATAACCAAAGAAACCAAAGAAAATTCTAATGAAGCACAATGTCTTTTACATGTTCTCTAGCAAGTTAACATTCAAACTATGTTTGATAAAGTACAACAACTCAAATACTCAAAATACTTACAAATCTAGCATGTGTGGCTGCCTCTGTGATGAACGGCGCTGGTGTCACAGAAGAGAAAGCAAATACGCCTCCGTGACAATGGAGATGGAGGGGGCTGGGCCTGTCTGCAAATGAACCTATTCACTTCTTAAGGGAGACGGTTCCCTTTACATTCTCTTCCTTTCCTACGCTGGCCTGTGAGTCCCTGCCTTCGAAAAACCAGCCTTGACTGCAGCCTAAAATAGCCCTGGGAGGTGTTGGAACTTTGATGTGGTGGACTGTTGCATGAATGATTTTCTCTCTCTCTCTGTGTGTGTGGCAGCACTGAGGTTTATTAAGTCTGAAACAAATAAGGCTGATTCATTTGGAGCCTTAGCCAACCCTGCCGTCTCCTGAACCTGAGTCTATCTTCATTGCCTGAGCAAGACTGCAAGGTTTTGTCAAACAATGCCATTCACTGTGCCAGCACTACCCCTTCGAGATATATTTACCCAGCATTCTCTTATAAAGGAACAAGGCTTCTTCTGGGAGTAGAATTTGTGTCTTTGAACAGAGACATTGCTGTTTTGAGTTAAATAAATTAAGAGGGCTCAAGGGCACGAGTGCTTTAAGATCTTTGATGGTCTATTCTGGGGGTCAACAATAAAAGTAGTGCACATGATAAAAAAATAAACCTAAAAAACTCATGTTTATGGTTATCTTTGTCAAATAACTGTTATTATATCTTGTTCATAATCTAGACGTGTAGCACTCATTCAGTACATTTTCATGTCCAGTTATAATCAAGCTGCAGTGGGTTACATTGGGCAAACTCTCTGTTCAAGTATATATGACCAAATATTTAATCGAATATTTGATGAATAAAACATGTCACCTGTTACCATGGAGCAAGAGCACAATGCTGAGGCCATGTTTACATGCTGGACAAAGCCGAGCTAGAATTACATTATCTAGATCTGATAGTCTGACTTCACATAAACCAAAATGGTGTGATGATGAAGTACACAATATGTTTTTCCTTGCTGTATATTAAGTGCACTTGTCTGGTTTAGTGTCGGTAGCAAACGTATGATGTCCTGCTGTGGTAAAGCCTCAGTAATCTACAATCCCATTACTCCTATACGGAGCAAGTTAATGGGATTCCAGACCCCTGGATCAAAGCACACTACAACATGCCAGTTTCAATCAGCAGCATATTTTACGCTCTTTTCCTGGATTAAACAGCAAACAATACAAACCCTTTGTACAATACAACTGTCCTCTTTGGTCTACATCTGCTCAAACTGTGTTAGTGAACATCTCCATGTGGCTGTCAAAAAATACTTATTCTCTGCCATTTATGATTCAGAAATGTTCTGGACAAATAGACATATGTAAGGATTGACATATATTGTTGAGATTGTTGTTAATATGTTTTGTTCTTATATTCCAGTAAAATACCTAAATATCCTAAAAACAGGATAAATGTAGGCCTACTTAATACAAACTTAAATGAAGATACACTACTTTTCAAAAGTTTGGGGTCAGTAAGATTTTTTTAAAAGAAATTTAAAATGACTTTAAAATGATCAAAAGTGAAAGTAGCATTTATAAATTAATGTTACAAAAGATTTCTATTATTTCAAATAAATATAGTTTGTTGTCCTAAGAATTGTTACTTGAGCAGCAAATCTGCAAATTAGAATGATTTCTGAAGAATCATGTGTCACTAAAGACTGGAGTAATGATGCTGATTATTCAGCTTTGCCATCACAGGAATAAATTATTACATTCATTTTTATTAAATCAATGCTTCCTTGGAAAGCATAAGAGACCTATTTTTAAAATCATGTAAATTATTTTTATAAAATTCATTTGATAAAATTAAATTTTATGGAAACAAATAAAAAAATTAAAAACAAAACAAAACAAAAGAAAAGAAAACAAAAATGCTAGATATTTATACATATTTGTATATGCCAAATCAAATACAAATTAATCTAGTAAAACAATACAATTAAAATTATATTTTGAGCAAACAGAGAGTGTTTAAAATGATTCTGAGACGTCTTACCTGTCCCGCTGTTCTCCTGCTTCTTTCCAGAGATTTTATTCTCTTGTTTAAAGGAATTCTCATCATCTGCATCCCCATCGCCCCACCAGGATGGCTGTCCATACAGTGGGGTTCCCCTGTGCAAGGCAGCTATATCACCTGTTAAAGAGAAGAAAATATTAGCTTTGCTTTGAAGACACAAAGATTAATATACATACAATATACACAATGCTCATGTATTACATATACATTCGCGTTCATGTTTACATATGTCACTGATCGCACCATACTTGAATGAATGAATGAATAAAATAACACATTACAGTAAGTTTTCATTTGTAAACATTAGTTAACAAACCTGAACCTTAATTTCATAAAGTAGAAACTAAATAAGTCTGTTTCTGATCTGTGGAGGGCAGAACACTTTCCATTTGCACAGGATCACTCCTAACTCAAGTGAATAGATTCAGTGATATTGATTCAGGGATTCCTAGTGTTGCAGTCATGTGCTATTCACAGATGGATCATGCAACTTTAACAGCCGGGGGCTAAGGGACTTTTAGACAAGCCTGACAATTAGCAGGATGAAATAACCAGGTGGCAATGAGATAAGAGCGCATGTTAAAGGCTACCCACCCTTGAAACACTGATGGGTGAAAAACAGGCATGGGCGTAGCGCTGTTCCTTTCCCTATTATTAAATACCCAGCAGTTCACGACAGGGCTGGACCACAGTTCTAATTGCATAGGGTAACACATAAACTACATGAGTGTTTAGATGGGTTAAAGTCTCAAATAAACCCAATGAAGCTGTGGTTTACAGTGATTTTAGAACGTTGTTAGGCATGACGCTACAGCAACAAAAATTTAATTATCTATTGATAACAAATAATACTTTGGTCAAGCAATGTACATCTTCAGCAATGTGTTGTCAAGAAACACACAGAGAAGCAGCGCAGTAATACTGATTTTATGAGGTCACAGATGTGTGTTTATAGAGTATTTTACAACACCTTTGAATGCTTCTCAGCCAATCATAATCAAGAATCATAACTTTCCATTTTATAATACAATTTGACATACTTTTAAGAAAAATGAGTGGTGCTAGACCGTGCTAAACTCGCCACCATCAATACTAGAGTTTTGTGGGTGGTTACCAAGACGTTGCTATGGGGTTGCTGAGGTGTTCTCAGTGTTTTTTATCATGTTGCTAGGTGGTTGCTTACTCATCTAAGTCAAAAGAGCCCATCCCGATTATACTCTCTAATATGCTAAAACCTAGATATTACTCTGTGAATAAGTCTATATGATTAAAATGAACAGAACACCTCTCCTCATCGAGCTGCATGATTTGAAGTATCATTCATGCCCATAGCACAAATGGTCATCAATGGAAAATTAATGGAACTGTGCTAGCCATTAGGAGTTGAAAATGTCATCCTTAATTTTCCATTTGTGACCAGTTTTTTTTTTTCCATTTTCAATTACAGGGATGCAATCTTCTTTTTGAGGCTGGCCCACACTAAAAGAATTTTAAAATGTGAGAGAGATCAAACATGATGATAAAAAAATCATAGATTTAACAGTTTTGTTCATATAATTTGTGAAGTGCCAGGATGTGACCAAGACAGCACACCACACACTAACAGATTCCATTCACAAACAACCAGAACCTCGACTGTGAATAGGAGAAATCTCGCAAAAATCCCTTGCGGTCAAACGTGACTTTAGAGTAAACAAACATGCCGGAGGGCGGGCAAGAAGAAATGGCGATGATAGTGTTTGGACTGCTTTTTGCTGAAAAATCGAGGGAAAAAAGAAAAAGTCATGATACGCTTCTGTCTTCCATCAGCTTGCTTTCTGATTTGGTATTGTTTCGTTCCACATGACAATCTATCCAGGTTTGTCCTCGGGGTTCCCCCCACACAACAGGATTTATGATCTGATATGTAAATATTCAACATGTTAGATATTTACGATTTGAGATCACTGCGGCCCTGATGTTCTTCCAAGCAGATTCAGTCACAGAAAAATCTGATAAAATAATCTGTAGAACCATCAAGATAATTGGGACTTTACCTAGGATTGTTGGAAAGGGAGAATTGGGCCCAAAATCGGCCCGATTATCTTATAGCCAGAGGGACGTTTTTATCTTTCACAACTGTGTTGCTACTGTATGAGGAGAGTAAATGGATTTCCTGAATCCTCCCCTGGCCTGCTTGACTTGAGATGAGATGACAAAAGGTAACTTACACCTGCTGCTAGCCAGTTCCTAGATAAAAACAGACCGAGCTGATTTATATCACCTTTCTCTGGTGAAAAGGGACAATGGATCAGTCAGATGTGGTACAGTATTACTCATTTAAAGAGTCACAATATTTAATGATGAATCATTGTTTTGCATCACCTATAAAGTAGTTTAAAGATACAAAAACAATTATCCATAGCTTACACCCTGACATCATGAAGGTGGTGTTTACCTTGCATCTTGTCATCTCCTTTGTTAGCCTCTGCAGGTTTGCCTGCTGTTTCAGCAATGGGCTCTGAAGGTTTTTTCACTTTGGCTTTGTCTGGAGAAGACTTGGGGGATTTTAAGGGTTCTGCACAGGTGGGCTTCTTGCCCAGTTGAAGTTGGCTAGTGAACTTCTCATGCTGACAGAAAGGAGGGAGAAGAACACACAGTAAGTGCCAGAAACCTGTTATCAGACATTACTTCAGGAAGATAAATAAATTACATAAGACAAGCACAGGCAATTCTGATAATATAAGTGCCAACATCTTTATAAATTGATGAACCAGCAAATTGTTAGCTATGTTAACCGATTCAGAGATATACTGATTGTTTTACCTTCAGAGCCTCCTCTGGCACATGTAGCTCTCCTCGCACCACAGTGAACAGGTTGGTATGTGAGTCAAGTTAAGGAAGACTCATAAATAACTAAAACATGATGAATGAAAATACACATTCACACGAAGGATCAAAATTAACTTTCTGACACCTTATTGGACAATGTTCACACACATGGGCAACACTCGCAAATACTAGTCCATGAAACCATATACATCTAGGTCTACTTCTCATTTTTTGTCATTCACATACACACAAATCTTCCAAATTATGAGTGCATTAACTAATTAAATTCCAATGAATCACATAAGAATAATACTACGAATGACTATAAATACTATCTGACATGTTTGGATAATGTCTTCCTCTGGCATTCCAAATAGATGAACATGAGTCAAGAGTTTTCTTCCTTTTACTATGTGCTCTCTGTGATCTGTGGTGCCACCTCCTAGTCACAATGGAGCAAATACCAGTTAAATGACTACTGCAAACCTTAGTAAATCACGCTGCATGATTATTTAAATACTCTCCTTTTGCAGGGAAACTCCTACAAACGCATATGCATTAAGGTCAGCTGCAAAAATAACTGTGACCACGCCTTTTCATCATTCATTTTTCACTGTGTCTTTAATCAATCCTGACAGTAGTTTTTTAACACTAAAAGAGGGTTTGGACTGGCGCAAGCTATTAGCAAATCTGGCAGATCTCGAAAGCTTTCAAAGGAAAGTGCATTGAAGGATATCATATCCAAACCTCAGTTTGTCATCAATCTTTAAAGTGATGTACATCTGTTCCTGGATCCTGACATCATTTACAAATGTCTGAAAATAAAAAAGACAAATAAAATTAACATTTCAAAGAGTTGTTCTACTTATACTGGTTGAAATACTTTTATAAAAAGTTCAAATCACAGACACAGAAGTTAATTTCTAGTTCACAATATGTATTGTACCCTACATAGGACAAGCGGTTTGGAGAATAGACAAATGGATATGAACTGTTTTGTATATAGAATCTTTAAAG
Source organism: Gila orcuttii (assembly GCA_026230005.1). Lineage (NCBI taxonomy): Eukaryota > Metazoa > Chordata > Actinopteri > Cypriniformes > Leuciscidae > Gila > Gila orcuttii. The sequence continues at coordinate 11,598,041 of JAPDVR010000019.1, read as the reverse complement.
ACAATGTTAATTAAAAATATATAAAAAAAAAAGGTCCAAGTAACTTCTAGTACAAAATGTTAAAAAGCATTTATGGAGCCTTAAAGTTCCCATGACATAAATATTTACCCAGTTTACTTTGATAGCGCACATTACTAGTGCAAGTTAATACGCAGAAAATAACTTGTTTGTGTTGGTAATCTTTAATCAAAATCTGAAAATTTTGCTTCCGCTCTGGAATGGCGCTCTCTTACTGCCAGTCTGCTAATGAGCGAGGGAACCCTGCCCTCTATTCAAAACTCCGTTTCACTTGGAAATACATCACAACATTGAAGTCAGTTGAAACTTCTGGTTCACAGGGATTTTAGCCTTTTAACGTCTTATTCTAGAAGAAGCGCCTTTGACCTTTTTTTCTACTGTTTAGGATTGAGATCCAACCAAAGAGCATCTCTGGGATTATTTCACGAGGTTCTTCCAAGTAATGTTCCAAGATGGTTTCCTCTTAGCTTCCCTGTTTGTTTGTTTTTTATTGTATTCACATATTTCCATATATTTCCTACTAGTTGTATATTCCATATATAACCAGTAGCTAATTAGTTACAGTCTTGAACCATGATTTGCTATTTGCTAGTCAGAGGCAGATTGAATTAGAGGGAAGGATGTTCTAATTTAGAGAGCATTTGATTGGACAAAAGTGTAGTGTAGGATGAGCAAATCAATATTTTTGCTGTTTTCCCCAGAAGAGAACGACTGTAAGTTTTAAATGTGCATAAACGTATGCTAAGAGGAAATTATCAACATTTAGCTTTTTTTTTACAAAATACACTTTGCACAAATTGAGTAATAATGATAAGATTATGGTTTAATCTAAAAATCTCCTTGATTTCCAAATCCCCATCAGAATGTATACCTAAAAATCACCATACACAGCCCATTCATCTGTCATTCAGAAATGCTGCAAGACATTTGTGTATTTAATGAGTTCGACTTCAAAAGTTCAGTGAACAAATGTTTTACAGATCCCTCTAAACATATCACTACAGTGAAAGCCACCTCACAAAGTCTGAAAACATTCAAGGTGGTTATAGTGAGCTGTAAGGTTTGCTCTGTCTCAAATATCAGCCACTTCCTGCAAAGCCCAACAAAGAGGGGGAGCTAATCGCACTGACAAAGCACTTTCTAGAGCATTCAAGTTTAAAATTTCCATTGAAAAGCTGAATCAATCTCCTCCTCTGTCCTTCCAACAATATCCAAAGACCTTAAGATATTCTGCTGGAATGTGGGGTCACAGTAGGGGAATTTGTGCATGCTCTTCAGTGGCTGACTGCATGTTATTTCCCTTCATTCTGTTCAGTTTTCAACATGTGCCAACTTCAACTAAAGGAATATGGTAGTTTAATGCAACGTCTGGGCTTGTTGTGTGAGGGTTTTGTTTAAAAGGGATCTTATGTCAACATAAATGTAGACGGTACTGAAACTGCTAAAAAAAGGTGGATATTATAATATGCTGCACACACTATAATAGCCATTTCCTGCTAAAGCAGGACAGGAAGAGGAATTCTTAAGCATGACTCAACAGGAAAAGGTTGTAATTTGTGTGAGTGGCCCCACGAGTTCTGATTTAGTCATGGAGATTCTACTGACCTCAAACAGACAGACATAATCAGACAGAGCACAGACTCAGGAAAAGCAGGCTGAACCTCAATATATTACTAAGGTTTAGAACTACGACATAGTTCAAGGCCCAATGCAGCCCGATTTAACTTTCGATAATGATATTATTACAATAATGTTTGGCTGACTGTACATTATCCTGCATATTACAAGCTGGCTGACTACATAATGGATGTGATTTAAACTGAAATAATTTTGTGTAAGAAGAAAAAGGCTGTAAATGCGCCATGTTATGAAGAAAGCACATTTATGTGGCTGCCTGGTCAAATACAAATATAAAATATACTGTAATATGACATTAGTTATGTAAGAGGTTTTATTTATTGCTCAATAAATATTTATTTATTAATATAAATAGATTTTGTTACCTGTAAACTTAATTTACTGAACCTACTATAATTTACTATACTATTATGCTTCATGTACAATTGTCCACAATTTGTTTATTTAAAGGCAGTGGCATTCATTTATCAGAAATGTACCACTCTATTCACTATCGCTCTTACTCACCCCATTCAGGCTTCCTAGATCCTTCACTTTGTGCTCGTCACTGCTGGACTCATAGTTGATGACAGCGTGCTGCTTGTCTACACTGCGAGACTGCAATCACAAACAGGTAAAAAAAGCAGGAGTTACGAACCGGAGACAGTTTGCGCTGAGCATTATTACTTCATAGATTTGTTATTGTTGGAAGCTAGTTTATATGCAGTCACAGAACTATTTTACCTTGTAGCAATGACAGAATTTGAAGGTGACATATCTTATGTTTTGCAACATACCACAGATCTGAAGAGAAACGTTCTCTCACACAAATATTACAGATTGGTTGTAGCCTCAAGTGAAGTCACATCACATTAGCGAAATTTTGCGGACAAAAAAGTTCCATTGTCTATTTTCAATAGCATAGAGGTGTACCGGTATGCAGCAAAACCCACAAAGAACTCACTTTCAAACCAAGCTATTTTCTGTTGGTCAACACAGTAAATTAATTTGACCAACTTGAAGATATTGCGAAATCTCAGTGGGGAAATCTTTCATCCTTTTGCAAAATTCCTGATCGCGTGGATTCCTATTGAATTGACTGTATTTTGCCCATGAATATTTGCTGAAAAATTGTAATTGTTTAATGATAAATGTCAGAATTAATTGTTTAATTCATTTTCAGGCTTCTAACCCTTCATTTTAATAATGTGATGATCCGCTAGAGGAAAGGCTAATATCCACATCTCTTGTTTGCAGACCTTTTAATGACAAATGTAAGTTTCTCAGCATAAAACAAACATTAAAATGAACAAATAAATGCAAATACAGAAGTTTAAGGTGTAGAACCTAAATATACACCTAAAATGAGTGTACATGAGCACAGTGGCTCTATTTTAAGCCACGCATCCACAGTTCAGTGATAAGGAATCTAATACTTTACCAATCTATTTTGAGACAAACCATGTGACCACTTAAAGTATTGTAACGCAATCACATGATTAGATTGATTTATGCCCGATCTTAACATGGAAGGGTCAAAGAGGGAAATGAGGGTTTCCTGACTAAACAAAGCCTTGTTCATAGTTCTACCAGAGACTGAAACCCCAGAGTCAGTTTGTTGATCTACACTCTACTATACTCAGCATTTTAAAGGCTGGTCTATGAGCATAGTATATACTAGCCTGTGTTCACTATGTACTGATAACTGGATTTAAGAAAAGGCTTTTTGTTATTGTTTTGAGACGCAAAGAAGATATTTCCATTCGAGATTTTTGACCAAAATGTTTACTCAAGCCCTCAGAAGGCCCTTTTCACCTCAGAGATGCTAGGTGTTGTGAGAGGTATTTAGCGCTTTGTTATGTGGTTGCTAATGATTCTATGCGTTAGACAGTACACAGCTTTTCTTCAAGTGGCTGATATTACAGTTTGTGTTGTGACACGTCAAGTTTGTTTTGTAGTTTGACCAGGTTACTCAGCTATCTAATGACATGACTGACACTCTCTCTCAGTGTTTGGTATTACAGTCCATGATCTCGTAGTTCGACACTGTAGTACATCTAAAAGTACATCATGAGCTGTTTGCCCCACTTTCTATTAATAAAGCAGCATGACTAACACATGTATACTGATGGTAGATAGTAACAGTCATGCCACTTAGGAACACAACTTTCCTCCTGGGTATGACTTAATCTGTCTCCATCCTTCCTATGATCATTACACAGAGCTTGTGAAGTACACTACCATTCAAAAGTTTAGGTTTATAAGATTTTTAAAAATGTTTTTGAAAGTCTTTTATGCTCACAAAGGCTGCATTAATTTGATTAAAAATACAGTAATTTTGTGAAATATGTTTGCAGTTTAAAATAACTGTTTTCTATTTTAACATGTGATTTTTTTTCCTGTGATGGCAAAGCTGAAATTTCAGCATCATTACTCCAGCCTTCAGTGTCACATGATCCTTCAGAAATCATTCTAATATGCTGATTTGCTGCTCAAGAAACATTTCTTATTATTATCAATGTTGAAAACAGTTGTGCTGCTTAGTATTTTTGTTGAAACGTAATACTTTTTCAGGATTCTTTGATGAATAGAAAGTTCAAAATAACAGCATTCGTTTGGAATAGAAATGTTTTGTAACATTCTAAATGTCTTTACTGTCAATTTTGATCAATTTAATGCATCCTTGCTGAACAAAAGTATTAATTTCTTTCAAAGAAAAAACAAAAACATACTGACCATTAAACTTACAAATGGTAGTGTATCAGCTCTCCAAAACCTTGCTGTCTACTACCTACATAGGCAAGCTGCTTTCTAAGGCAGTATCCAAACCAAAAGTGAACTTCATAAGTGACAGATTTTGTACATTCTACATAGGAAGCAACTCAAGCAATTAGCGTTTAAGTCACATTTATTAATTCCAATGGAGTTTGATAATAGCATGTCACTACAGAATTTTTTTTTTCTTTTTTACAGACTTATTGAATGAAACTAATAATACATGCACTGCTGCCCTAGAATTTCTAAATTACCAATAGCTTAAGTTTGGGGCACGGCTACCTGTCATTCTTTTTGCAATTTTACTGGGTGATGCAGATGCTAATAGTCACACTTACATAAACCATGACCATGATTCAAAAACATAATACCATCAAAATAGTTTTAGTCATTTTAGTACTTTAACTTTAAGTTTTTTTAAATTTAAGTTTTTCATGTTTAAAGGCAGGGTACGTGATTTCTTTGTTATGGTGGTTGAAAGTCTCTTAAAATCCTGATTGCAATCACTGTTAAATGGTCTAAATGTATTTATATGGTATATCGTCTGTGGAGGGCGTAGGACCATAAAATGTTTGTGGAAATTAATCTGCAGCAGTCAGGTGGAACAACTCTTTAAGTTATTTATGTTCATTATTATTGTAATGTTATATGCTTTGAGACATGATGTAGTTCAACGCAGTCTCACGTGACGCATTTGTTTGCTCCCTGCTATAAGGAGGCATGGCTTTGGAGACGCTCTGAAGGAAGGGTGGGATCTTCTGCTTTTAAAGCTAGCTCCCTATTGCTAGCCTCTCCAAAAATTGCCTACCCTACCCTTTAAGTTTTTCATGTAATATTTTTATTTTATTTCAATTAACAAAAGCATTTTTAGTAGTTTCACTTTTAACACTGAGATACACCCTTCCTGACCTGTAGCATAAGCTCGCAGTCATCGCGACCCACAAAGATCATCTCACGGGGCAGCCGGTGCCGCGTACCCCCGCTGCTCACTAGGAACCAGGACGTGAGGCTCATCTCTGCACTCTTCTCCAGCCTCAGTCCCTACGTCATCCTGATGGACAGATAAAGAAAGAGAGACATTTATGAAAAACCTTCAATCAATAACATTCCATTTCTCACTCCATACAAACTTTTACAAAACTTTAATAAAAAAAGGTGGACTTTTATAAAGAGATCACCTCCGTCCCACATAGACGTTTAAATTTGAACTGACAGTGGAATGTGGGTGGAGGGAGAGAGAGCGATCCGTTAGACCGCGCTGAAATCTGCTGCATGCTGACTCTTTTCTGAAGCTACAGAAGCCTGGGACACTTCCCTCCTCCCTCGCTGCCTATGATCATTGCCAGATGCGGCAGGAAGTGATGTAGGCAACTTGGCTGCACAACCTACTGGGCTCTGGGATTTTTTTTCCCTTTTCTGTGAAAAGGAGGTCACATTCAGCTGCTCCAGGCTACAGCTGCAAATGGTCTGGGAAGAGGAATTTAATGTATCCTCCTGACATACAAACCCACTAGCCCCTTCTAAGTGACCCAGTGATACTCTGGAACCTCCTTTATTTGACAAAATACATGGTACTCCAAAGTATACCATGGTAGAATATGGTATATGTCCAAAAACAGCATTTTAATGGTATATGTCTAAAACATTGAGTTATTTACAGCAATGAACAACCTCAAACACAGATGGACAAACGAAAAACAGAGTGGGTCTCACTGACATCTGACCTACAATAACAAGTCTCTATATAACTGTAATTACTGAAGAAAGCATGTCTTTGTCACCTGGAAGACCCTCACCACTAATATCATACAGCACTCACAAGCAGCTAGGGCTACCTCACATTGGATATAGTGAAAGACCTTTTTATTAGCATATCACTATGACAACATCTTGATCAATAATGGTGCCGTTTTGATAAATGTGCCCCGTATATGCTGAGAGTGCATTATGATTATACTGCTTGAGGAGCTGGAACACAATATCCACTCACTGAAATACAATACAGCTGAAGCTGACCTACACTTACAAATTCTAAAGGTCTACTTATGGAGGTAAATTAGATGTAACCAATATTTTTTAAATCTACATAATTTAACAAACTAAATATGAAAATCTAACTAATAAAAAATTGTTTAGAATTTATCATTTTTTCGAGTTTGTAATAAGATTGATTTACTTTTGTCTATTCTGTACTTTTTGACAAATATATACTTTAGTTATATATAGGTCTGTATTTCTTCCTTTTATAAGACTTTTTTGTATAATAATAGTAATGGGGAAAAAATAAGAATGTATTTAAATTCATTGTATAATAACTCTTTTGTCAGCCTGCGTCTAATGAGATAACATATGGAAGCTTGTTTCTGCCACGGAATAAACAAATGTAAAAGATAATTTGTAACTTTTTAATCTTAAGATTCTGCCTTTTTTCTCAGAATTGCGTGATATAAAGTTGCAAATGCAATTGCGAGTTAAGTCAGAATGGTGAGATATAAACTCGCAATTCTGGCGTCTATATCTCACAATTTTGACTTCTTTTCTCAGAATTGTGAGATATAAACTCGCAATTGCGTGTTATAAAGTCAGAATTGTGAGAAAAAAAAAATCTGAATTGCAAGTTTATATCCCGCAACTCTGACTCTATAACTTACAATTGCGACTTTATATCTCGCAATTCTGACTTTATAACTCTCAATTGCGACTTTATACCTTGCAATTTTGATTTTATAACACGCAATTGCGACTTTATATCTCGTAATTCTGACTTTATAACACGCAATTGCGACTTTTTATCACGCAATTCTGACTTTATAACTCTCAATTGCGACTTTATACCTTGCAATTTTGACTTTATAACATGCAATTGCGACTTTTTATCACGCAATTCTGACTTAACTCGCATTTGCTACTTAATATCACGCAATTCCTTTTTTATTTTTTTATTCCATGGCAGAAATAAGCTTCCATAATAACACAATTATATAACAACAAAAAAGTATTTTGTTTGAAAAGCCCAGTACTGCAAAAAAGAAAGTTCCAAAACTAAACCCTGTGAGTGCTTTTATTCAGCAACAGAGGTGTGATATTGGCTGTAGGATTGGGACAATGCGTCGAACAGGAAAAAGTTCTGAGAAATCCTTCACAACAGAGATAGATTATATCTTGGGAGCTTGCAAGGAATAGCTGAATACTAGCAGCTGGGTTTTCTCTTTTCTGGAACACAAGCATTAATCGAGCAACCGCAGGAAAGCCTTTATACCCGTCAACTACCCACGGAATTCAGGAATAAGCACAACGTGGCATAGGCGCTCTGATGTGGTGCGATACAAAATTTCTTTTAATAAGACATGAAAGAGCTTTGGAAGCTGGAGAATGTTGGTCGTCAGTACCTTCTGATGAACACATGCATTCAAACCAATCTCAATCTTCAAACCCATCACAATCCCTGCATGGCTGCTGAGACAATCTTGAGAATAAGAATACTTAAAGACTTAATTTAAAAGCTTAAAAACGAGAAGGCAAATCTGCAGACTTTACTCTTGGAGTGAACTTCACCTTCTTAAAGGCACATATGCTTAAGATTTCATGAGTCGCAGAATAGAGTGCATCACTTTCTATTAAAGCAGCTCTGTGCCCCAAAAAGCTCTCCCTTTCTTACAAACGGAGAGACATATGGTGTTTTTAATGGGTGAAAGGGTGATTTCACCATGCTGGCTGTGAGTGCATCCACCCGCCTCAATGTCTGAAGAGATGGATTGTTTTGGGTTGACGGAGTGTGTATGCAATGCACAGGAAGTGTGGCTAACGCTTCCTCCTGCTCATCTCTGAATCTCTGTCATCTTTAAGAGGAATAAGGCACTGATTCACTCTGGAATAAAAGAAGCAGCAAAGCTGGAAACCACCATTTTAATAAGGAATAACAACTGGAATGACTAAAATGTGACGGATTGTGATGTTTTTTGTTGTACTACACATACAAGTAAAACATGTTCTTTTCTGGTGTTTCTCATACATGAAGCTCTTGCATGACTTTCTGCATGAAGTCTACACCCATCTAATGAGATCTCCAGCCAGATGATGACACAGCCCTGTAAGTGTCCTCCCTAATTCCCCTGACCTCATATCATGACCCATGAGTACTAGCCTGACCCATCTCTGCTGTAGCCCAGTCAGGCAAACAGACATTCTTAAAGGAACAGTTCATCCCAATAAAAATTCTGCCATTTTTTGACAAACAAGTCAATAATATATGACATATATAAAGCAATTCAAGCATGCAAAACACGCACAAAATGCACACATTTAGATTCAACAGTGCAATTTTGACCCAGTGTGACTAATTTTCCAAAAAATACGGTATATGGAAAAGAGCATGTGACTATTTTGCACCTTTTGTGTTCCACAAAAGAAAGAAAGTCATGTTTGGAACTACATGAGGGTGAGTTAATGATGACAGAATTTTCATTGTGGGATGAACTATCCTTTTCAAACTTTCTGTGTGAGATTAAGATTTCATGACAGACAGGGTTTAAGTACAGCTGATGCAATGTGACATGAATGTCGCTCATTCAGAAATGTAACATTTCGCTATACAGTGAAGTCCTTGTGTCTGTGAATGCCAAGTGAAGGATGCAAGTCCTTGAACTGATGATGCTGGGCAAATAAACTGTGAATTATAACAACACTGTTAAAAACGGTGAGTGAAAAAGTCAATGTTCTCTTCTCACTGCTGCCATTAGTATATCTTCACTGAGGCATCACAAACTGTTCATTTTATTGTCTTGATTCATTGCTTTCATCTAACACACCACACTCAGAAATTAAATCTTCATCATTCAGTTTCTCTTAAAAAGTATTTGGTTTGCATTGTCAAAAAATGGATTCTTATTTCCAGAAACAGATGCTACTACAATAAGCCAGAGGGCATCTGAGCCTTCTGTCTCAAACCTAGGAAGGCATCAACTACATTTCTGACTAGTCACCAGACAGTATACGCTAATCTATTTTAAGTGCACCTCTATATGCTAATGCTGGGAGAGAAAACGATCCACAGACATCCTCAATGCTTAAAAAGAATACAGCAAGTGGGCCTGACAGAATGAACAGTGGTCTTTCATTCAGTTAATTCAAGGTGATGTTTGCACTGGAAGGGAATAGGCTAGATTTAGTGTCTTGTGTGTGAACAATGTATGTGCCATTCACCTTATTCCACAGACCATATCATTCTGATTAATAAATGAGACACAATGCATTGTGCCTTTTTAAAATGCCTTTCCAATAATTGTCTAAAGGTGCAGTTACATAGTGAAATTTCAGTCCCAAATTCAGATCCATTGTTCATTATTAATAGTGTAGTAATATATGAAGCACAGCTCACACAGACGTCACTTTCAAACCAAGCAGCTTTCAGTTGGTCAGCATGGAGAATTCATGTGACCAACTTGAACATCAGTGAAATCTGCAATCTTCGCCCTTACACTAAAAAAATAAACTAATAAGCACATACATGTTCAAAAATCTAGACAAAAATAGTCAACTTCATATCAAACAGATGTCAGATGTTGGACTATCATCGAAGGCTTCAAACCTAAACAAATGTAGCCTTCCAGTGAAATAAATAATTAACAATAAAAAACAGAACAGAGTCTTAGTTTATCAACAAAAAAGTGACGAAATGTAAAACAACACTGTACAGTCTTCACTGTTTAATAATCCTACTAAATCTGCTAAAGAACAGTGAGTAATTTTCTCTTGTTTTTTTGTTGTTCGATTTATTTTCTTGTTTGGCAGCAAATATATTAAGCTGCTGTCACTTTAAGACCTAATTCACGGATCCAATACTGATAACACATGCCATTTATTTCCCAACTGTTTATGTTCACTTAAGACATAACCGACTATGTTTAAAAAAATACTCACCAAGCTGGGCATTTTGACACATTTCTGTGTGTATTTGACCATTTAGCATGAACCCGAAGCACAAATTATTCTTTGCTTGTCCGTGTTCCACGCTTGGGGAACAGTATCTTTTTGCAGCTTAATGTGGTTTTAATAACTCTTTATATTATCCAGCACGCCTGCAGTTTAGCAACAGTAGACTGCAGTTTACATCAATCACTGATTTAGCCAATTCATCTGATCTGCCTTTTTAGAGACCACTGACTGATCAAACAAAACGATTATCGACCAATAGCGATCGTGATCAGATCACCATTGAATCCTCTAACTAAACTACATAAATTATACAAAAGATTTATACAAAAGACAAATAGAGTTCAGTCTCCTTAAAATAAACATGAAATATAATAACATTTTATTTTCATAGCTACGGCCACATCTCTGTGCAGAAAATGAGGCCAATGCAGTAAAACACGCTGAGAGAGCAAATTTGGGGATGCTGTAAAAGTACCATATGGCCATGAGAAGCAGACATCTCATTTACATCATCAGCATGTGGCAGGAGGAAGAAATATCCATCATTAATCCAAATCTAATACACTTGTGACTAGACCTTATCAGAAACAACAAAATGTGTCCGTTGGGTGGTAATAAACACATAATGACATACTTGACACAACAGACCTACTTATGTAAATCAACAACCAGTAAATGTTTCAGACTAAGGGGAATTTCTGCTGCATGTTCAGACACCGAATCAGAATTACAATGAGCTATTCATTTTGTGAATTACACTACCGTTTTGTTTGGGGTCGGTAAGATTTATTTTAATGTTTTTGAAAGACATATCAATCACAAGGCTCCATTTATTTGATCAAAAATACAGTAAAACATATTGCGAATTAGTATTACAATTTAAAAATAACTGTTTTCTATTTTAAAATGGCCTATAATTTATTCCTGTGATGACAAAGCTGAATTTTCAGCAGCTACTACTCCAGTCTTCCTTCAAAAACACTTCAAAACACTGTTCGTAGTCATCCAGTTTGAAATGTTGACTAAATCTGTAGATTTTCCATCGCAATATTCTCTTCATATTTACGATTCTTTGCAGCCTTTAGCCACTGCCTACAATGTACTGGATCCTTCACTGGATCCTTCACTGGACGCCAACACCAAGTCAACACCATTATAATTAAAAGTTTGCTACGAAGTATTACTAAAGCAAGGCGGTATTTGACTCTAGTCAAGCATATCCACAGCAGACTGGTGCCCAGTGCATGAGTGTTGAAATTTTCCTACCTATTTGGTAAAAGGGGAGACAACAGCCTTTTTTCTTTGTTTTCTCTGGTCAGGTAGCAATGCTTTTTATTTTATTTTACTGTCTTTAGGCAGTCACGTTTTATTGAAAGCCCATTTTGCCACTGTATACTGAACTGTGTTCAGTATATCATCAATAACCCTTAACTCTGAGTCTGACTCCCATTATACACCTTTAGGCATCTGCTGCACTTCAGTTGCCAGTTACAATCAGAAGACCAGATAGAAGCTGAGGACAAATAATGGAGCAAAAATACAAGTCAGAACTAAAGAGCAGGATTAAGCTAGCCAGTGGGCATACAGAATCCAGACTGGCCTGAAGATGATGCAATAGTCTGATCATCACATAGACAGCCATTTATATGGATTTGCAATATGACAGCATGACCCCCAACAAAAAGCTTAAGATATTACATTTAAAAAATGCATATGCAAGGTTATTTTGTAAAGTTTATTAAGGAGGGAAATTATCACTTATATAGGCTACTAATTCTCTGATAATACTGTTTTAGTAACTAATGCTGCGAGCATGTGATTCTCTCTGTATTCTTTGTAAATCAACATTCAATTGGTACTTCCGTATAACAACAGGAAGTTCACTGGATTGGTCAGTCAACATGATCCAACTGAGGATATGATGCTGACTTATAAATAATTAATGATTTGGGGCCCACGGTTCACAAAAGAAAGATTTTCTTGTGAAAGCCCTAGACGCAGTGATATGTTTTGGTCTGGGTCTAGGATAGTTGTTGCATTTTCTCTCTTAGTGGATTTAAGCTCTGAGTCAGACATATCATGATGTCTGATCCTGATACATCCCAGAAAATTATTAAATTCATTTCTATTCCAGTATCAGTTTTTCTTTGTTTCAGTGTTTTATCTCAAGAGAAGAAATAATTAAAAGTTAGTCAAAAAAGCAAAATAAAAACATAAACATTGTCTACTACTGTGGTAGTACAGTACAGTACAGCAACAATTTTGCATTTTAGAACCCGAAAAAAGATGGACTGAAAACAGGATCTGGACCATGGCATGTATTGAAAACAGCTGTTTCATATAACCTAGATGCAATACTGAGGGGATAGTTACAGATTAGTCAATCAAAATACACTAGAGGAAATGTGCAAAGCTATAACAGTTATACCCCAAAACAAAAAGACAACAAGGGTAAAAGCAAACACACCCTGACCATAACTGAATTTTAAGTAATTTCTGTTGTCACTGTTTGACACTAATCTTTATTTATTTTAACATTGAGTAACTTAATAATGAACTAAAATCGGTTGCAAAAACTTACAGCACTTTAGAAAAAGGAATAGTTTGTCAAATCTATTTTTTTTTTGTTCCTCTAGCCTATATATTAGATAATACAAAATTAAGCAGGGTCAAACTAAAGGCATACAACTTTGGTCCTGCAGAAGGAAAACAACTATTTATTTAACCTGCTCTCCAGTGGAGTTCAAATAACAACTGAAATGTATGGACACTGAATTTGTCAATATTATACACACACACAAAATTGCTGTCCAAGTTGGGAGCTCAACTCACTAGGTTTTGAGAGACAGTCACTTTTACGTATAAGTCCCAATAACGTATAACAAACTCTATGGAAGTAACAAATACCTCAGAACCCCTTGGTTCAACAATGAATCTACACCATTTAGGAACAAACCCTATCACACAGGGCAGTTCACTGTCAAGAAGAATGGCTATTTTGATACTATACGGGTTTCCTCTAAAACTAGATGCAGCAAAAATTTAATAACAAGGTATAAACATTTTGTATCGTTGAAAACTGTCATTAATACTGCACTCAAAATATATGTAACGTTAGGCCAGATGTAGCAGAACAAAACAAGAGCCTTTGTCAAAACAAAGGATTCTGCGCAGTGCCCTTCACAGTGTGCAGCAGTGCCCGGAAAATCATCCACATCTCTTACACACACGAATTACAGTACTGAAATATTGTTGTTTTTGATGGTTCGCGGCGATGGAGACCAAATATTACGATACTAAGCAAGATGCCATGCGTTTGGGCAAACTGGAGACCGGTGCTCGTGTCCTCTTCGTGCACCATAGTCAAACTCACTATTTCAAATACACATATTAATACCTCTGTGTATTAGAATATCAATGAAGTAGGCTACACACAGCGTATGGTAAAAACACGCATAAAGATAGGCGGTGCTCGTGCTAGTGTATTCATTCAATATGATAGAACTGGCTAGCAGTGTCCTGCTATTACATTTACGGTATCCTCCTGACCACACAATAATATAAGATCAGATCCCAGGAAAAGCGTGCATTCTGTACACCTCAGGCGTATGGCAAAATACGAACAAATGGATTAATACGCTAGCTTTATTATAGATGCCTTATTGTTGTGTGCACTAAATATATGGATGGCTCTTTATAAGAACGCTCACTCACCCCTCGCTCTTCTTTTCGCTGTCAGTTTTATCCCAGGCTTCAATGCAGCAGCTAAACGGTTTTTGTAGCCCAGCCCAGTGTGTATCCCCACGTCTCCTATTTGCCTCAGTTGCTCAGCAGCAATAACGTTATTCCTAACAAATAGCGGCGACATACGGCAGCCTGGAATCAGGCAAGTAGGACAACGTTTGCAGTTCCAACACAGTCCGGTGGGCGTGTCCTAGTACAATGACTGACGTATAAAATCTTTTATAGATTATTTATTTTTTGGTTTATTTATAATTAACTTTGGACGTAAATATATATATATTTTTTACAATAATAAGTATTTTTTGACAGTAAAAGATCGGTACAATAAGATCGTGAGTAGCGGAAATGCCCCCTTGTAGTTTTTTACTCCACTCTGACCTAGCCAATATGATGTTTTAAAAAACTACAAGTCCCTGTTGTCTTTGCGTGGTTTACGGAAAAGCACCTCTGCCATGCAACCGTTGACTTCTTTTTGGACGTCGTTCATTGATACTCTACTACACTTTCAGTAACACTGAGCATGAGAAATTGTATGAAATATTCACAAACAAACATTATTGGCTTTATTACGTGTTTCAGGCAACAATGAAACCGTCCCTGGACTCAGACGAGGAGGAGGAGTTAGGAACATTACAGAAGACACTGAGAGGTGATGTTTTTATAGATAGAACATAATGAGCCTGCGTTTCAGCCTAGTGTTGCTTTTCCACAACGCTGTAATATTGAAAATTATACTACAGAATGCAAATTATGCGATGTAAACAGTTTATTCACACTTTAAGTGACCCCCTGACAGGACATTATCCATTGTAAACACTGTCAATAATATAATTTGTTTTTGTGAAATATAACGTTACTAAACCACAGAGCACCACTATTTTTGTATCTAACACAATTAGATACACAAGTACTCAAACGTGTTACTACATATTTGACATTTAGCATATACATTATAGGTTATTTATGTCATGTTATCTTCTATATTCTTATTTTAAGCTATAACATTAATGTGTATGTGTGAATTCAATGTTTAAGAGCGAGCCAACCGCAGTATCCAGCACCTCTCCAGCATGCTGGCCAGCCACAGCTCTGACTCTGAGTCTTCAGAACCAAAGCAGCAGCAGGAGATGCTCAGTCCTCTGCTGAAAACCCCCTATATGCCAGTTCAACAGAGTGAAGCAGGTACAGATCATGCTGGAAGAATGTTACTTTTCTGATAAATCATCATTATGAAGGACTTCATGGCATCCTGCTGATTTGAACTGAGTATTAAAATCCAGTTTATGCAGAGATCTTCTGGATGAGAAGCCTTATTTTTGTGCAACTACTTTATTATTATTTTTGTTTATGTTATTTCAGTCAATCAGCTGCGTTCCTTGCTTCAAATGCAGTCCAAAGATGCAAATGTTCAATCACCTTCGCCTTCTAAGAGGAAATTGGCAGGAAAGGTAATCTGTTTATTGCTTACTCCAGGGTTTGAGTTGATGAAAAGTTACATAAAAATGTAAAAAAAAACAACAAAAAAAACAATCAAAATAAAACTTAACAAATGCGTTAAAATGTTATTTGCTTACCTGCATGTCATGTGACCATTAACTGACACAAGCATGAATTATTGAAAAATGAGTTAAATTTTAACTTTAAATCTACTTTAAATATCTTAGGTCAAAAGAGTTATCATTATCATTTCCTGTAGCTCAAACAGTAGAGCGTTGGCCCTTGCAACGCGAAGATCATGGGTTCGATTCCCAGAGAAAGCTAGAATTGATAAGAATGTAAATGTGTACCTTGACATGCGATGTAAGTCGCTTGTCTGCCAAATGCATAAATGTAATTATATTATATTAAATTATATATTATATTGCTCTTATTTGTAACTTGCTTAATGTTAACATTCATGCGTACTTATAAATCTAATATGTGACCAATATTAATGGTGCTTTCTAGCAAAGAGTCACGGATGAGGGCAGTAGCAATCTGCCTGGTGTTCATGACTTGGTTCCCATCATCCACAATCAGTCTGAGTACATTCAGCACCTGGAGGCCGAGGTCAAGTTCTGCAAGGTCAGTCATGTTAATTAACATGAGATATTATCTGTGAACTTAAGTCTTGTAGTCAGAGGCTTGATAATGGGGGTTTCCCCAGTAGTCTTCAACTGGCCATGTGATTGCAATTCAACTTTAAGGTTGTTGTAATTGTGTGTTTGTTTTGTTTCTAAAGGATGAACTCCTTGGAATGAAACAGAGAGTAAGAGTGGTAATCGTGGAGAATGAAAAACTACATGAGGAGCTTAAAGCAAAGGCAGTTGAAGACACTCTTAAAGAATACACATTTGCGAACAGCACGGTACTCTTTTCCTTGAGGCTTTTTGTTATGGTGCTGCTGATAGGAATGGCAAATGTGACACTTTTTTATGAAAACAATTTTTTTATTTTCACAATTTATTAAAATAGCTTGCAGTCTGCATACGCATACAGTATAGACTTTTTTTTATTGTTTTTAAATGTGTGCATAGAATTTTGTCTCAACGTCTCATATCCTGCGATTTTTATTTTGTTGCCTCTGTCCTCTATTTGATCATTTTCAGTTAAACATGGAGCTCACACCAGAAAAGACTTCAAAGCAAAGACTTGGCTCCATTAATCAAGCTGAGGACCACAAGTGGAAGAAAGAAATGGTATTTGTTGTTAAACATTCATGTAACTGAAAATGTGACATGAATAAACGGACTGAATATGCACCAAAAGAGTGATTTCCATCTCTTTCTCTAAGGAGCAGCTGAAGTGTCTCTATCAAGCACAAACGGAGACCCTGGAGGCTCAAGTGGTCTCCCTGAAGTATGTGGGCTTCAATCAGTGGCCAAGCCTGAAATATTTTCTCTCTCTCTCTGAATCAGACCACACTAAATAACAATCTTACAATCTTATTGAATTAAACATTTTATTAATTTGCATTGGTAAAAATTCACATGAAAAATAATTTTAGCATTGCATTCTGGAGTGAGAGCACATCCCTGGTTATAAATGCCTATTGCTCAATAGATTGCCATAGTGTAGGTCAATGTGATGTATAGTGCTTCCTTTGCTCTTAACAACAGTCATTGTACTTATTGCGCATCTGCAGTATTTGTCCACCAGTAGAAACAATCAGTCATTATATATGCATAATGCAACAATCTGCATGTGTTTGTGTAGGAAAGACTCGGCAAGCATTCAGAAGGAATATGAGGAAACGAAAGAACGACTGAGGCACAAAGAAGCGATGGCTGTGGCGGTGGGCAGTGGTCAGCGTGTGGGTGGTCTGTGTCTGAAGTGTGCCCAGCATGAAGCGGTCCTGGCAGAGATGCACTCCAATGTCCACGTACAAAGCATTGAAAGACTCACTAAGTAAGTGTGTTTTTAGTGTTTTAAATGTAAGTATGTGTCTAAGACCTGAAATAATTGTCATTCTATTGACATAGATTTCAAATAGAATAGTTAGGCTTTTTTTTTTTTGCTCTTTTTTTCTTCTCTCATGCTCACAAAGGCATTTATTTGACTGAAAATACATTAATAACAGTAATATAGTGAAAATATGATTGCAATAATTAAAATATTTGTTTTATATTTTAATGTTTTAAAATGTAAACTATTCCTGTGATGACAAAGCTGAGTTTTCAACACTCCAGTCGTCAGTGTCACATGATCCTAGAAATCATTCTAATATGCTGATTTGGTGCTCAAGAATCATTTATTATTATTATTATGAGTGTTATGTGTATTATCACAGATGTGCTGCTAAATATTTTTGTGGAAACTGTGATATTTTTTTCCCAGGATTTTTTGATGAATAGAAAGTTAAAGCATTTATTTGAAATAGAAATCTTTTGGAACATTATAAATGGCTTTACCTTTGATCAATTTAATGGGTCCTTGGACTTTTATAATTTTTTTAAAAAAATCACAGATTAATTGATTATTGGAAATTCTGTTAATTGCAGTCTGATATTTTTTATAAACCTGATTTACATTTTGATTTTCAAACACAATAATTAACCTGAGAAATATTGATGTAGCAACTGCCTTGCCCTTGGAGTCAAACATCTGGCTTAATTAACACTGGTGGGCTCCTCTGACCACTTTTATTGATCTATGTTGATTTAGTCAATTATTTTTCCTTACAGCAAGGTTGAAAGGAGTCTTGACTGGTCATGAAGCTAATCTGCTGCTTTCCTGATTATGTGTCAGATCAATGTCTGCTTTCAGTAACCTGATGAGATGCCCGTGTTTGTGTCTTTGTTAGAGAGCGGGATGAGCTGATGACCGTGCTCTGCTCTCTCAGGGCCAGTCAGACTGAGGCCCAGCAGAGAGAGTGGGCAGCCTATCAGCAGGTTAAACAGGCAGTGGAGATGGCAGAAGAGGCAAACCTGGAAAAGACAAGAGTATGCGCCAAAATGATTTGAATATGAGTTTTACTGCTTTGCATGATCATAAATACTTATGGAGTACTGTGTAGACTAGAGATAGATATACTCATTGACCTTGACCTTCGGTCTGTCCCTGTGTACCTGCAGGCTCTGGTGCAGTGTGAGCATTTCCACAATGAGCTGACTAGACAGCGGGAGAGGCTGGAGAGAGAGCTGGCATCTGAACAGGAGAAGATCTCCCAGGCCAGGGAGGCAGCGCGTTCAGAGAGCAAGAAAGAGAAAGAAGAGCTCGCCCAGACTGTTAGTTACCCTACCATAATTAAGAAATGTTTTCTTACTTTACATGTATGCTGATATATTCAACTGGCTAGTATGACTGTCTATGTTCAAAAAGACTGGATGGTTTGACAAAGCTAGTTTTTGCTGCCCCCTAGTGTCATTTTAATTGTGGCACACAACTACAATTTTGAGGATGACTTCAGATTCAGATTTTAAAAAAATAGGAGGGATGACGTCAGAACTTGGAAGACTTATTCGGCACTGGTATCCACAAGACTTTCCTAATGGGTTTTATAATGGGGATATAAATAGTATAATAATAAGGTCAGTAGTAAACATAACTTGACGATACTTGAATGTTTTGTTCTGCAAGATAAACTGCACATACTCACACCCCAAACATTCTTATCTAGTTATTAAAAACATATGATTTTTAAAATCAACATAACAGCTTCAAAATTCGTGTTTTTGATATGGGTGTGTGTAATTTACGTTGCAGAGAAAAACATCCAAGTATCCTCAAGTTATGTTTACCACAAATCTTATTTTACTTTTTCACAGGAAAATCTCGAGGGAACCAATGGCGCATTAGTCTTCCTGGTTTTGATGTCATCTCTGCGCCACTCTGTTCTGCACTATTGTTTACTAATTATGAGAACTGAATTAAAGCTTCAGGTTTAAAACAAACTAAAGAGAAAACCTTAATTGTTCAAAATATTGTAAGTGAGGTCTAAAATTCTGAGACTACTAATAAAACCACTGTTTTGAATTCTTATATTTAAATGTACTTATTATTTTTTTACTAATTTGAAAGACAAATCCAAAGTGACTTACAAACAAAAGGAGTACAATCCTACATTATTTTTTCTAATTCAATACATTATTACATTACAAATTATAGTAATTACATAACAATTTGGATGAAAAGTTTAATTGAAAATTGTATTTCAGAATGTTGTATTATTTGGTTTGTGCCCCTTTTGCTTTAATGACCGCAGCACCCCAGTGGCATCTTCTGAAGTAAAACCAGATGATCATTTTCTCTACAATGATTTGTGCTGATCTAGAGCATCTTGAGCTTCAATTATGTGGCCATCTGCACAAAAAGTCACATGATCAATGTCACTAATTAACTTATTTGATTAGTGATCTAGAAATAGTGCAGGATGTAAAAAAAAAAATTGTATTCATGCTACTGCCTTATAATTGTTTCTTTGTTGGACAAATTTTACATTCTTAACACTTTCTGTTATTTTTTAGGTTTAAATATATATATGTTTTTAGTGTGGTCTCTGGCCTTTGGGCTGCACTATACATACTCAATTTAAGTGTATAAATAGTCCTATACAGTGGTCCCAAAATCTTTAGACATTCAAGCCACTCTTGTATTTTATATAAAACCATTATATTATAATAACTAATGTCACTAATCAGTTAATATCACTAATATAGCTAATATAATTTTATTGTTCCCAACTGTAAGGTGACCAGTCTGTCTCAGAGAGTGGCTGAATTGGAGGGTCTGCTGGAGAGGGGAGAGAGAGACCGGAACTCACTCAACGGCCAGCTGGAGGAAGCTTATAAGAAGCTCACCGCACAGGAAATGGACAGCAGCAAGGTACATCCCGCTGTAAAAATTGACATGATTTGGTGGTGATAATGTTGTTTAGGGAGTCCAAAGGCCCGGATATATTCGCGCACAGTTGAGTGTGCAAGCCTTTCAAAGTATTAGCCTTTGGACATGAGCGTGGAAAGACACGTCCAGCGCATGAACACTATCTAGTTGATTTTGTTTTCAAGCACTCAATTTGCACATGCGCTGTTGAGTAATTCACCAGTTTTATTAAAGTCAAAGTGAATTAATATTTGCAATTTCAGTTACAAAATGTTATGTATGTTTGAGCACCAAGAACATTTTTTAGTACAGGACTTTTTGTTCTTTAGAATAAGATCAGGAATGTGCATTAAGAAAGCAAATGGTGTCAATTTTGCTTTTAGGTTCAACATTTATTTTAATGGCAAATTTTATCTTATATTGGTTGAGTCATCTTTGCATGGAAAATGTCTAGGCACTAGATGGCAGTAGAACTTTATTATTAGTAAAGCTAATGAAGTTGATGCAGCAAAAGCTCTAGTATACGTTTATGGAGCTGACAGAAAGATGCAGCAAACATCTCCTCATCTCCTAATCAGTATAGAATGTGTGAATTAACTGTTTTCTCCTGAACAGCGGACAGGAGTATTGAAACTTACCTTGGATTTTGCATTAAGCCACATGTATGCTTGTCAGGTATGTGCGGAGCTGCGTTTTCTGTTGAGCCAAGCCCAGCTGAAGAAAGAGGAGGCAGAGAGAGAGGTGAGGGACATCAGCTCTAAACTGGGCCGCCAACTAGAACTAGTTGAGCAGGTAAGATAAACTTTTATTGGTCATACAGGAGAGAGTCTGCCATTTTTTTTACCAACAATTTTGCAATTCAGTGTTACTGGTACAAAATGGTATTTACTTCATATGTGCAAAAAATTACAAAAAAAAGTTTTGATGAACAGTAAGGAATTATTTTAATGCCAAAATGAATAATGGCTTGGTCTCGCTCTCTCTCCTCTCACGGGCTTCAGGAAGTACAGAAGTTGGGTGTGGAGCTGAGCGGTTACCGGCAGCGTTTGGAGGAGGCCCAGAGGGCAGAGGGCCGAGCCCGGGCGGAGGCAGCCGGCCTGGCTGAGGGGCTAAGCCGCGCCCAGCGCCAACTGCACCTCACCAGGTAACCCCCTTAATCCTATTACATGCCACAACACTGCGCCTGTCCACTGGCCCCAATGCAGTGCCAGCACGCCGGCAGGAGGGCACCCGCACTTTATTAAATCGCCACTAGCCACCGGCTGCCACCGCCACAGTCCACCACGCACCAGGAGAACAGGGCCGGAGAGAGGGGCACATACTGTCTCTCTCCATAACATAACTCAGTTTAGTAGGGAGTAAAGCTAAAATCAGTTAAAACTTCTGACAAGGTTTCTCCTAAGAACTTTATTATTAATCTGACGTTATTTGTGTAGTTCAGTGTGGAGTAGTGCAT
This sequence comes from Gila orcuttii, assembly GCA_026230005.1. Lineage (NCBI taxonomy): Eukaryota > Metazoa > Chordata > Actinopteri > Cypriniformes > Leuciscidae > Gila > Gila orcuttii. The sequence continues at coordinate 11,576,197 of JAPDVR010000019.1, read as the reverse complement.
ATGCAGCGTCTCATACATTTATACATTTTCCACATATGTGCACATTTCACTCGTATTCGTATCCATGATAATGAGCTGGCGTTAAACATAAATGTATTTTGGTTGTTAAATTAAATTCACACCATTAAATTAAATCAAAAGCAGACTCTCTACGTGGAGCTATCACCATTTTTTTTATTTTATCAGAAGACATTACAGCAAAGATGTTGTCTTATGAATCAACGCCACCATTTGTGTTAAATGCTTGTTTTCATTTGATCATGCTTTGGACTTCTAATCTTGGATTTTATGTGCGTCTCGCAAATTTCTCCTCAAACTTTGATGAAAATCGTACCAGAGTAGGTGATAAGCCAAAAAACAGTGTTTTTCAGTAACATTTGTTCAACTAATCCCAGTTTATTAGAAAGCAAATAGATTATAGCTCCAGATTAGGAAGAATAGATCACATTTAACACCTCCCACCATTATCATATATGACAGAGAAGGTTTTTGCCACAGAAAGACACTTACATTGCCGTTAGATGCAATTTAACAGTTTACAGTTCGTTACTAAAAATTATAGTTACAGCCAGCAAAGCCCAAAGGAACTTTCTATATCTTTATTGCTATGTATATTTAGTGGCCCAAAAAGAATTTGGACACTTAAGTCACTTAAAAAAATGTGTGTATATTGCATGAGATCCAAAACGTGTCATCTGCAAGCAAATCATGCTTTTCTCAGAACTAACTTTTTAGCTATTTTTTGCAGTTACTTTTAATCAACTATTGTCGATAAGATGATTTTAGTGGATGTATAAAGTCAGTTCCCCTCAAGTTTACACAGGTGTCCAGTCAGAGTAACTATTGTTGTAGTTAATCACATTAACTATGAACATGATCATAGTGACAATTTGACAATTACACAAGATACAAATACTTCATTTTGAACTGTGTATCGAAAGACTTCTTTTTGTGAAATGTTTTGCTTGAAAAGTGTGTTTGTGTTTCTAGATTGCCAGTTGGTTTAATATATTGTGTAATATAATGTACATTCATTTAATTTGTCACTTAAGTGTCCAAATACTTTGTGGTGTTTAATCATTTTTATATTTAGTATTTTTATTTATTTATTTGTACAGTTCATTAACTTATTAACTTCAGTTAGAGCATGACATACATTACATTTTCAACTTGTACATTGAGCCTTTATTTGTTTTGTATTATCATACTTAATTTTCTCTCTGTTGATTGTGTACTGGCATAATGTAATTGACATATGCCAGTCAAGTAGTCTCTGCCCTGTACTGTTGTCCATCCTCTAGTCTTGTACTAGTGATTGCAGTGGTGCGGTCACTGTGGAGTTAGTATGTCACGCTGACCTGACAAGGGGTCTAAAGTTACCAGGTCAAAAAGGATTGAGTTTAGTTTTTACCTATTTTACAATAAGTAAAATTATGCTGAAAATAACTGTACATATAACCATGTATTTTATTCAGTGATTGGATAGTACTCCACCAACCAAAGAAATGTAACAGTCTGATATATATATATATATATATATATATATATATATATATATATATATATATATATATGGCATATACGTGCCCCTAAGCTTTGTGACATTTCTCTGCCCCATTGAATGATGGCCCACAATGAATCCATCCATTTCCATGTTTTTGTGAATGTGTCCTACTCCAGCTTTTAGCGTAGGTAGTGCTGAAGCCTCAATGGGTTTGAATGGCACTGGGGTCTCCATTCCTCTTGAGGAAGTGGAGATTTTACAGCATCTGCCACAGAGCTGCACAGCTGCAGAGGAGGGACAGCATCTGTTCAGAAGGGAATTCAGTACTTAAGTATTAAGACTCGGTCATGTATTGTTTATAAATTACCATAAAGATTCATGCTGTTGCAGGAATATTAGAGAATAATTTGAGTCATTTGTTTACATTTGGAAAAGTACCACTGTGCATGAAAACGATCCAGATGGTTTTTATGGAGTATAGATTATTTGCAACAGCGGGTCTAGATAAACTCTTGCATGTTATTACACAGCAGATGAATGTAGTCCTGCATTGTTAGTTCAGTACACCTTTTTAGTGTATATTTATGGTCATGTTGACACTGCATTAGTTTAGTCTGTGCTATGCAATTTTTGTGTCTTGATCTATGAATTCATTCAGAAAACAGAAAAATGCAATTTATCCAAACAATAACTTCAATACACCTCCTCTGTGATGATGTTTTCAGTTTCTGAATTAAATTTCTTTTTGATATGTTGGGCATAATTTAAAAAATGTCAAGCTAAATCCGCCCTGTGGTCACAATGATCCAAAAAAATCAGAAATTCTTTGACATTTTGAAATTCTTTAGCATAATTTTGTATTACTATTTCTATAAAGGAATCATAGCAAGAGTCGTAGCAAAATAATTTTCAATATTAATAGTATGTTGGAGAATTGTTTTTTAAATCAGTAAAAAAAATTAAATAGACTTCCTTGGGTGTAACCAACAAGTAGAAAGACATTTGCTGTCATGTGACAAAAAATTCACATTTTTTTAATTTTTTTATAAATAATGATTGTAAACAGCTTTAGGTTTACAGTAGTACATATCAAAGCTCTATATAAATACCTCATTCATTCATTTAACACAAGTACTTGAGAAGCACTGTAAACAAACATTTTTTTATTATCATTTTATTGGCTGCATCGTGGACAGAGATGAACAGGTGAGTATTCATTTGCTTGTTCATGTGATGCTTATCTAATTATATATTTTGATTTATAAATAGAGATTTCGTTGTCTTTTGACAACTTTTTGTTGTTAAATTATTGAAGAAAATTTAGTGTGAATATATTACGGCAGATCACTTTCAAGGGGTCCAGTACATAATTCTGTTTTTTGATCAGAGCATTAATGAAATGTAAGATTTTGCAGTGATTAAATGAGGCTGAATTAACATTAAAAAAAAAGCTTGGCCAGGATGCTGGCCTTTAAACGCTCTCTGCTTCTTCTAGATGAGACAACAAAATGGCCTGCTGAAGATCAGAGTGGTTAAGCTGCTGACAGGCCCTGCTTTTGGCAGCAGAGTCTTTTAGCCACTGTATGCATGGTGTGGATGTGGACTGCCAGGGCAGGTTCTTTGGGCCAGGCGTAGTGCACAGATGCAGCAGACATCTGTGCATTCTTTCTCTCTTCCTTGAGGCTAATCCCTCTTTTTCCTATCTCTCTGTTGTCTTTACTCTCCTACACCACCTTTGCACGTACATAAATGCACATGTACCGACCTGCGGGGGTCCCTGTGACTCAGCAGCCCAGGGGACGGTCATGTGGGGACCCTCTCTGTGTCAGTTCCCCTTTGGTGGGTGCTCATACAATCAGGACCTCTGAAGCCAGACTTTGACTTTTCCCGTTCTCGTCTCACAGCTTGGATGATCACAGCTCCCATCAAAAGGATGGGCAAAGCAGTTGTCTTTTGGTTTTTTCAGTTTTTTTCTCTCGTTCTGGCCCCCAGGCCCCCCGTGCACATGCTGGGGAGGGCCGGCGGCTCCAGTATTGGATCATCAGCCAGCTGTGCGCTGGGCAGCAGAGGATCTATCATAATCCTGCCGCTCTGTTCTCTGCCTTCTGACGGCTTTGAGCCCAGGCTTTATTCGGTTTGTTTGTTTGCTTTTGTGCGCTCGTGCCTTTTTGTCATCCCTCCCCCACTCCTTCTTTCTCGTGCACCCACCCTCCCACCTCCCAACATTCGGCAGACCCCATAGGGTGTGAAAATAAAGAGAGAAAAATGTGCAACGGAATAAAAAAAAAAGTTTGCTTGTTTTGCCATGCCGCTTTACCAGCCGCAACAGATTTTCCCCTTTGCTTTTCTGTGTTTGCTGGAGTTCACTGTGGTTTGGAACAGGACACAGGGGCTCACTTTGTTCCAAATTCCCTCTCTTCTTCAGCAACTCAAATTTTGCAAGCAAGCGGTGACGCTGGCAGCAGGGCTTGAAGTTTTGATCCAACAAGAACCATGTTGCGGTTTGTAAAGGAGAACCTTCAGGCATAAGTATGGATCTGAAAGTAGGAAATATTCACAACTTCTCTGTCGAAAGCTTAGCAGAGAACCTGGCCCTCTGCGCACAGTAAACCCTCATACTCAAAGCTACATCCACCATATTGGCTAGTGATTGGTTAATTAGCGCTGTTGTGAGAGACAGAGAATTACGAGAAAAAAGCCTGCTAGAAGTTTTTGGGATATGAAATGATCAGCCTTGTCTCTCATTGGCTTATCTTTGTATGTGAAGTGGAATTATTTGTGCAAAAGGCGATGGTGCTTGATTGTCCACGTCAATAAGGCCTCATTGTGAGCTATGAGGGAATCTGGCTTATATTGACATCTGTGCTGTAGTGGAACATGTTAAACATGTTAGCACAGAGGAAGACTGGACATATCCAGACTTTTGTTTTGTTTCTTTTTACTTTTATTTTGTAAGTTGTTCAATGACATGATGCTTTTCTTGTCCTATCAATTTGTTTAAAAAAAAAACATTTAAAAGTGCAACAAAAAAAAAATATTTTTTGAAGGGCATAATGAAGAAAAAAGCCTCATTAAGAGAAAGAAATTCCTGACAAGAAAAATAAAGTGTCTTAAAATATCAGATAATTTAACCTTTTTTAGGGCAAGGTTAATTCAGGTTGTAAAGTGTCGTGTTGTGTGAATCCCCAAAAATGTAATATTGTTTTTAATTAATAATTAATTATGTTTGTAAAACAATACCTTAAAACATTAAAACCTTAAAATGTATTTATATTTAAGTAATTTTGAAAATGGTTAAGATCTGTACACTCACATGTTTTGAAGATGTAAGGACATTTTGAGTTTTAACTTGATGGGTACACCACATTTTTATTGAATTTAAACTTTTCTTGAAAATGGTAGAAACTTTTTTTTTAAACCACATGAAACCAACATTAATTAAAAAAATAATTTGGCACGTGTTGTAAACTAGATTTGTATTTTTTTTGGTCATGGACACGACAGTCTTGTATGTCATTGACCCAGAATCCTGGTTGTTGGGGTGTGTCATTGAATCGTCCTCTCACTAATTTCTTGTGCAAACTAGGCAACAAGAACCGTGAGACCAACTGCAGTGTTGGCATTAAAAAAGTTGTTCATCCCACCCCAGAATTCCATTAAACCTTGCACGCCTCTCTGCTTTCCCTCGGCCGTGTGTGAGCGCGTGGAGGATGACAATCCCCTGAAAGGTGGAGAATCGGAAAATGAATAAAAGAGGGAGCAGATGCAGCCCCATGCCAGAGGGAGGCTGCCGCGGTGAGCAAAGTCTGCCATGCCACCAAACTGCTGCAAACCAAGTCGGCGGGAAGCGCATGTACCATCCGACAGCAAATAAAAGAGCGTAGCCCGCCGCCCCTTGTCAGAAGTAGTAGCGAACGAAATGGGGGCCGCCACCAGCCAAGAGAAGCCGTGTTAGCGCTTTGGGGTGAGTGCGGGCACGGGCACTGGCAGGTAGCGGGGCGGTGTGCACGGTGCTGGGCGGCAGCCATCTTGTTGGGGGAGCAGATGGCGATGGGGCATGGAGGGGAGGGGCTGCTTAGCAGAACTAATCAGACAGTAACGGATGGGGCAGCTGGGACCGCTGCCGGCCATGCGGGAGAGTGCCGGCGAGCCGCCCAGTGAGTGTCATGATGTTGACAGTGGTGTGCCCGTTGGCCTGGGATGAGACCTTGCCACGTCTTCACGCCTCGCCGGCAGGGCTGCTGGCCTCCGGCTCCTCCTCCACTTCACACGGCAGAGGGCAAGAAGATGGCTTTTGTCTTTTGTTATTCTCAGCGTCTTAGAGACGACATTGCAGTGTTAGACTTAGTTAACTTGGGTCACGCGGTATAGCCATGTAGCATGCTTAATTGGTTCAGAAGTTGGTCCGTCAGATATCAAGTGATACTTTTAAGTGCACGTTTATGATTGAAATTTGGCTCTATTGTATGTTTGTCTCATACTTAAAACCTCATCTTCTTTGGAATTGGAAAACAAAATTACTTATCCATTTTCTTCCACATTAATTTAACATATTTTAAGAACAAATTAATTAATCTAAGCAAAGAATGCAAAAAAAGTGCTGCACGGGGTGTGAATTCCTTATCTTGGTGCTCTTTGGATGTAAGTGATGGTTCAGCTCAAAAAATAAAGATATTCCAAGGCACTCGAATAATGTTGAAATGAATTCATTTTTTACTTTTTAAACATTATTCGAGTGCCTTGGAATATCTTTCTTTTTTTAGCTAATTAATCTCTCAGTGAAAATCATATCATAATTTATTGCACAAAGTTAAAAATTGAAGATTCACTCTAGAATAAAGGAATAAAGTACTACAGAAATTGTTATTGAAGAGCATGTAGAATATGGATACCAAACTCAGTGAGTTTGTGTCATATTTGCATCGATCAGCACTGCAGTGATTTCTCCCCTCCCCTTCTTCTTGTCCATGCATTATGTTTCTCCACTGGCCTATAAGACCAGATGCAATGCCAGAGGCTATGCCCCTCAACCAAGCAAGTCCTCAACTCATTGCCAGCAGTTTGCTCCATTATTTAACAGTGTAACCAAGTTCAAGGCAATTACATATGTGTCATTTATTTACAGGCCCCTAAGAGGACAATGTAGTGTACACAAGAGAACACACACTCTCGTTTTGAATACTGCAGCTATAGCTAGTAGTGTTTGCCAACAGAATGCATATGTTTGAAACATTGTGCAATTTGCACAGAGGGGAAAATATGTTCAAACATGGGACATACTTTCCATTAAAAGATGAGCATTGACAGTTACAATGACTGATTTGTAAAGTGATTTGTAAAGTATTTGTAAGTTGCTAAATTAAATAATTCTTCATAATTAGTAAAAATGTTTCACTGAATATTTTTAAGTAGCTATGTCAAGTCACTACTTCTGTTACTGTTATCTTGGTGTGTGCTATTTGCAGTGATAAAAAATCATTGTGGTTCCAGAATTTAATGATCAATTATCATTACTATAGTAATACCCAATATAGCATAATTTATGATAACATATGCATTCATTCCTTATAAAAATGTTGACCTTAAGATATTTTCAGTTGTAACAATCCACAAAATTAATTTGTAATTTGTCCCTCTAGTTACATTTCATGGCTTGAGGACATTTTTGAAAATATGAACATGAATTGTGTGTTGTGAATGGCTCAATATTTTAATTAAACCTTTCAAAAATATTGGATCAGAAAGAGTTAAGAAATTAATATTATTATTCTGCAGGATGCATAAAAATGGACCAAACGTGGCAGTAAAGACATTTTATAATGTTACAAAAGATTTCTATTTCAAATATGTTTTTTTTTTACTTTCTATGTATCAGAGAATCAGAGAAAACTGTATCACAGTTTTCCACAAAATATAAAGCAGCACAACTTTTTTCAACATTGATAATAATAATATACATTAAAATCAGTAATATTAAATTGCAATATTTCACAATATTAATGTTTTTACTGTATGTTTGATCAAATAAATGCAGCTGTGGTGAACGTAAAAAACTTAAACATAAAAAATATGTTCATATTTTTCATATTTGATACATTCTTCATCTTATCCTTCTGTGAAAAATCATAATTTGCAAATCAAGCTATTTGTCAGAGCAAGTTATAGTCAGAAAGTTTCAGCCCTTAATTATTACTATAAGAAATTATTTCATTGTAAATGTTCAACTCCCAGTCCTAATAAAACTATATGTCCGTGTGTCTTGAGAGCTTCTCCAGTGCCGTGGCCCAGCTCTGTGTCATGATGGTACAGGACAGAATGTTGCCAGTCCCCAGGCAAAGTGGGATCAAATCTGTCGGGTGCAACTGTTCTCACTTGGGCCAACTCTGCCCAGAGAAAGTGCCCTACTTACTGTTTCTGGAAGCTGGGTTGTTCTCCTTCTTTTCAAAGTCTCCATGACACTTTTTTTTTTTGTTACCACAAGTGCAATTTCAATAATAGACTTCCATCTATTATTATTCCAATACCTTCCATATTCGCAGTAGCTGGGGCAAGAGTGCTGATTTTTGATTAATGGTGCCACATGTTTCTAGTGTGCTTAGCTCATTGGCTGAGCTGTATCTCAATTTCTTCTCACTTTTGGAGAAGGTTTAATCGTCTTTTCTCTGTTTACCCACAATGCATAATTGTTTGTGTAATCCATTTGTAAGGTCCATATTTATTTTCAGTAAATTTATGTTAACATGCTTAAAGATACTGTATAAAGGCACAAATCATAACGGCTATCTCTCTCCCCATCTACTCTCCAGATGGCATAAGGAGTCCATCACAAAGGGGTCATCATCTCACAAAAACATGCCATGAAACAGGAGTGAAAGTGATGGGCACAACCCTAAGACCCGACAGCCCGACACCCTGTTGGGTTAAAAGCACTGTTTGTTATGCTTTTTGCCCGCCATGCGCTTTTTGTGGGCACGTTTGGCTTTTGGAGAGCGTGTTTGGTGTGTGATGGAGGGATGATGAAGGCAGCATTATTTAGTTGGGCCTCCTGTGAGGTGACATGGTTGGGGGGTCTGGCACAAGCCCCTCCAGGTCAGCCCGAGCTGTGGAAATGCGTCACTCGCTCAGAGTGCGAGCCTCAACAGCACTGTCACAGGCTGTTTCACCCAGGGATAGCGCTCTGTCTTGTTCTCTTCTTCCTTCTCATCTTTATGCTTTAATTTCTGTCCAGTTTGTGTATTTTGTCCCAGAATGCACATCACAGAAGCCTCTTAAATATTTTTAAACTAATGTTTAGTTCATACTAGGATCGTTTAAAGGGATATTTCCCTCAAAATTTAAACTTTTTTCATCATTCCTATCAAAGTCATCAATATTATTGTTCATTATTATCAAAGTCATAAAATCTTTCTTGACAGATTTGGTCACCATTCACTTTTATGGAAAAGAACAGCTTGGAGATTCTGCTATACTTTTCCTTTTGAGTTACAAATGAGAAAGAGTGATATGAGAAAAACAGATATGTTTGGAATTACATGAGGGTAAGTATATGATGAGGATCATTTATTTTTAATTTTTAGTTAAACTATCCTTTTAAGCAAAGATGTTTTTGTTTAAGCTATTCAAAAAAAATGCTATATTCCTGTGGAAATGTAAATCTTGTTCAGTATCATAAACGCAAATCTAAAATTTTCTTGACCTACTCTGAAAACATGGATATTTATTCAGCATATGTAAACACATCTCAGCTTCCTGTGTGCATTTTCAAATCACAACAGATTCTCTACAGATACATAAGAAAAAAATGATTATTGTGATTAGTTGGTTTGTTGATAGGGGTGTCTTATAGAAAGGGAGGGGGTTGTTTGTAAATTGGTGGCGTCTGCAATTCGTTTTGCCTCTGACCTTGAGGGGGTTTTGCGCTTCTTGAAGAAGAAAGCAGAAGCTGGCGGTAAACAAAGTTCACTTCTGACAGATGGATTGAATGACAGAGAGGTTGCGAGTGCCAGAATAGCCCTGGCATCCGAGGAAATGTTCAATGCGGTCCAACAGGAGAGGAGGTGTGAACAGGTGCGGGGCTGCTGAAGGAAAGGGGACCAGATGGAGGGAGCCAGAGCCAGTTTAGTTAAAGGAAAAAGGGTGGGAGGGAGCAGCGAGGAGAGGGGGAGGGGGGGGATAAATGAAGGGTGGGGGGGGTCGATACGGTGCGAGCGATGGAGAGGCTGACGTGCACGCTAATAGAAGCGGTTTGGATGTCGTGTAAATATAGAGTGTGCAAGTACCACAGACGAGACACGGGCGGCTCAGGTTGGGCCGTTTCATTCGCTCCTGGAGGGATGGGGGCGAGCGTGTCAATGGGAGACAGGAAATAGGAGTGCGATTGACACTGAACGAATGCAGCTGAATAAATGCTATAAAACATCTGAGTGTTTTTGTGAGTGTGAACATGTTGCAATACTTCCTGTATTAGCCTGTTAGCCAAGTTTTCTTCAATATATTAATAGCAAAATATTTCTATACTTTTTTTGCATATGTTTTTGAACATAATTTCATATCCTTTTAAATTGAATTGTACTCTTTCTACAGCCTATTAGAGCTGAGTGTCATCTTGAGGACTGTCTAACTGTAATCACAAAACCAGGATGAATGTTAAAATGCCAGATTAGCGCCTTCTGTCCATTTCCGTTCTTACCCCGCAGTGCAACCTGTACTTTTTTTTACTTTTGAAAGTTTTCCTCTCACATATATTAACATACAAACGGTGGCAAGTGTCCTTGTGTACTGTTGAGTGCTCATGAAGCCAAACGGCTGACTCCAATTTGCGCACATTTTAGGAACGGTAGCATTTGGTCATTTTTGGCGTGGGATCACGGAGCACCACAGGGTGCTGCAAACTCTGCGCTCGAGCGGTCTGTGGTAGTCCAAATCAAATGGGCAACAGCTTGAATAGTACCCACTTAGGCAGACCTCGGCCCTCGCGCTCCACCAGCACCCAGCTACGGAAACTACTTTCCGTGGCTCGACGCTGCTCCCTACCAGGCAGACCGACCAACCCGGCTATGGCTCCTAACCGGAGGACATTAGGGCTTGCTCACATCATTACCAGCAGTGAGCAAACACTCACTGACCTGCCATTGAAGGGTGGCTGGAGAGGGTGCGAGGTGAGTCAGAGCTGTCTGACCTGGCTTCCAAATTGTTCATACCCGTGCAAACACATTTGAGACGGATGACATTTCAGATTTTAATTGGCACAAATTAAACAATCAAGGTATTCGTTCAAAATGCACCCAGAAGCGTACATCTTATATAAACAATACTTTTTTGGTGGCCTATATTTTGATGATGATAAAACTGAACTGTGATGATAATAATAAGAAATGTTACTTGAGTGCCAAATCAGCATATTAAAAATGATCCCCCCCAAATAAATGCAGCAATGGTTTCACAAACCTTAAAATGATAATTCATTCAAAAATGAAAATTCTGTCAATGAAAATTCTTTTATCATTTATTCACCCTCATGTCGTTCCAAACCTGTATGACTTTCTTTCTTCGGTGGAATCATTGAAGGAGTCAGCTAAAAATAGTAATTTGTTCGTGAATCAAAATACACCACTTGCATGTATTTTGATTCATGTATGTTTATTATTTTGTGGTATATAGTATTTTTTATCTCATCACATTCAGTTCAGTCAGCGAACACAATTCTGGAAATACAATTTCATTGGTGCCGCTAAAACAAGGCTCAGGCAACACTGGATCCTGGAATATTTAATAAGATTAATACATTTAGCAATGTTTGATAATTTTTCTTATTTCTTATAGTTACATGTTATTTTATATTTTAAATTAGGCATTTAATTGATAGTACTATAGTACATATAAATCAGTCTATGAAAATGTCAAATTATATTATTTGTGTATTTAGCAATCAATGCATGATAACTCCTCTGTAACTCTACTAGTATAGCCACATGCTACTTTAAATATTCTTTGCCTTTAGATACATAAAGTTTCGAACTCGTTGGTGTCCACAGTATCTCACTCGAAGGCCTCTCGCTTAGCCAACTTTTTCCCTAAAGTGCTCACGGTAACTTTCTGGCGGTCTCTCTCATGCTAATTGGTCGACAAACACCCGACCCCCCCACTCCATCCACACCCCCGCACCCCAGTGAGTGGCTGGGCCCCCTGGAAAGCCACAGTAACAAATGGCTGGCTGTGAGGCCTTTGTGAGCCCCTGCTGAGCGCTGGTGTGGATGGTGTTTTAGGCCGCTGTTCAAGCACAGCGGGGGCCGAGCGCTCTCCCCCTGCTCGCTCTCTCTCACACAGCTCTCGCAGGCGGAGCGCCTTCACACTCCAGACGACAGCAGGCCTGCAGAGACGGTCACTTCTCCAGCTACATTCCAAACCCAGTGTGCGAGAAAAGTTTTCAGGCTTCACTGTTAATTAACACACTTTGACTTGAGTTTTGTGGGTGTTTTTTTTTTTTTCTCGTCTTACTTTCTTTGGCCTGCATTATGCTCTTTTTTAGTGTAGACTATTTATTTTATTCATGCTGATCACTAACGTGATGCTCTTTAACCTGGCAGTTGAGTAAAGAACGTGTGCTTTTGTTTTCACCTTAGAGTTGCTTTAACGTAGATCTGTTGATCAATGTTATATCTAATCTCAGATATCATTGTGTAGTATGTTGCACGTTTCTCTCACTTTTGTCTTTCTGTCTGAGAGTCAGAGTCAACAAAGCTCTATTTGCATATCTGTAGGAAGGATTATTGTCAGAGTGTTTCAGTATCTGTGTAGCACAGGTGAATGAAATCAACAGTGCAATAAATGAAGCGATAGTGTACGTCGGGTGTGAGTATGGTAAAGTGACAAGATGTAGTGTGACAAGGGAGATGTGTTGATGTATAATGTAATGTTTCTTACCGACCGTGCTTTATTTTGATTTTAAAAATAATTTTACACTTAAAAAATTCAATTTTTTGCCACTAGGACAATAGAAATCGCTTTTTTTTCCCTTGCATATTTGTGGCAAAATACCATTGTGTCACTCACAGCGTCATATATTCCCCAGTCTATACTGTATGTGAAATGCTGCTACTTATAAAAACATTAATGTACACATTTTGGTGACTTAATACAAGGAATATTCAAATGTTTAGCCAAATTAAGCTCCGGAGAACAAAAAAGGGCTCATCTACAGTAATTACGAAGAGACAGAAGCACCATGTTTGGAAAGATCAGAGAAGGGGGATTGTACACTCTGTGTGTACATTAACACTTAACACTTACATCATTATTAGACAGATAAAGTACCAGTGAGGCTCAGATTATCTTTCCATGCATTTTGTTGTCATTCCTAATACTGGCCAACTTTTTTATTTAAGCCAACTTATACTCTCATTTGGTGTTTGAGTGGACCCCAGTATGATAGTTCTGGTCCAGTATTTTGATTTGTCATAGTATCAGCCTCGACACAAAAGACATAGTTAAAGGGATAAAGTTTAATATATAATATTTAAATTCTGCCAGATATTTAAATTCTGTCATCATTTACTCATGTCGTTCCAAACCTGCATGACTTTCATTAACCAAACAGTTTTAGTGACCACTGACTTCCATTGTATGGACAAAAAAACACTTCATAAAAAAAAGACATTTCTTAAAAAAAAAAAATTATGTTCTACAGAAGAACAGGTTTGAAGAAGTCATACAGGTTTGGAATGACATGAAGGTGAGTAAATGATGACAGAATTTGAAATTTTGTGTCCTAAATATTATAATTGTGTTATAAGATTTTTATTGTGCAGTTATGTTTTTGCACATTGTTCCATACAGCACATTTTTTAATCTTATTGCGTAAATGTGCTTTGTTACAATACTCCTGTCACAGTAAGTGTGCAGAAACAACTATCAGTAATTTAAAGGTTGATTTTCCCCAAAAACTATTAACTGTGACTCTTTCAAAACATTGTTCTGTTTATATGAGAATTCCTATCCAGCTCGGCACAGCAGTATTAGTTCAACCAGTGCTGTGAATTTTGCGCGGGACTGTCTGATTGTCTGACCAATGACAGAGGGGAGTGATCAGGAAACCTGTTTGAAAACATGCATTTTCCAGTTCCGTTTGGTGACACCTAGTGCCTTTCTTCATGTGTATTACTGATCTAAATGTGTTTCTCTCTCTCTCTCTCTCTCTCTCTCTCTCTCTCTCTCTCTCTGCAGGCAGGAGAAGGAGGCGGTAGAGCGCTGCTGTGGTGAGGACATGGCCGCTCTGACCTTCCAGGCACAGCGGCGCGAACGTGAGCTGACACAGACGCTCCAGCAAATGGAAGCGCAGCACGAGAGGAGTGGTGGGTGTTCACCGGTGCACTGCCCCTTGCCAGAACAACCGCCTCACCCGCTCTTCCGCCTGCCTCACTCCCGCACGCTCCGGGCATGAGCCACACTGTGCGGGACGGCATCAGGAACACCTGTAACCTTTGGCTGGCCGAAGGGAGCAGATGCTCGGCGCTCCAGAGCTTCAGCGCTACGTATTAGTTAGCGTTTAAAAATGGGGGGCGGGCAGCGCTGCCCACTGTCTGCTGATTTCAGAGTGCTGCTCTCACATCTGTTGCACCATCTGGATGGGCGAGTTTAGTTTATTTACCTGTTTCCAGAAACTTGAGGCATGCTGATTGCAGAACAAAGCGCAGAGAAAACAAAGGGCTTCTTTTTGGCGCGGCTGCACGGCACACATGTTGTCTAAAGAGAAATGGCATCAGAGGCTCAGCAGGAAGCTCTTTGGGCTTATGGAATTAGTCCTTTAATACCACAGACCACTTCCCTCTCTAAGCATATAATGGCCACTCTCGATAGCTAATTATTTTTGTCCTGCTTCCCCCCGTCCCTATCTCTCTATCTCTAAATGGATTGATTTTAGTAGTTAAGACAGAATCGCCCCTAGATGATACCACATTTTTTTTAAACACTGCCCTGTTTGTTTAGAGTCCAGTTTGTTTCTTTTATCCTTCTTTGTGTGTGGTGTCTCTGTGGCCTGCACATGCCCAACTAGTTTCAAAGCACAGAAACGCAGTAGGATTCTTTTGGTGTACTTTCAACAGCTTCTGAACTTTTTGAACTTGATGAAAACTAAATTTAATGAACACAACAATCCACGTTGTCACTACTTTCCTGCTTTCTGTCTGTCTCCTTTTCTATCCGTATCTCACATTCTCTTTGTGTAGCTCAGATATAAATGCAGAATATACAGTGGGGTCCCAGACCAAATCTGAGACCACAATGAAAATGTAGTATTTTGCTCAATTTCTTGGTCATTATTCAAATAAGTACATGTGTGACATTAATCATGTGACTGAACAGTCGGTCAGGTGCTCTTCCATTGAAGCACAAGATGTTTCTTTGGATAATATAAAATCATGTTAGAGAAAATGACCATATTAAATCTATTAAAATGCATTTCAGTAACCACTTTCAAACACTTTCTGATTTTGACACATGACCCTTGTCTCAATATTTGTTTGTTTTTTTACTTTTAGACCCAGGAAGAACATTCATTATGTAGTTTTGTGTTGCTCTTCCTGTGTTATATATTCATCTATGTGTTTGCTGTGTTAATGAGTCAATACTTTATCTGTTCACAGTCGGAGAAACGGATGCTCTGCTCAGTGCTCAGAACAGCCTGATTGGGAAACTGAAGGAGGAATGTCAGACACTTGGGGCAAAGCTGGAGGAACTGGCCCAGAGCAGCAGGCACGTAGCACTTTCAGTCCTTTAAGATCATACCATATTCATTTTTTCATTTATTACAAATTCAAACCCAATGTAAAACTCAACAAAATATTGAACCCAGTCAAGTTCAGGGCAGGTACCAGACCTACATTTGTGTCCAGGGTTCCTATGGTCTTACATTTTTTTCTACATATTTTATTGATTATAAATTGCTAGTTCATTAATGACTAAAGCAATCATCAAAATTTGGTAAATAAGTGGAAATTCACTGGTTTAAAGAAGTGTGAACTCTGGCTGTCTTCAGGGCTTCGTTGGTCATGACTCTCACGTCTAGCATATCTAGAGCTGAACTAAACATAGTGTTCACTGTAACTGTGCTATTCCTTGCAGTGAAATCAGTGAATATCAGTTTCCATGTTTAAAATGCAGATTGCCTGACATCGTCTTCTCAACTGTTTGATCTTGTTGACGCTTTGTGAATTGTGTATCTTCGCGGAGTCCGACTTTCAGCGCAGAGCCACTCGCGGTGTGTTATCCAGAGCGTGGCATCCTTTCTGTGCCATACTGCTCTAGTCTGTGCCCCAGTAAGGGAGCTGTCACTGTACCCTGGCACACGCCAGCCTGTCCTCCGCACAGGCTTTGCTCTCTGCCCATCACATGTGCCTCTCACCTCAGGCCTCTGGGGTAGTCAGCTGTTAAAACAGTGTAAAGCGCATTACTCACATCGCAGCTTGCAATCTGCCATGGTCAGTCAGCCCAGCTTGGGAAGGTACAGGCCACTGCTGCTCGCCCTCCCCCTTCTGCCCGCACGCTGAACTCAAGAAGACCTCTGAAGAAGATGAATGCGGCGAATCATCTCTGCGTATTTGTGATCGCACTGTAGTTTTACAGTTACTGTTGACTGATAAAAACACTCACATGTGTAGTTGACAAATGTCAGGCAGTGTTCTACTTTACTTTTCTACTTATAACATTTTCTCATTCTTTTATAATTATTATACATGCAGTTTTTATTAACTCATATTATGACCTCATTATATTGACCTGATGGAATATCTTCTGTACTAAAAATTAAAGTCACACTACGGGACTATTTAAGTGAACCATAAAGAAGCCGTAAAAGTGGAGAAAATCTGTATTTGCATAACTTCTGCAAACAAGGTGAATTAAATGAATTTAAAAGGTTAAAACAAACAATAATGGGCTGTTGACATACAGTAAATTACAAGGGATATTCACATTGCCTCAGGGTTTTGATAATTCTGTCAGGGATTATTTTGCGATAACATCTTGCTATGTACATCTCGCGGTGTGTTATCCAGAGCGTGGCATCCTTTCTGTGCCATACTGCTCTAGTCAACTATACATTATCTCATGTATTACAAGTAAATGATAACAATCAATAAATTACCATTAAATATAGATTTGAGTTACAATTATTTTATTATTTAAGTAGAAGTGAGATTTTTAAATGTAGAAAAATAAATAGTGACTGGTCTCTTTAATTTGGTCACTAAAAGTTAACATAACAAATGATTAAAAATAAATGCAGCATTTATCAATATTATTTAACATTAGTTTTAACATTTACTAATACATTATTAAAATCAAATGTTGTGTCTGTTAATATTATTTAATAGACCTGAGCTAATATGAAGTAACAATAGAGAGTCGTATTTTTATTAAAGGTGCTCTAAGCGATGTCACGCATTTTTAAGGCCAAAACACTTTTTGTCACATACAGCAAACATCTCCTCACTATCCGCTAGCTGCCTGTCCCCTGAACACACTGTAAAAAAATGCGGTCTCTGCAGACACCTCAGGCTCCACAAACGGCAACAAAAACAAACTGGGCTAACCCGCACCACGAAACATAACAAACTGTTCCAGATTTGGGGGTGGGGTTTGGGGGGTTAGTGGATGAGGAGGAGGGAGGGTCTAGCTAGCCTCCGTTTTGTTTGACAATACTTTAAACGTCAACAAGAAATGACGTCACCCAACATCGCTTAGAGCACCTTTAACTAACGTTAACAAAGATTAAGAAATGCTGTTAGTTAATGTTAGTTGATGCATTAAATAATGTTAACTAATGGAACAATATTGTAAAGTGTTACCAATTTAACCTAAAATTTACAAAATCTAAAGTTTATGTACATGTTAATTATCAACTGCCGACATACAGAATCTCACAAAGGTCTAGTGTTCATGCAATCTGGTACCATATATATATATATATATGTAGTGAGACAGTTTTGTAAGTGTTTCATTGCTTTTTAATGTAATTTAAATAAACTAAAACAAATAATATGTTATATAATAAGTAGGGACGCGTTTGGTTACGACAGTCAACATGATGAAACCCTCTCCAAGATGATTCAATGTTACTATTATTATACTTGATCTGTAGATAAAGCTCTATGGTTTCGCATAAAACAACTTTATCTTGCTGGACTTTATTGCTGTAACTTAATCATGTTACTTTCTACAGTGTGTCTTTTAGAGCACAACAGAGTAGATTTAGAGCACTATAATTGTTCTTCACGCGCACAGTAACTGAAATTTAAAACTGTTAAAAGAAAAGGCTCAATAAACTATTGCATAGATAGATACTGTATAATTAATACACTACGTATCAATATGTCTTTCGTTTGTGCTTTGAACTTTTCAATGCGGACTCGACGCGCTGCGCGCTGTGACTCCGTGTTGCTTCAAGCGCATCATTCTGCGCTCGGGATGCGCATAAGCGCTTTGTGCCGCACTGTATTGCAGCCTTTCATATCATAATACAGTGATGCAATGAAAGATTATTAATAGCCTTTCTTGTTCTGTTCTATTATGCTGCTGCCTCATTAAACAGCTGTGCTATACATTTAAGACATGTCTCAATTGTATAGTAGCCTATAGCTAAGCTAAAATAATTTATCTTTTTGATTTTTGTTATATTGTTTTTCATGAATGTATTTTACAACAATACAAAGAGCAATGTGTAACGTTTTACCAGATTTAGTGTTACACTTATTGTCTCTTATTAGTTTTTTTCACTAAATGTTCAGATTTTATACAATTATTGTCGACTCTTGATTTTCCTAGACTAAATTTTACTTCTGAATTATCCACTAATCTAGTTTATAAAAGCATTTTTGTCATAGATTATGATCATATATTTTTTGGATTTGTTTTTCTTTATAGTGAAGTTGTCTGTATTAAGTAGATTCTGTTTAACACACAAAAGAGTGATTATCAGTTCAACTCACAGAGAGTTATATAAATTCTACTTGATTTTAAAAAAAAACTGTGTTGGTATCGGATCGGCATCGGTATCTGTCGATACTCTGAATTTTTGGTATCGGATCGATTCTGAAAAAAGTGGTATCGGTGCATCCCTAATAATAAGAGCAGTGTATTGACTATATGTATATACACTCACACACACTTCACACAATTCATTTCCCTCTACTGATCTCCCTGTCCTGTTGTTTTATATCCGGTGACAGTGTGGCCTTCTGTTCAGTGTTATGTAAATCTATAGGCAGATGAGCACGCAGCACGCTGGCGACAAGGTTCATTCTGCATAAGACTCAGATGAAGGTTGCTCTCTTGTCTATAATGCAGCACATCTAAGCGAGTTGTGGTGGTTTTATCAAACACAACCCATTAGGACGTCTTCTGTTTGACTTAATAAACAAGTTTACACATTAAATCAAAGATCTGTTTTGGGGAGCTGATGTCTTCCTTGTAGACACTTTAACTTTTGGAAAGCAGGGTGTTTACAGTGCTAATGGAGTTGACTTGGCAGGGCTATCCTGATGGCAGAGTGCTCAGGTGTTTCTGCTGCAATGAGAGTGTGGTCTTGTTAAGAAAAAAAGCCTAAGTAATTGTCATTGGAGCCATGGCAAAGTGATTAGTGCAAGTTCAAATATGGCTGTGACCCATTTAGTGATCCCAACTCTGTTTCCTCCCTATTTCTCTTTTTGTTTGTACTGATTTTCTTCTTCTTCCTTATTTTTCTGGCCTAAAACTGTATGGGTGTCAAAGACCACAATTCGCAGAGACCCCAAACTCAGCAGTATGGTCCCAATCGTGCACCGCTACTCAGGCACACAGACACACACCCATCTGACACTAGGTGGCGCTATAAAGAGGCACTTTGGAACCCTGAGGGTTTCAAACAAAAAAGTGTCATCAGAATCCTTGAGTCAAGCCCTACAACATATAAATCTTTTCACCATTTTGGCTTTTCTTAAAAACGTACTTTTTTTAATCTTCTGACCGTTGGTCCGATCTTCACCAAAATTGGCAGACAGCAGCTAGGGACAGTGCTGGCAGAAAGTTATTAAAAGCAAAGATATAATTTAACTAATTAGTCAGGCAATGCCCATTTTTATGAGTTGACTTACTTGACACAGGACATTCTGAGGAGGCACACCAAGTTTCATATAATTCTGCCAATGGGGGCGCTAAAACTAAAAACAATTATAACTTTGCAACATTACAATTCATTAAGTTGAAAATTGGTATTCATCTTCTTTGGTGGACTTCCTAACATATCCTCTAATATGAATCAGACATTTAGAAAAAAAACATGGTCGCTTTTTTGTCCGCCTCGCTGCCTGCTGTGAGCTGTGAGTTTGTTTGCGTCGTGGCTGTCTAAGCCTCGTATTAGCTTCGTATTTCCTTCTGTTTTTCCGTATTTCTCTCTTTATTCTGTTCTGAACCATCATTTAACTCATAATTACAACTCAGACTGTTGGCCAGACGCGTCTCAAGCCATTATACGGCTGGATCCGCAAATACGGTTGGAACATTGGTTGTTGGTCGTAGAGCGAGACACCGCTTCACTGCTGTTCGCCCTGCGAACGACTGCTTTTGTCAGCCTCGTTGCCCGCTGTGAGTTTGTTTGTTTGCGCTTGTTTGTTTGCGCAAATACGGTTTGAACATTGGTTGTTGGTCGTAGAGCGAGACACCGCTTCACTGCTGTTCGCCCTGCGATCGACTGCTTTTGTCAGCCTCGTTGCCCGCTGTGAGTTTGTTTGTTTGCGTTTGTTTGTTTGCGCAAATACGGTTTGAACATTGGTTGTTGGTCGTAGAGCGAGACACCGCTTCACTGCTGTTCGCCCTGCGATCGACTGCTTTTGTCAGCCTCGTTGCCTGCTGTGAGTTTGTTTGTTTTCCCGTCTATCGTGCGTCTACATTACACCCATACCACTAAAAAGACGTTTTTTACCCAAGACTTGAGTCATAAATTAGCATAAATATTAATAGCATCACTGGTTGCATCATTGCTAACTTGCTGTCCATCTGTTAAAATGGCGAATATATCAGGTGTATGTTATCTACCTTTTGGTGCAGATGAGAACAAATCTGAATTGCTCGCGGTGCAGTCTGAATTAGAAGCTGTAGAAAAGCAGATCCGTGACCTTCTAGAGAGACAAGCTGAGCTGAGAGACCGGCGTTTAGCTCTTGAAACATCACGCGCTGATGCACACGGATCAGTGATTAACGTTAGTAACCCACTGACGCTGACCTCGTCTACTCCGTGCGTTTCTCAGCATTGGTCCCGAGCGTCCAGGTCACGATCAGCCATGATTTCATTCACTCCGGCTCCAACACACCACCACGAAGCCTGGGTGGTTCTGCGGAAGCCGCGTGCCAGGACAAGAATCTTTTCGCCCCTCCCGGTTTTCGAGATCTCCACTCAGAACCGCTTCTCCCCTCTTCGCGAAACGGAACGTGATGCTGTGATCATCGGCGATTCCACCGTCCGACACGTCCAAGCTACGTTAGGTAAAAGTAATGTGCACAGTCACTGCTTTCCTGGTGCTCGTGTTCTCGATATTACTGCGCGGGTAACTGAGATCTTGAACGGTGACGAGCGCGTCAGAGCTGTTGTGCTGCACGCGGGAGCTAACGACATTAGGCTGCGACAGACGGAGGTTCTGAAGAAAGACTTCAGGAGCCGTATCGATACGGTACGCAGCACATCGCCTGAAACATCGATTATTGTGTCTGGAGCGCTTCCTACGTACCGACGAGGGCATGAAAAGTTCAGTAGATTATTCACGCTAAATGAATAGTTATTGTCATGGTGCAATGAGCAGAAACTGATTTTTGTAAATAATTGGAATCTGTTTTGGGAGCGACCAAGGCTCTTCCGCGCTGATGGCTTACACCCAAGTAGAATGGGGCAGATCTTCTGTCGGATAACATCTCCAAGATGTTAAATACCTAGGGCTGTAACGATATACGATATAAAATCGAAATCGCGATACTCAGGTCCACGATCCTGTATCGCGATGTAAGAAGGCAGAATCGCGACACATCCCTTCCACCTCCCAGAGTTATCCTTCCGTCAAGATCCAATGCTACCACATCTTTAAATTACTATTAATATTATTTGAAGTTAACATTATAAAATATGTAGACCTACATCACAAAACTAGTTGAGGGTAAATTAACCCAAACTTAAATCCATCAAAATAATAAATTCTCAGAAAATGCATTTAATACCAATATATTGACACTTCTGTGTATATATCCATAGCCTACTCCCTTAATAAAATGAGGGAAATACACACGCGTACACGGACGCGACACAAAACATCTTTAATATTTAGGTGGAAAAAATAAAGCCTATATTTTTTTATAATTATGTGAATTACACTACAAACCAAAAGTAATACTATAGGCTACCCACCGGATGAAGGGTTAGCTCTCCCCAGAACATAAATATTTATTTTGTTTTATTTTTAGTGTTAAAAAAACAAAACAATGTCGTGACAGTTCTCTGGAAGCGGCACTTAAAACTTTCAGAGAATTCAAATAGAAAGCACAAAGACTTTCTTTAAATTGAATTTAGTTTTTTTATTAATTGTATCTCAATTTTAATAAATGTTTCATCAACCAATTGCCTGGATTTAATAAATAAGAAGAAAATATAGCTAGCATACAGATAATCACGACATTGAGGTGCCGCTCATGAATCGAAACCCTATAGACCTGAGAAATATATATATAGCTATAGGCCTATATTGAAATGTCTACTTTTAAAAAGAACAATTAAAAACGAAATAAAACAGATTGCTCTCTGCTTATGTAATCCGTATGAAAAGTGCATTTCTCTTTGGCGCGTTCACTTCTGCGAAGTAGGGCTGTCGCGGTTATGGAATGTCCCTTGCGGTAATGTTGAGTGGCTCAATAGCGCGAAATGCGGTATTACCGCCATTTATTTATTTATTTATTTTATATGTATTTGCTGATATATAAATATGTTTACGATGTGGACAAAACGAGGACATTTTCAGTAACCTTTGTAACCGAAACTAAAGAGCGTCTATATGCGCATTGAAAGGATTTCACTCAGCGCGCACATTGTTATGACAACGGACTTTAAGCGAGTCATTAAACCGTTCATTCAACGAACACGTTCAAAAAAGCTGATTCATTAAAAGAGATGTAATGTGTTAATTATTTTTAACTTTGAGTTCCACTTTTCAAGGCTCAGGCAATTTTCAAGGCAATGCGTCGGATGGGTAACGCTGAAGGTGATGCTTCACTTAGAGACCAATATGGCATTGATTCAATGCGTGACTCAGAGATTTTATTTCCCCGCGGCTTCCTCGCGCTGTGGGATGCTGACCAGCGCTGCTGCAGACACGCATTTATGGGAAATACCCGTGACGTGAACGTCAAGATGATACACGGCAAGCTTTTCACGACTTCGAAGACAGACGCAATCGCACGCGCTATGCTGATCTCTCTCATTCACTGTCTGTGTAAAGCCTCTTTAGGCTACACATCACCATGATAAACAGTCTTGTTATCATTATGAACTTGTTTAACATTCAATACACATGCATGAAGTTCAAAACCAGAACGGTATAGCCTTATAAAAAATATATATATATATATAGTTGGAGCACAGAAAACAACCCAAAAGCAGCAGCCTACAGCTGCCTTTAGTTTAATAATTTGCATTGTTATTATTGTTTTTTGGTGTTCAGATTATAGTTTTTCCAAATGTTATTTAATAAAAATACCGGTATATTTTTTCCTCTCAAAATCTATTTTTTCACCCCAAGCCCCGCCCCTGTGATAGAATCGCGATACGAATCGAATCGTGGGTCAAAAATCGTGATACGAACCGAATCGTGGGTTTGGTGTATCGTTACAGCCCTATAAATACCATTTGACTAGTAACCAAAAATCCAAATCACAGTCTCTACTGCACCAATTTAATTGATATTAATACTAGTGTAGAACATTCCATAGAAACTGTGTCTATTCCTCGTTTACTAAGATCAAATAATAAATCTACTGCGGGAGCTAGAAAAAAATCTAATTGTTATTAAAACAAAAAATATCGCTATTAGTGAACAAAAACAATTTCTAAAGCTAGGTCTTCTAAACATTAGATCGCTCACACTTAAGGCGGTTATTGTAAATGAAATGGTCACAGATAATAATTTCGATGTTCTGTGCCTTACTGAAACCTGGCTTAAACCAAATGATTATTTCGGTCTAAATGAGTCTACTCCGCCAGGATACTGTTATAAGCATGAGCCCCGTCTGATCGGTCGTGGCGGCGGTGTTGCAACAATCTACAGAGATATCCTTAATGTTACTCAGAAAACTCGTCATAGGTTTAATTCGTTTGAAGTGCTTGTGCTAAATGTTACGCTCTTAGATGTACGAAAAAAATCCCTATTATCTCTAGCATTGGCTACCGTATATAGACCTCCAGGGCCTTACACCAATTTCCTAAAAGAGTTTGCTGACTTTATATCAGATCTTTTGGTTAACGTCGATAAAGCATTAATTGTTGGAGATTTTAAAACACGTAGATAATTTAAATGATGCGTTAGGGGCTGCGTTTACAGATTTATTAAACTCCTTCGGGGTCAAGCAAAACGTCACCGGACCAACTCATCGTCTTAATCATACACTCGATTTAATTATATCATATGGAACCAATCCAACCGATATAGATATCGTTCCACAAAGTGATGATGTCACTGACCACTACTAGGTAACTTGCATATTACGCACAGCTGTAATATGTCATGCTGGGCCATGTTATCGACCAGGTAGAACAATTCGTCCATCCACCATAGATCATTTCTCAAATAGCTTATCTGATCTGACTCAGCTGCTGCCTGAACCCAAACAAACAGATGAATTAGACGAACTAACTAGCACTATGAGCACCATTCTCTCTAGAACATTGGATATTGTTGCACCCATTAAATTAAAAAAGGTCAGAGAAAAAAGTATAGCACCATGGTACAATAATACTACGTATGTTTTAAAGACAGAAACCCGTAATTTAGAGCGTAAATGGAAAAAAACTAATTTAGAGGTCTTTAGAATTGCGTGGAAAGACAGTATGTCACTTTATAAAAAGGCACTTAAAACGGCCAGGGCTGAGCACCTCAGCAAATTCATAGAAAACAACCGAAATAATCCAAGGTTTTTATTTATTATCGTGGCTAGACTAACAAATAAACAGACGTCGTCTGAACAAAATACCTCGTTACAGTTTAGTAGTAATGATTTCATGAACTTCTTCACCGAGAAAATTGAAAGCATCAGAACAGAATCAAAATCGTAAACGTTCGATCTTTGCTCGCGTCTATAATTCGGCCACAATTATCACCCCGCAAGAACAATTACAATGCTTTACAACCATAGAAAAAAAAGAGTTAAATAAACGTATCACTTAATCTAAAACAACAACATGTTTATTAGATCCTATACCAACTGAACTACTGAAAGAAGTGTTACCTATAGTGGAAGAGCCTCTTCTCAATATTATTAACTCATCTTTATCTTTAGGTCATGTTCCAAGAACGTTCAAGCTGGCAGTTATAAAACCTCTTATTAAGAAACCACAATTAGATCCAAATAACCTAGCAAATTACAGACCCATTTCGAATCTTCCATTTGTCAAAAATATTAGAAAAAGTTGTGTCCGCTCAATTCGGCTCTTTCTTGCAAGAAAACGACATCTATGAAAAGTTTCAGTCTGGATTCAGGCCACATCATAGCACTGAAACTGCGCTTGTTAGAATCACAAATGATTTACTTTTAGCTTCGGACCAAGGCTGTATCTCAGTACTAGTTTTACTTGATCTTAGTGCTGCGTTCGATACTATAGATCACACAATACTCTTAGATCGACTACAAAATTACACTGGTGTTCAAGGACAAGCATTAAGCTGGTTCAGGTCATACTTATCTGACCGCTACCATTTCGTCTACTTAAATGGAGAAAAATCGATTATAACTTCGGCAAACTATGGAGTGCCGCAGGGATCTGTGTTAGGCCCTTTATTATTCTCAATATATATGCTGCCACTTGGTAATATTCTAAGGAAACATGGAATTAGTTTCCATTGTTATGCTGATGACATATATTTCATCACGGCCAGATGAATACGCTAAATTATCCAAATTGACAGATTGTGTTAAAGATATAAAAGATTGGATGACGCGTAATTTTCTTTTATTAAATCCAGACAAGACAGAGGTAATACTTATCGGTTCTAAAAACCGTCCACAAAACCTTTCACAGCCAACTTTAACATAGTAGGATGCCCTGTTACTTTATCCGCTACAGTAAAAGACCTGGGTGTTACATTAGACTGCAACCTGTCTTTTGAAAAGCATATTTCATATGTTACAAAAACTGCCTTTTTCCACCTTAGAAACATTGCTAAGCTACGTAATATGCTATCAGTCTCTGATGCAGAAAAGTTAGTTCATGCATTCATGACCTCGAGACTAGATTACTGTAATGCTTTATTAGCTGCTTGTCCTGCATCTTCAATAAACAAGCTACAGTTAGTCCAAAATGCAGCCGCTAGAGTTCTTACTAGATCAAGAAAATATGATCATATAACACCGATTTTATCATCACTTCATTGGTTACCTATAAAGTTCCGTATTAAATACAAGGTTCACGCTCTTTAAGATCACTAAATTCGAGGCTTCTGGTCATTCCTAGGATATCCAGATCCACCAAAGGAGGCAGAGCATTTTCACATTTAGCTCCGAAGCTCTGGAATAGCCTTCCTGATATTGTTCGTTGCTCAGACTCGCTCTCCCAGTTTAAAACTAGACTGAAGACGCATCTATTTAGCCAGGCATTCATATAAATTTTTTATCTTACAGTTACTGTAAATTCGGCCTCTAGTTCATAAACGCCAGAGGAGAACTGGCCCCCGACTGAGCCTGGGTTCTCCCAAGGTTTTTTTTTCTCCATTGGGTCATCTGATGGGGTGTTAGGACACCATTAGGTCACTGGATGGAGTTTTTCGGTTCCTTGCCACTGTTGCCTTTGGCTTGCTCAGTTGGGGATATTCAAATTAATTAACCAATCATACCATTGATCAGCTCTACCAAACTAGAATGTCTTTTTTCCTGTGATAAACAAACATTGTTAAAGGATTAGTTCACTTTTTAAAAAACTTTTGCTGATAATTTACTCACCCCCATGTCATCCAAGATGTCTATGTCTTTCTTTCTTCAGTCGAAAAGAAATTAAGGTTTTTGATGAAAACATTCCAGAATTTTTCTCCATATAATGGACTTCAATGGGAACCAGACGGTTCAAAGTCCAAATGAGCGTTTCAGTGCAGCTTCAAAGGGCTTTAAACGACACCAGACGATGCATAAGGGTCTTATCTAGCGAAACGATCACTCATTTCAAAAAGAAATAAAAAACTTTAAGTTTTATAAGCACAAACGGTCGCCTTGCTCTGTTCTGTGATGCGTGCTAGTGACGTCACGTAATACGCAATTACGTTGAAAAGGTCACGCTTCTTGACGTTTGTGGAAGTACCGAGTCAGTGTTTACAAGTTGAACGCGCAAACAAAGTCAAACGCCGTTAACAAAAAAATGAAATTAAAAGGTAAAACAACGATGTCGGGTGATTTTGAACTTAGAGGAGAAGATGAGATGAGATACAAACGTGCATCACAGAACAGAGCAAGGCGAGCATTTGTGCTTATAAAACTTAAAGTGTTTTATTTATTTTTTAAATGACCGATCGTTAAGCTAGATAAGACCCTTATTCATCGTCTGGTGTCGTTTAAAGCCCTTGAAGCTGCACTGAAACGCTCATTTGGACTTTGAACCGTCTGGTTCCCATTGAAGTCCATTATATGGAGAAAAATCCTGGAATGTTTTCATCAAAAACCTTCATTTCTTTTCGACTGAAGAAAGAAAGACATAGACATCTTGGATGACATGGGGGTGAGTAAATTATCAGCAAAAGTTTTTTAAAAAGTGAACTAATCCTTTAAGTTGTTTTGATTGATACTGTGAAGCAGCTTTGATACAATCTGTATTGTGAAAAGCGCTATATAAATATTTTTGACTTGACTTGACTTGAATAGCAGCCAATAAAATTTCAGTGGCTAATAACATCAAATATGAATGGCCAACCATTAAAAAATGTATATGTGTACCAAATTATGTGAAATATGGGCTTCAAGGTGGCTCTATAACAAGCAACTTTAAGTTTTAGCTCTTATAACTCTGCAAGCTCTTTTAGCTCTTATAACTCTGCAAGCTCTTTTAGCTCTTAGAACTCTGCAACCGTGTGCGACAAAATCAAAATTCTTGTTTCCTCTGAATCCTTGGTTTAAAGCTACAATGTTTACAGTGGGTCAATTTTTTGAAATTGAGATGTATACATCATCTGAAAACTGAATAAATATGGATATGACAATATTTGGACAATTACAACAATTTTTAAAAACTGGAATCTGAGGGTGCAAAAAAAAAATCAAAACATTGAGAAAATCGCCTTTAAAGTTGTCCATTTATGTTCGCGATTGTGCTGCATTCACTCACAAAATGAAATGTTCTATTTATTTACGGTAGGAAATATACAAAATATCTTCATGGAACATGATCTTTACTTAATAACCGAATGATTTTTATCATAAAAGAAAAATTTATAATTTTGACCCATACAATGTACAGGTGAAACTCGAAAAATTAGAATATCGTGCAAAAGTTCATTTATTTCAGTAATTCAACTTAAAAGGTGAAACTAATATATTATATAGACTCATTACATGCAAAGTGAGATATTTCAAGCCTTTATTTGTTATAACTTTGATGATTATGGCTTACAGCTTATGGAAACCCCAAATTCAAAATCTCAGAAAATTAGAATATTGTGAAAAGGTTCAGTATTGTAGGCTCAAAGTGTCACACTCTAATCATCTAATTAATCCAAAACACCTGCAAAGGGTTCCCGAGCCTTTAAATGGTCTCTCAGTCTGGTTCAGTAGAATTCACAATCATGGGGAAGACTGCGGACCTGACAGTTGTGCAGAAAACCATCATTGACACCCTCCACAAGGAGGGAAAGCCTCAAAAGGTAATTGCAAAAGAAGTTGGAAGTTCTCAAAGTGCTGTATCAAAGCACATTAATGAAAAGTTAAGTGGAAGGGAAAAGTGTGGAAGAAAAAGGTGCACAAGCAGCAGGGATGACCGCAGTCTGGAGAGGATTGTCAGGAAAAGGCCATTCAAATGTGTGTGAGCTTCACAAGGACTGGACTGAGGCTGGAGTTACTGCATCAAGAGCCACCACACACAGACGGATCCTGGACATGGGCTTCAAATGTCGTATTCCTCTTGTCAAGCCGCTCCTGAACAACAAACAACGTCAGAAGCGTCTTACCTGGGCTAAAGAAAAAAAGAACTGGTCTGTTGCTCAGTGGTCCAAAGTCCTCTTTTTTGATGAGAGCAAATTTTGGATCTCATTTGGAAATCAAGGTCCCAGAGTCTGGAGGAAGAATGGAGAGACACACAATCCAAGATGCTTCAAGTCCAGTGTGAAGTTTCCACAGTCTGTGTTTGTTTGGGGAGCCATGTCATCGGCTAGTGTTGGTCCACTGTGCTTTATTAAGTCCAGAGTCAACGCAGCCGTCTACCTACCAGGACATTTTAGAGCACTTCATGCTTCCTTCAGCAGACAAGCTTTATGGAGATGCTGACTTCATTTTCCAGCAGGACTTGGCACCTGCGCACACTGCCAAAAGTACCAAAACCTGGTTCAATGACCATGGGATTACTGGGCTTTATTGGCCAGCAAACTCGCCTGACCTGAACCCTATAGAGAATCTATGGGGCATTGCCAAGAGAGAAATGAGAGACATGATATCGAACAATGCAGAAGAGCTGAAGGCCGCTATTGAAGCATCCTGGTCTTCCATAACACCTCAGCAGTGCCACAGGCTGATAGCATCCATGCCACGCCGCATTAAGGCAGTAGTTCATGCAAAAGGGGCCCAAACCAAGTACTGAGTACATGTACATGATTATACTTTTCAGAGGGCCGACACTTCTGTATTTAAAATCCTTTTTTTTATTTGATTTCATGTAATATTCTAATTTTCTGAGATTTTGAATTTGGGGTTTTCATAAGCTGTAAGCCAAAATCATCAAAATTATTACAAATAAAGGCTTGTAATATCTCACTTTGCATGTAATACATCTATATAATATATTAATTTCACCTTTTAAGCTGAATTACTGAAATAAATGAACTTTTGCACGATATTCAAATTTTTCGAGTTTCACCTGTATTGTTGGCTATTGCCACAAATATACCCGTGCTACTTGTGACTGGTTTTGTGATCAAGGGTCGTATATAAATAAAATTTTGAGCTGCAAATTATATCTTCACATTTATTTGAAATAGTCCTGTGGTATCCAATGACGTGCAATTTCATCTAAATTTAAATGTTGAATATGAGTCCACACTTACACCACAAACTCCCTTACAACAGTAAACATTTTTATAATGGGGAATTTTTTTACTTCTCTTTTAATCTAACAGTATGAGTGTGATTTCCCTTTGAACGTCAGTTGCTGCTTTTTGACACCTGTGTGTTGCTGTATCCCATCCCATCAAACCTTACTTTCAGTGAATATTCCAGATGGACTTTGCTGTAAAAACCACATCATAAGATGCATTTCAACTGGATCGCTAACATGGGCCATTGGTGCTTGGACCCCGAGAATTCCTGCTTGCTGCTATATTGTCCTTAACTTTCTTTACTCTCTTTTCAATAAATGTGGAAAAACAAACAAACGAAGAAAAAATGGTTCTCTGCTATTTCCTGATAGCCCCTCATACATGCTGTATTTAAATATGGGAGTGAATCCTGAATTTATCATATTAAAATATTTATATCAGCTGATAACTGATAGTACTAATATACTGTGTATTAAGATCCATCTACTGTCCATTAAGATCCGTTTTTGTGAAATGTGCAGTTTTGTTTAGGCTCTGTAAGCTGCTGCTTTTTAAACTCTCTGTTTTTGAGGGCTGAATGATCTAATGTCAGTTCAAGTATTATTAGAGTTAAAGCAGATTTATTATTAGAGTTATAGCTTTATTTAACAGCAACCAAATGTGGATTCTAAAACTTAAGCGTGTGTTTGTGTGTAGAGCGGAGATAGAGCAGTTGTCTCTGGAGAGAGAGCACCTGCAGGAGAGCGCTGAGAAACTGCGAGGTCGCTGTGAGGAAATGGAGGAGCAGTGTGTGCAGCACGGCAGGATGCACCAGCGGATGAAGCAGAGGTACACACACCTGCAGCACTGACCTCAAGTCCGCACATGTACAGTCACTATAGGAGCTTGTGTAGTGTATAACACCATGGCATCACTACAGTACATTTGAAAACCAACAGCAATTAATTAATGGTATTAAGATGCGTTTTGGTTGATCAGATCACAAGTGGACGATGCTAAATACAGGTTTAAACGGGGTCTAAAACATTTTGAGCTTGTCCACATTTGACCACTTCCAGAGGTAGTCGAAAACAAATTCTTACTCATGTGGTCGAATGTGTTCAAACAGCCACAACAGACAACTACTCTCCACCTACTGACCTAATGTGTAAACATTATGGTAAGTGTGTTAGCCAGACAGGATTTAAACTTTGTTGGCTGGAGACCCAAGTTTGGTTTGAAGAGAAAACATACCAAGCACAATGTTCTCTCACCATTCCTGATTTCTAACACACACTCATAGAAACGAAAGTTGATGCTCTCTGTATGTTTTTCTGTCGTCTCCAGGTGCGTTCCTATGTAAATTGCGTGAGCTTATTTCATTCATTAGATCGAAAGATCTGAAAAACACATACATTTACCTGCCCATAGACCCTCCGCTCAATGAAATCAGGACAGAAGTGGTTGAAGGTGGATAAAAGAGATGGATTAAAACACAAGGTGTTAACGGAAATCTGTCTCCCTCGTCTACTTGTGATCCGATCAACCAAAACGCATCTTAATATCAGGTGTAAACAGGGCCTAACATGCAAATTTTGGCTCAAATCTTTTTTTATTATTATTATTAATGTTAAAAACAGTTGTGCTGCTTAATATTTTGTGCAAACTGATACTTTTTTTGATTTTTGATGAACAAAATGTTTTTTGCTGAGTTTAATGGTTCCTTGCTGAATAAAAGTATTAATTTATGAAGTATTAATATTACTGACATCAGACTTTTGAACGGTAGTGTGTGTTCATCAGGGATTACATTTTGTCAGACTGAAATAAGGCTGGCTCTTCAAGAAGCCATTGATTGGATTTGCAGGCTGTAGATTTGTAACCTCTCAATATGTCTAACACATTAACTGGAATTAGATACTGGCTTTTTATATATATCTGATACATGTAAGCAGTGCACTCGTAACACTTCAGACTGTGTGTGTGCGTGTTTCAGGCAGGGGCACATGTGGCCACTGAGTGTAGGGTTGAGGGGCGTCTGGCACACCGCCCGAGCCAGCATGTGGGCGAGTTAGTGAGTGTGGGTGTATCCACAGTACCTCCAGCCTGAACTGAGCTTCTGCTGGGAGCACAACATCCTTCTGTTTCCTCCACAACTTTACATATTAGCGAATATCCACCACCTCGAACCAGAGAGAAGCAGATACAGAGAAAAGTTACGTTTCCACTGCCGCCTCGTAATGAAAAGCATGTTGTTTTTAGATAGTTGTGCCGTGTGGGCATGTAAGTGAGCTTTCCTCACATAACTGGAGCTGTTAAAATGGTTTGTCACCTTTGCAATTACGCAACATTTCTCACAAGAGCTCACAGACCGAGCTCAGAGGTGAGATGAAGCGATTAGAAAGAATCTATATGTGTGAAATATTTATAGTTATGTTTACCATAGAAGATATGTACAAGCTAGAGATTGTCAAATGATTCAATCTTTTTTTTTGTTGTGCATCTTTTGAACCATATTCTATGAATTTAATGTTAAAGCTAATCTTCTGAGAAGATTTCAAAACAAAGAGAAAGTTTCAACGTGCAAGAGGTTAAATAAAACAATTTCATGTTCTTGCCAAAATAGTGAAAAATCTATTTGTGAGAGTTTACCGCATCGCACCGTTTCTTTCTCGCTGTTTGCATGCTTTGTTTATTGCAATGCTGACACACACATTTGTCCTGCTGTTGGTATGTAAGACAGAAGGTGCCGGAGCCAAACTTCAGCCCTCGGCTCTGAGTCAGAAACTGAGAGGTCTGGTCCCTCCCGCGTCTTCAGTGCCCCGGGTGTCTCTGCTCTGTAAGGCACTTCACCCCACCGCCCGTGGGTTAAGGTGTACGTGTTAATAAGTTGGTGCAAATGGCTTCGGCATACATGCAAATAGCCGGGGCCCCACCTCAGATATTCTTGATCGGGCGCACAATCTGTGCTGCGAAGAGCTGCAACAGCGTGGCACGCATGAAACATTTGGAAAATCAGCTTGATTTATTTTTACCATTCGAGCCAACGCCAAGCAACACAGGGGTTTTCGGCACACAATGTTTCACTCCTCCAAGTTATTTATTTATTTTCCACGTGGTATTCGCATATTTTCTGCCTAGAGATTAGGGCCAGTGATATATGAAAGGCTTGAGTGTTGGCCA
Organism: Gila orcuttii; assembly: GCA_026230005.1. Taxonomy (NCBI): domain Eukaryota; kingdom Metazoa; phylum Chordata; class Actinopteri; order Cypriniformes; family Leuciscidae; genus Gila; species Gila orcuttii. The sequence goes on along the minus strand of JAPDVR010000019.1, from coordinate 11,543,029 downwards.
ACGATTGTGCGTAATAGCCTCGGCTTTATGGAGAACATCAATAATACATATGCGTATCAATCCTATTTTTATTTCATAAATGCATTTCGGGCATCGCTTCACTGCTGTGTAAGATAGTTGACGTTAGTGTGGTAAAAGCTACTTTGGGATGTAGTAATCAGACTACATATATATATATTACTGACTAATTTCATATGGTCTGCCTCATTAACATACAATATAGGCAAAGACTCTTTATGTTCAAATTAAAAAATATATTTTTGAGTGTCTTGATGAAGAATGTAATTAGAAATGGTTTTGTAAATAATGTAAGAATACTGTTTTACTGTTCTTATAATTGCATTTTAATGGAAATTTATGGGAGAATAAACAGAAATTGAAACTTTATTTTGTATTTACTTTAATCGAATTAACATACCTAATTAGCCATTTGAGCCATACTCAGGTATGCCTTTAGTATTAAATATAGTATTAATATTATTATTATTATTATTCATACAGTATAGGCTAAACAACATGTGTTGTAAATTCTTAGTTTTGTTCATTCTTATTACTGCTGAACTGTCTTGTGCTTTGAAAACATGCATTTGTGGGTGACAAACATCGTATAAGTAGACAGGCAGGGGTCCATGGAAATAACAGAATTTTTTTTTTATTCATTTCCAAGCTTGGAAATCATGGACATTTCTATAATGGCATTTCATTTAGAATTATAATCTATAATAATCTAAAATTAATTTCAGAAAGCATTAATGGGTATATAACATTAAAAGCTTTTAGTAAGATGATAGGTCCTGTGGCATGGCATTCTATAGTGAGGCTAAATGATTTTAAACAGCATTTTGCATATTATTTTATAATTATTATGCATTCTTCTTTTTTGGCCTTATATTACTTATATAACTTTTTTTGCATTTTAGAATTTGTCACACTGCAGAACTATGTTTAGGAACTAGGGAAGTTATTCGAAGGTTATTTAAAAATACTAGTTACAGCGCCTTAAACATCCACTTAAACATTCAAAAGAAGTATTTTTGTTGATAAAAAAAAAAAAAGGTTTGTCAGCTACCCTGATTTTGGATAGTAATAAAACACGGCTTGATATGATTATTTGTCCAAAATTTCACCTGCTCCGAGTCCCTGCTCACACAAGCTCCTCAAACATTCTCTCATCTCCACTCAGCCCCACAAACACGCATCTGCCAATGAGCGTCTTTACCAATTATCACTCCCTCTCACCAACACACACAGAAGCAAACACGCTCCTGTTCCTTAAAGGAGTGTTGTAGCATATACGCAGATGTGTGCCTAAATCTACAGGCTTCTGTCAGCCATATGGCAGCATAAAGAAAGATGGTAGTGGCGTGTGGATGTGCGCGGAGGGGAGCGTGGATGGAGAGCCATGTGTAGCGGTAGCTGGAGCGCTGCTGAAAAGGCTGGAGGAGATGGTGCAATGGAACAAATGTCCGAGAACAGCCGCGCTGCTGCCGGGGAGATGGCTGGGCCTCGGGCGAGGGCTGCTTCATCTGGTTCCCTGCCACCCACCCCATCATTCTCTTACACACACACGGACACGCATTTAAGACACTGTGTGTGTGCTGCTTTTGCCGAAAGCAAAAAAGCTTAGTAAACTTTTCACTTGCAAATTAAGTTGGCAAGGAGTTAAGGAGATGGCATGTGTGATGTGGATGAGGCTTGTCACTTTTTCTTTAGCATTCGTTTGGTGATCTTTGTCTTTTCTGGGTCAGATGTACCTTTAGCATTTTTTAAATCAGTCTGCATGAAAGAAAAAAAAAGCTTTTGAAAAGGAGTTTTTTTGTACTTCTCTGCTTTAATTAAATCAAACAAGAGTCTTGTTGTGCTTCAAGTGGCATTATTTAAAAGTATGTAAACAACAGATTTCAACCAGAAATCTGAACTTTGCTGACCCAAAGATTGTAATAATGTATGTTGGACATATTATATCTTTCAGCTTCTCTTTAGTCGTTTGTGTTTGATATTGTTGAACTGTATATTCGCAAACAGAACTGTTCAAAACCTCTAACCTAAGTATTCAATTTCAATAGCCAACTCAAACCTCAATTCTACAGACATGAATGACGCCTCAAATGGCGCCGCTTGCTAGCACAGAGGTGTGGCTATAGACTCTTTTCACATTTCTGTGTTTGGAACTTCAGCAGGGTAAACTTCTAAAGTGGAGACCATAGCAGATGTTATTTTTGCTTTCCCATTTGAGAGAGATAGATTATGACTGTAAGAAAATAGAACAATGTCAAAGCAGCTGTAATAGAAACCCTCTCACTGAAGTTTTAAAAAAAGAAGAAAAGATTTACTATGTTCATTATTGTGGAAGGACTGCTCACAATTTATTCAGAGTATATAAGGAGAAGGATATTATTTAATCTCTCTTTTATCCTGTTGATCATAATCATCATCATACAGCCATTGAAAAATTGGGGACGGAAAGTTTTTTTTATGCTTTTGAAAGAAATTTCTTATGCACACTAAGTCGGTATTTACTGTATTTGATTAAAAATACAGTAAAAACAGTAGTATTGTAAAATATTATTACAATTTTAAATAAATGTCTTCTATTTTTATTTAATGTAATTCATTCCTGTAATGACAAAGCTGAATTTTCATTACTCCAGTCTTCAGTGTCATATGATCCACATATGCTGATTTAGTGCCCAAGAAAATGTTTTTTATTTTGAATGTTAATGTTGAAAATGGTTGTGCTGCTTAATATTTTTTGGAAACTGCGTGACACATTTTTCAGTATTTATGTTACTGTCACTTTTGATCAATTTAATGCGTCGTTGCTGAATAAAAGTATTAATTTATTTAAAAAAAAAAATCTTACTGACCTAAAGCTTTTAAACGGCAGTGTATACAGTAAGAACTTATTCTACAGTGATATCTGCATTTTCAGTGATCATTGATCTGTCAGGAATCAGTGATTGCTCTGATAACACATTACAGATACTTGTGACACATTCAATGATGCTCTATATTTAAAAGTCATGGTGTAACATCACACATATTTGCACTCTTCGTTTTGCAGCTAGGGGGCAGCAGGGAGCCTCTCCACCCTAATATCCCTCTTTCCTCTAGTGTTCTTGGGCCAGCTGGCCCACACTGCTGGGGGCAACAGCTCCATGGCCTGCTGACAGAGTCTTGTGGAGCGGTGGCTCTACTGCTCCTGCTTACGCGGGTGCTGGGCACATCCCAAGGCATGCGAACTGTAAAATGCTCTGGTGCATCCAAGCGCTTCCTATCCAGCGCTAAGACCCCATTTATAACATCAAAAAGTGCTCACTTAGCTCCTTTCTCAAGCTCCCTATGTAGTTTTCGCAAGGAAGTCCAAGCTGATGGTGGTAACAAACTTTATGATGTTTTAGGGAACTGACATCACATATGTTGTATAGCTGAATGTATTTTAGTTTTTTTTATCTTTTAACAGCAGATATTTATTGTAGCATGGAGTCTAGTAGATCAAAACTTTTAACTGGTGTTAATGTCCATAACATTGTGCTCAAAGACAAACAAAGTTATTTTAATTTAAAAGTTACAACATTTATTTATTTAGTTATTATTCAGTTGTTGTCAACAGTTATGTTAAGAAAAATATTTGAAAGATTTGAAAAGCAAATATATAAATATATATAAATAATGGCATAAATAATACTGGTAGTAAATATATAAAATAAAAATAATGCAACAAAATAAAAATAATAAAATATAAGTGATGGCTTAGCCAACTTATAATGTCTCCTAGGCTAATTTTCATGTTCTTGATATGGATTATTATTTTTTTATGGATTCAATTTTGTCAAGTGCTCCTTTGCAGAGTTTCCAGTATTGATGATGCCAGTATCATTCAGCAGTGTGTTTTACAGCATCTTTTAGGAGAAGAAAACCTATCTAGAAAACCTATCTAGAAATGGTTAGATGGACTATCATTAGATGGAAAGTATTCATTGCAATTCATAGGGAGGGACTAGGAGCAATTCTGGGTCAAATCATACAGCTCTGTTGTCTTCACATTTATTCACTGGCCACTCACATAGTCACCTCTGTAATCCAGTCTTGATTATCCAAATAACCACTTAGTAACACTTCATTTTCAATGTGAGTTCTTTCACTCTAAAGTAAAAAATCAGATAATAAATGACAATGCCATGTAACATGTATTGTCCTATGATTGATCTAGTTTAACGATCTGATTATTATTTGTATTTTTGGGGGGGTTAACATTTATATTTGAATCCAGTGCCATATCTACAACTCAGATCTGTAAATAAAAACACAGACAGAGGGAGCAGAGATAATGTGCAACAATAGACACTGGCGAGTCTATCAGATTAGGGCTGTGAGATCCAAGGCCTGCGGTCAGTGGAGCTGTGTTTGGCCCTGGCAGAGCAGGAGGGTTTATGGAGGAGTGAAGGGACTGTGTCCTCGCTGCCGCTGACAGCCGTTTTAACCAGGCAAGCCAAGACAGATTGCATATATTCTATACTGCTTATCCTTCCTCCAAGCCTCGCGAACCCCTTCCCACCACTATCTGCAGCATGCTGCTGATGCGAGCCTCGTAAATTCACTGGATTTAGTGATTTGTCATTCCATTTGTTGAGATCTTTTTCTATTGGTTTGTTTGTGCATTGAAGGATGCACTCATTTGTTCTGATATGCTGTACTAAGTAACTGCTATTTTTGCTGTTTCTGTGAGCCCTCTTCTCATTAGAATATCTTAAAAGAGATGAAGGGTTTTATTTGTTTAGCTGTACTGTTCAGAAACCATTTTTCACACATGAGATGACTTCAAGGGTTTTTCTTACATTTTAAATTGTATTAATTTACATTAAATACATTTTTATTTTGATATCTATTTATTTTTATATCACCTGATTTTTGGGGGGTCTGTATGTCATGATTTTAAAAAGACAGTTGTGATTTGTTTTGTCTTTTGCAAGGGCTGAGAGTGTGTTCACTGCTTCTTGCCAATTCATTTGGCCGGCGCTAAACAGATGCTAAGCACTGAACATCAGTCTGAAAAATCACACACCCTGAGGCCACAGCAGGACACACGAGCAGAGGAACTTCAGTCACTCGCACTCTCGTATTATACAAACTCTCTGAGCGCCTCATCACCTGCAGATGTAATAATAATTTAAAAAATTACTTTTATCATCTAACAAAATTTCCATTGTAAGTAAACTTTATATATATATATATATATATATATATATATATAACTCAGGGGCATTGAGGCATACTGTCCATTACCACAGACATTGATTTCGATTCGCCCATAGAGCTAAAGTTTTATATTTATCAAAATATTAATTTATTGCATTGGGAATCTCATTCAATGTTTTTTTTTTACAATTCTGTCTTGAGCCGCCAACCCATAGCTAGACTGTTGTTTTGTTTTTAGTTGTATTTCATTGGAACTAAATAACTACTGGACTGCTGTTTTAGCCAGTGACACTTGTGCATAACAGTGTGTTCCTGAAGTGAGACAATGAAACAATGAGACTTGATAAAAATAATGGTGACACAAGCAGTTAACATAAAATTACATTTGTTCAAAAGTTTGGGGTTGGTAAGATTTTTTTCTATGTCCACTTTTGTAGGCATTTATATTGCTACAAAATATATCTATTTCAAATAAATGCTGTTTGAACTTTCTATTTCTCAAAGTATCCTGAAACAAGCATTGATCATAAGAAATGCTTCTTGAGCCGCAAATCAGATTTCTGAAGGATCATGTGACACTGAAGACTGGGGTAGTGATGTTGAAAATTCTGCTTTGCCACCTCAATTATGTATTGCATTTTAAAATATAATAAATTAGAAAAGTTATTTTAAATTATAATGATATTTCAGACTATTACTGTTCTTACTTTATTATTATAATTTTTTTAATTATTTTATTTAGAAAAAAATAAACAGTCTTGTTTAATTTGCAGGAACAGTTCTAAGTTACCTACATACCTTTTTTAATTTCCCCCCGGTAAGTCAGTGTTCTCTGAACTAATTGGCATTTTATAGATGTAAATGGCCAATACAGTTACCTGAGCGCTCTTTTGTCAGCGCATCATTCGGGTTAAGCGTGTCTGTGTGTTGATCTGGCTTCAGTTAGCCTGGGAGCCAGCAGATGGTGTCCTTTCACCAGGGTCAGCGGGGAAGCTCTCCTCTCCCTTAAAACCCTTCTCCAGCTCTCTCAGTAGCGGGCAGAGGCAGCAGTGTCCCGGCCGGGCCAGCTCAGCCCAGCTCCATGCACTAAGCTGTATTAAAAACCTAATTAAGTTGCGTGCCAGTAAATGGAGGGAGGTTATTGGATTTGCAGCCTTAGCTGCTGGACAGCCTTCTAATTTAATCAGACTCCCGTTGTGAGTCCAGCTTCAGAGATGATTACGGGAGTTTTCTCTCTCTCTTTTTTCTCCTTTCTTTGGGACGGTTTATGGGAATCAAACACAAACTAACATGGCCCCGAACAAGGGCACGGGTCGTGCGCATTGGACGGTTTAGAGACTGTTCTCTGAGTGGCAGTAAAGCAGATAAATACAGGGGAGATTGAGAGGCATTTGACATTTGCTGATTAAAAGCGGTGTGATAGTATAATAGGGTAATGCAGCATGCCTGTCTCCAGAGGTGCAAAGGTGCTGCAGATGAGGGAATTACACAAACTGCCTTAAGTGCTCTGACAGAGCTGATTCAACTTACTGACACTCTCAGCATTCAATTTTCAATAGATTCAACAAGAAATATTCATTATTTCTCTAGTGACATTATGTCAGGATTATAATTTTACTTTTGCTTAACCATTCAAAGGTATTGAGAGACATTCTTGTTTAATACTGACTAATGTCTAATTGCTCACTGCTTTGAAAAATACTCCAATATTATTAGACCCATACACTACTGATAATATGAGTTTAATAATAAATAGTTTGGAGTCGCTACGAGTTTTTAAATGTGTTTGAAAGAAGTCTCTTATGTTCACCACGGCTAATCAAAAATACAGGAAAAACAGTAATATTGTGAAATATTTGTACAATTTAAAATAACTATTTGAATATATTTTAAAATGTAATTTATTCCTGTGATGCAAAGCTGAATTTTCAGCATCATTACTCCAGTCTTGATGTCACATGATCCTTCAGAAATTATGCTAATATTTGGTGCTCAAGAAACATTTATTATTATTATTATCAATTTTGAAAACAGTTGCACTACTTCAAAATATTTGTATTTATTAAGTCACTTTTGAACAATTTAATGCATCCTTGCTGAATAAAAATGTTAATTTCAATAAAAGAAAAATCCTACAGACCCCAAACCTTTGAACGTTAGTATACTGTAAATTATCATTCAGTAACATTTAACATTTGTAATTTTAAAGGTTTTATTTGAAAATTGATTTCAATTATTTTCCTTTGGGGTAGGAGAGCTGTAAAGTGATGTACTTGGATCTATAAGCTCACTGTATTTTTTGTTTCAAAAATCTTTATCTGAGTCAGATGTCGAAGTCATATACATTATAAAACTATACATCATAGCCAGTAACTCCAACAGTAAGTCATGCCATGTCTGCACATAGAGTTTATGCATCTTCTCTTGGAGTGATTTGGGTGTGGGTTGATTAGGATTAGGGTGTTTTTTTTTTTTTTAGCTACATATGAATGATTGTTTTTTTTACTAATACTGAATCAATTTCATGCATTTCGAGAAGAAAAGAAAACCCTGTGTCAAAAAAGCAGATGGTCCACTAACAGCTTAAACGGCCCTTGCGGCTCTCACTTCTTAAGTTTTTATTTTTATTCTTCCTTATTTTGGTAAACAGTGGCAGATGAATGGTACTTTGTAAAAAACCTGAAGAACAGCAAAAATTGTGGATAAAGTTTTGGATGAGTGCACTAATAAAGAAGAACATTTGGAGCTAAATAGTGTGTGGAGGAGGTTAGGGCCAGCGCTGCCAGACTCTGGAGGTGGGCGGCAGCAGTGGCACCAGCTCCCGAAACAGCAGGGCCTGAGCATGGGACAGGATGCCCACCACAGCCCTGAGATCAGCCCTGTCCAGCTCACGCTAGGAAGGCCAGCAGAGGAATCAAAGGATGAGGGCAAGGGAGACAAAAGAACAGTGCTCGAGACTGAGGCCCGAGGACAGGAACAAGCTGTCTGGTGCAGTCAAGAGAACTATTCTGCAATAAAGAGGGATTTAAGGAAACAGAGGTGAATGACAATTATTGCGAAAGGCAGAAACACTGTTTCACCAGACACAGAGAAAAAGAAAGGCTTTAAAAATGCATCTGGCACTAGTCAACAAGAGAAGCTGGAGGCCCGTGTTCTCCATATTCACTTCTGTTGGAATCCTGTACAGCACATTGTGTCATTTGTATGTCATTTTTTTTTTTTAAAACCTTAGTCAGGATTAGGGTTGCAAAGGGGCGGAAAATTTCCGGTAAATTTCCATGGGAAGTTAAGCTGGGGAATTTTGGAAATATTCCATATTAGAAACTTTCCATGGGAATTATGGGAATTAATGGGAATTTAGGGGAACTAACTGGGAATTCATTGTAATGTAATCGATCATTGTATCATATCCAAGCATAAATATAAACAGAAGTCATAAGAAAACATCCATGCAAAATGTTTTCAACAGATATTTCAACAGATTTATTACTTTCATGTACTTCGGGAGAAACTGATGAATTCACGCGCTCTAATAACTTAAATCCAACAGACAGGAATCTCTGAACTGCGGCCCAAACACGGCGCCCATCACACGTTACAGATCAAGACAACTTTGAAAGGTTTTTTAAACTACAAAACAAACTAATTTACACATATTTGAGAATCGGAATAGAAGATAGTTTATGACATGGTAAGCAAGTTTGTTAATATTTAGAAATAAAAGCGCTAAATCTGTCATACAGCGCTATTTTGGCTGTGGTGAATCACGTGGCAAGCATGACGTGTCACCATGGAAACCATGGGGGGGGGGGGGGACGTCACGATGTCGCCTAAACATTGTGACGTCTGTCAGCCATCGTCCATCGGCCCAACCCTAGTAAGAATACTAATGCAATGGCATGCACAGATACACAAATAGTAAGGCTAGCTAAACAACTGGAATGATCTTGAAAACATATTGCAGGAGGCAGAGAAAAACAGCCACATGAGGTAGCTAGCATCTGCCTTATATGGTAAATAAAGTTATGCTAGCTTAATTAGCATCTAACTTATCAGCATTGCTACTAGATGAATACATTTGTATGTGATATTTGCAATTTAAACATTTAATAAATATATTTCCCCATAATATCATCAAAACTTACTTCACTTTGTTTAGTCCACAGGCTCAAATGTGTGCCTTCAATAGTCTTGTGCTTTGGGCTTCTGTACATGTGATGGAGGCATGCACAGTGCCAGTAGGGGGTGTGGTCTCAATAGCCATGCAGTAAGCAGTGTTTTATGTGCATGTGATTGAGGAATGGCATGGATATTCAAGTGTATTTGAATGGCATCTGTTTGTTTTAGTCAAGTTTATGCTAAAATATACTTTCCTCAACTATATTTAAGTTCCCTTATGAAGAGCCAACCCTCAACTTTGAAAATTCCCACTTTATTCCCGTTTATTCCCATAAATTCCTGTTAATTCCCTTAAATTCCCATGGAAAGTTTCCATCTTTGAAAACTCCCAGAATTTTGCAACCCTAATCACGATAGCACCATATTTCTTTTCTGACAGGAATGAAAATGGGGTTGTGAGGGATAGAATTACAGCGTGTTCAACGGATTGTATTGTTAACAACATAGCTTTTGTTCAGCTGATTGTAACATCTTTCCAAAAGTAGTCCAAAACTCCACAAAACAGTTGAGTTATGAAAATGGCATGATCTAGGCCCTTTATACAGTGCTTGCCATTGAAAAAACTATCCCACACACCCTAGTTTTCATTTGACGTAAAATGATATATGCCGTCTAACCTGACTAAGGTCTGTACTTGCTCCATGTGGACAGAATAAGCCATTCATAGGTTGATTTCCCTGGCAAATGACTTTATGGACCATTAATAGCTCCACCTCCAGTATTTAATTTATGATAAATTTCTATTTTTATGTTACAAGAAAAAAAAAATAATAATATGTTTGAAGCAACATAATAAACCACAAAAAAAATAATGGATGATTTTTCATTTTTGTCCCTTTTAAGTTAATGATAATCTGTTAAATGTTCACTTTGTGATCAGACAAGATTTTTGACAGATTTTCTGTGAAATCGCTTACCAATTCAACAAACATCCCAAAATTGGGAACATGCTGTTGAAAAGAAGCTCAGTGTGGATGTGTGTGTTTTGTCAGACTGCAGCAGCTGGACCAGCACTGTCAGGCCAGCTCTCAGCAGGTGCTGCAGCTCCTCAGCAGACAGAAGCAGCTCATGCAGGAGCAGGTCCAGGTCAGTCTCTGCTGCTGTACAACCACCACTCACATCACATTACTGTATGCAAGTATTATTCCCAGTACTGTAGTTTCAATTATAACTAATGTATTCGAATTTATATATTATTTGTAAAGTACTTACACGTCATATGCCATACTTTTCAGACATGCTGAGCCACGGAGATGCAGGTTCAAGTCAATACGTTTCATAACTTCATCACAAGCAATACCTTGTCTTTTTCCCTCTTTTTTATTATTATTAACTTATTGTACAACATGTGTCATTTAACTGTATTTTACAGAGTTGTTTATAATTTCTGGTCAATAAATTATTATTGTTGTGATTTATTTTATGTTTTACGCCTAATAACATCTGGCAAAGGGACTACAATTGAAAATTAGCCTTTGTATTCATGAATGTTGATTAAATTACACGGTCCCTTTTTGAAATAAATAGAAAAAAATATTAATTTCTTTTCATATGTCCACTATCTGTCTTAATGCCATTGGAGAAAATTCAAAAAGTACACACACGAAAAAACATAGCTTGGAATATAAATTTTTTTTTATCATAAAACAGTTTAAATGTTTCACTATTAAGGCTAGGTCTTACCTCACTCTGTTTTTTATGTTAAAGGGATAGTTCACTCCAAAATGAAACTTCTGTCATTAATTACTCTGATGTCGTCCCAAACCCAGAAGATTTTCGTTTTATCTTCGGAACACAAATGAAGATATTTTTTTGATGAGATCTGAGAGTTCCCTTTCGAGAGGTCTCTCCTATTGCGTAAGTAGCTTACGCTATGGGAAAACTCCTTTTCTCGAGAATATTGAAGTCTTTATGTAAAACGCATTGCAGCTGCACAGCTGACAGCAATGAACGAAGGAGCTCGGTCATTGGCTGTGCTGCGGCAACTTGCTCGAACCAATGACGGGGCGACTCTGAATGCGCGACCAATGAGCGCGCTTCGCGCCCGCGCGCGTCAGAGCCCGCCAAGATGGGCGTGGCCAAGAGCTATATATTGGGCGCCCCGTCATGAGAGTTCTTTAGATTTAATCTCCTTCAGCGAACACCTTCTTCGCTGGACCCTCCGGATTATTGAAGCTTCGCCGCCGTCGAAAAGCATACCAGCGGGATTGCTACGAGGACGTCGGCACCTTCAGCCCCCTTCGAACGCCATCCTACTGAGCCATCCGGCGTGCTACACACGCAAGTATTTTTACATCTGTTTGCCCCGCGACACTTGTAAAAGAGCAATTTTCTGAGGCGTTGTTTCAAATGCCTTCCTGCGCGTCGTGCAGAGACCTTCTCCCGGACGGGGATCGTCACATCATCTGCGCTCGCTACCTGGGCCAGGACCACGCAGAAGCTGCTTTGACCAAGGGCGGATGCCCGGAATGTGATGACCTGGGTCTCTCCACACTACGGGCTCGCCTCGCCGCTTTCGCCGCGAGCGAGCCCATCGCCGCCACCCCTCTGTTTGAGCCGCGCACTAAGAAAAAGCGCCGCTCACAGAGGCTTCCTGAACCTGAGATCAGTGACGTCACGCCGAGCCAGTCTCCGCGTGCTTCACCGCCGCTCTTGCCTTCCCCACCGCCGGTTCAGTTCACCCAGCCGGACCCACACCCCTCTAGCAGAGCGGTGGGCCTTGTGACTTTCGGCGCGTCCGAGGACGACGGGAGAATGGATGACAGCTTGTCCATCGACGATGCATCGGACGACTGGCCGGGTTCCACTCTCGACCCCGCCCCGTCGACGCTAGCTAGCACGAGCGGGGGCTCCACCATGGATACCGAGATTATCCGTGTCCTCTCTAAGGCCGTGGAAGACCTCGGGCTCGATTGGTCTTCTCCCGAAGAACCAACCCGGAGCCGACTGGATGAGTGGTTTCTGCAGGGGCGCCAGCAGGCCCCTCGGCAAAGGCCTTCTCCCTTCTTCCCGGAAGTTCACGACGAACTCACCAAGTCGTGGAAAGCCCCCCACTCTGCGTGCCTAAATCCTTCTTTTTCTTCTTCGCTCTCCTCTGTGGACGGCGCGAAGGAAAGAGGCTACGAGGGAACGCCGCCCCTCGAGGAGGCCGTGGCCAATCATCTCTGCCCGCCCTCCACCACCGGATGGAAAGCCAAAGCTTCCCACCCCTCGAAGCCCTGCCGCACTACTTCTGCTCTCGCCAGTCGCGCCTACGCCGCCGCCGGCCAAGCTGCATCAGCGCTTCACTCAATGGCAGTACTTCAAGTGTTCCAAGCCAAGCTTCTCCGCTCTATGGACGAGTCTGGCCCCGAACCCGAAGCCTTTAGGGACCTACGCAGCGCAACTGATATAGCTCTGCGAGCCACACCGCCCAGTCTATTGGCCGTGCCATGGCTAATTTGACTGTTCTCGAGCGCCATCTGTGGTTAACTCTGACGGAGATGAAGGACGCGGATAAGGCGCCATTTCTCGACGCGCCTATCTCCACCAGCGGGCTGTTTGGACCGGCGGTTAAGGGTTTCGCTGAACGCTTCACTGAGGCCCAGAACGCTTCACAAGCTATGCGTCATTTCCTGCCCAAGCCCTCCAGCTCATCGCAGAGCAGACAGAGACCGCCACAGCCGCAGCGGACTAGAACAGCTCCCACCGCCTCTCAGCCCGGGCCTCAGGCTGACGCTCGACGCCGCTCGCACTTTCACAACCGCAAGCCGCCTTCTGAGCGACGGGGTCCTCGGCCCAAGATTGTGCTGAACCCTGAGCCTCGAAAGCCGTCCTAGCCACAGGAATGAGAAGAGAGAGTGCGTGTCTCGCAAAAGCCAGACCACTCTCTCTGCAAAAGCTAAAAACATTACCCAGTCCCCTTACAGGCGGCTGGATATGTCCATACAGCAGTCAATGGGCCAGTCACAGAGCTCGCTCACCTGCAAACAAACGCCGTTTTTACGGCGACGCACAGAAAACACAAAAAGAGTATTTTTCTGCCTGTGTCACTAAGGGTTCACATGTCCACAAAGTGTGCATTCCCAGATACTGTCAAAACAGTGCCAAATTCATTCCCAGCTCAGGCTGCGCGCCCCATGAATGTAGATCACGTGCCTACGGTCATGTACGCACCACTACACACAAGCACTGTTCACACAGTTATAAATTCATCCCCAGTAAAAGCGGGAAACATTATAAAAGTGACGCGTGTGCCTACCACTGTTTATGCACCCCCACTTATAAACACTGTCCTTACAGTGTCAAACACAACCCCAGCTCAGGCTGCGAGTTTTACAGACACAGCGCGTGCTGTTGTAATCACACACACGCCCATTCACTCAGCTGCTCAGCGCGCGCCCGCGCCTCTGAGAGCTACGAGCTCAGGCGATTCGCTGGCCGGGTCCCTACGTCACAGCGGCCCGCCCCTAGCCTGTATTCAGCCCATATCTGTACACGCAGCGGCATGGGAAAACATTCCAGATATGCCGAAATGGGTATTGAATATAGTAAAGCACGGATACTCGCTCCAGTTCGCTCGCAGACCACCACGTTTTACGACTGTGGTCGAGACGAAAGTGAGAAAGGAGTGTTCACATGTTCTACGCACCGAGGTGCGCAAACTAATAGAAAAGGGCGCTGTGGAAACTGTTTCCCCCTCTCTGAGCGAGGCAGGTTTTTACAGCCGCTATTTTCTCGTCCCGAAAAAGGATGGCGGTCTCCGCCCCATCCTAGATCTCAGACACCTGAACAAAGCACTAATGATTCGCTCGTTCAGAATGTAAACAACCAAGCATATCCTCGCGCAAGTACGCCCAGGAGATTGGTTTCTCTCAGTGGATCTGAAAGATGCTTACTTTCACATTCCAATAGTGCCTCATCACAGGCCATTTCTGAGATTCGCTTTCGAGGGACAGTCATACCAGTACACAGTACTTCCGTTCGGCCTGTCCCTGGCTCCCCGTACATTCACGAAATGTATGGATGCAGCACTTTCCCCCATTAAGGCGAAGGGGAGTGCGAATACTGAATTATCTCGACGATTGGCTGGTTCTAGCACAATCAGAAAGTCAGTTAATAACACACAGATCTTGGATTATCAGCCATTTAGAATGCCTGGGTCTAAGAATCAATTTTGCAAAAAGCATGGCGTGGCGTTCGGGCCACTTTTTAATCAGAGCGAACCACGGCTACAGGTATAAAAGCCCTGACGCAATGGAAAGCCGCCGACTGGTACCAGTCAGGCGTGAGTCTGGGTGTGAACACAAGGAGAAAGATGATAACGACAGATGCCTCCAAAATAGGTTGGGGGGCCCTTTACGAGGGCAGGCCTGTCTCCGGCTTTTGGTCAAACCCGGAGAAGCACCTACACATAAACTGTCTAGAAATGAAAGCGGTCGCTTTGGCTCTCAGAGCCCTGCTCCCACATCTAAAAAACGAACACGTCCTGGTCCGAACGGACAACATGACTGTAGTGTCGTACATAAATCGCCAGGGTGGACTCAGGTCGAGCTCCATGCATTCAATGGCCAGGAGACTCATTTTATGGTCCCAGCACAACTTGCCAGGCGCCCTGAACCAGGGGGCAAACATGCTATCCAGAGACAAGATTCTCCCAGGAGAATGGGCTCTCAACCCGCTGACGATTCAGTGAATATGGAAAACCTTTGGCAAAGCGGAGATCGACCTCTTCGCCTCCAAGGAGAACGCACACTGCTCTCTTTTCTTCACGAAAAGCACGGACGCGCTCGCCCAGATCTGGCCGAGCCGCCCCTTATATGCCTTTCCCCCGATCGCGATGCTGCCACAGGTCATCAGTCGGTTCAGAGAGGAGAAAAACGCAGTGCTGCTGATAGCCCCACTCTGGAAGAACCAAACATGGTTTCCAGATCTGATGCAAATGCAATCTGCACCACGGCCGATTCCACTGAGGCCAGACCTCCTCAGTCAGGCCAGCGGGATGATATTTCATCCCCGCCCCGATCTGTGGGCCCTTCATGCATGGCCCCTCAACGGGTTCCCAGGAACCTCACGAGCGGAGCACTAAAAACCATCGCTGAGGCGTGGGCGCCCTCCACGAGACGCTTATATGCCCAGAAATGGAAAGTGTTCAGTGACTGGTGTAATGCCAAGGGCCTGAACCCTGAAACATGCGAGATTACGAACGTACTCGCTTTTCTACAAGGGCTTCTGGAGGCGGGCCGCACCCCCTCCACGCTCAAAGTATATGTGGCGGCCATCACAGCGTCACACGACCCTGTAATGGAACGTCCATTGGGAAGAAACGACCTAATTATTTGTTTCCTAAGGGGCGCTAGGAGGATGAACCCTTCACTCCCCCCCCTCAGTGCCGATCTGGGACCTAGCTACTGTCCTAGACGCTCTTAAAGGGCCCCCCTTCGAACCACTCCGAACCGTGCACCTTAAACAGCTCTCGCTCAAGACTGCGCTCTTGCTGGCACTCGCCTCGGTCAAGAGAGTGGGCGACCTGCACGCGCTTTCGACAAGCGCTGCCTGCCTAGAATTCGGACCTAACGACTGCAGGGTCGTCCTTAGACCGAAACATGGGTATATTCCCAAAGTGCTCACCACTCCCTTCAGAGCACAGGTTATCTCCCTAACAGCGCTATCGTCTCCAGCAGACGAACACGACGCTAATCTGTATTTGGAGCGTTCTGCCCTATTCAGACAGACAGAACAACTGTTTGTATGCTTTGGCGGCCGTACGAAAGGTTCCGCCGTTTCAAAGCAGAGAATCTCTCACTGGATAGTTGAAGCTATAGCGCTGGCTTATGAAGCTAAGGGACTTCAATGCCCCTGGGGAGTCAAAGCACACTCCACCAGGAGTGTGGCTTCTTCCTGGGCATGGTCAAGCGAGATAACGATCGAGGATATTTGTGCGGCGGCAGGCTGGGCCTCACCGTCCACATTTATCAGGTTCTACAACCTACAGGTCCCGACATTGCATTCCAATGTACTATCAGCATGATGCTAGTTGAACTACGAGTTCGTATCTAGATTATGTATGTGCTTGTGTCACACTGAGCGCCTTCTAGCCGCTCTGTATTTTTTCCCACATATAAAGCTCGCCTCTGCCGTCTAGTTGGATGATAGCTTTGCTTTTCAGCTCAGGCACCTGCCTCTGGCTATCATAAGGCGAAGTTCAGCACGCACGGCGTTTTGCATGGTGTTCCCATAGCGTAAGGTACTTACGCAATAGGAGAGACCTCTCGAAAGGGAACGACTCGGTTACTAACGTAACCTCGGTTCCCTGAGAGGAGGGAACGAGTATTGCATAAGCTGCCGTGCTTGTGCTTGGTTAGTTCGCTTCAGTCGTTTTAACCTAAAGAACTCTCATGACGGGGCGCCCAATATATAGCTCTTGGCCACGCCCATCTTGGTGGGCTCTGACGCGCGCGGGCGCGAAGCGCGCTCATTGGTCGCACATTCAGAGTCGCCCCGTCATTGGTTCGAGCAAGTTGCCGCAGCACAGCCAGTGACCGAGCTCCTTCGTTCATTGCTGTCAGCTGTGCAGCTGCAATGCGTTTTACATAAAGACTTCAATATTCTCGAGAAAAGGAGTTTTCCCATAGCGTAAGCTACTTACGCAATACTTGTTCCCTCCTCTCAGGAAACCGAGGTTACGTTAGTAACCGAGTCGATTTCTGTTCCTCCATTGTCAGCTACTCAACTACCACTTAGATGCTTCAAAAAGAATATTAAAGAGATCATAAAACTATGAATGGAGCTTTTTTTTTAAGTTGCCAGTCAGCGCCACCATTTTTGATTATTTTCAGAAAACTTTCATGGCCCCCAAAATATTTTGTTGTATGAATATCTGAACAAACAATGAATATCAAAAGAAAGAACAGAGCCTCTGCTTTTAAACAAAAAAAGATGCATGGAGCTAGAATCATTGCTGTTATCAACACTTAAATGTAAGTATAATTTTTTAAAAAAGCAACATTTTAAACAAAACACTGAGAAAAAACACTTTTCCACTGCATGGAACGGCTCAGTACGGTTCGGCTCGCTTCGCTTTTCTACTGCGTGGTATGACTCGGTGCGGCGCGGCACTGCTCGGTTCGCTTTAGCTCGGTTGCTTTTCCACTGCAGTTAACGTTAGTACCGCTTTAAAGTGGGTGGGATTATGACTGATCGTTATAGTTTATCCGCTCCTCGGCAACCCGAGAGGAACGTCTGCACTTCTCGTCCACTGACCACGATTCAGTCATTTCTTTATTGGAAGTTTTCTTTCTTCAAGCAAGTAGTTTTAAAACAGGTGCTACAGCGGTGGCTGTTACTGTATTTATTATGTCTATGGTTACTGGCTATTTAAATCTAGCGGGTTTGTTGTCTCGCAAATACAATGACGCTGGTAGTGACGATTCTGTCTGACCAATCAGTGATCTGCAGTGTTTTCACGTCACATTTTAGTATCGGTACGGTACGCTTGGAACCTCAACAGAGGTGTTACCATTTAAAGAGAGCCGTACCGTATCATGCAGTGGAAAAGCGTCACAAGTGAGCCGTACCGTACTATGCAGTGGAAAAGCGCCAAAGCGTGCCGTGCCATACCATACCATGCAGTGGAAAAGTGCCAATAGATGGAGTAGATTGAGTCCATCAACTCCCCAAAATCTTGCACTGTCATATAGCTCGTCCCGGGTCGACATTTCATTCAGGAACGTTAGGCAGTTTTGATTTATATGCTGTTTAATGTTTGATGATCGCTTGTTCTGCTTCTTCTTCGCTTGAAGCCTGTGTTTTGATCAGAAGATTCGGTACTCTTTCAGAAGATGCGTAATAGCGCCCCCTACCGTATAACACTGAAAACATGGATTGCTGTGGGGAAGCGTTGTCATAAATTGCGTGAAAATAAGAGTTCATATATTATTTGTAAAGTATCTATACACGATGGTAGTATTTGTTGTACATATACTTATTGTATTGTAATACAACTTTCTTAAAATGTCATATAGTGCAAAATACCTGTATTACAGTGATGACATCTAATAAGAATAATCATTGGGAATAAGGACAAAATAAAAATGTTAAATATCTGGATGCATTGTGGTAATGAGAATTTATATTATTTTATTCAAAAAGGTAACAATGCGTTCAAAAACATAGTGTTCATAAAATAGGCTTTTTTTTTATATATGCTGGATAAATAATTTTGTGAATCTTTTGATTTTGAAGTGAAATCTGACCTGGATGTGTTTCTGAGAGAGAGAAGCACACACACACACGCAGCAGCACCACAGCAGCTGGTAGTCATGGCTGCACATCACGCTACACTAGGCGCCCACAGATGCTCATCCAGATTGCTGCTAGAGGCACGTCAGCAACAGACAGCGAATCGCAGAATGCTGACATTCGTTGGAGATTATTGCAAATGGAGTGATGCTCCGCAAAGCGCCGGCGCTTTCGGCTTTGTTAATACTACCATGCTGTTGTTTTGTTATTAGAACGAGTTAGTAATTCAGACTCTCCCTCTGAGCATTTGTCTAAGAACACCCACATGCTGCCTCGCTGACCGCCATACTGAAGCCTTCAGACCGCAAGTGAGATGAAATACAAGGCCAATTAGAAATGATCTGAAGTAAATGAAAGCGTCATGAGATAGAAGACAGTGTGGTTCATTCTTCTTCTTTTGAGATGATTATAGTGGTACAGGACAGTGTTTCTTCTCTTCTGTGTCCATTTCTCCCCAGGTGCATGTTGAGAAAAGAATGGACACTGACCTCGTGAGGGCATCTCCATGGGGTCATGTGATCACTGCTGTTCCCATAAGTTTACTTCAATCATTATTATATGACATTCTATATATCAACATAATGAAAAGTAACGATTGAAGTACTACGATAAGTTATACATTTATGTATTTATTTTATTCATAATATATATATATATTTAAAAATAAATAAAAAAAGTTGATTATAAATAGGATATATATATATATATATATAGTAAACTATTTATTTTTTTAAACAGGGACCTTTATTATTATTTAATGTGATTTTGTATGACAGGTACAGATTTAATGTTGTTGTTTTTTTAAATAATTTTTGTAAACTGTAAATTCAAATATCTATAAATGATTTCCTAACATCTGAATGTTGATTGTAAATCCATCAGCAGGTTCTGAGGTGTGTAATGAATCATGAATGTTAAGTCAAACAGACACGACTCAACCCAAAGCAGATTGACAGTGCTTTATTTAAGCAGTCTGTAAGAAGGAAAATAATGTGCATCCCTATCATATACATTTACATGTAAAAATACTAGGATGTACAGTGTACAAAAACAGTTTCTTGCAGATAAGCTTTCCACATCCGTGTGGAACCTATACTGTATTCAAGGAAATATTTTTTTTTAATTATTATTTAATATGATGGATGGTAATACAGTTCTTCTTTATTTTTATATTTTTTTCCGTGTTAATCCCTTCCATGTAAAATTCTTAACCACATGACTAGTTCTCAACATGGATCTAATGACAGAGCTAGCAAGGTCAAGAAATGTCACAAACTCTAAAGCTACATGGACATAAAATGTGTTTTTTGTTTTAAAAAGATTTGTCTTTTGTTTTTAAATAAATACTTTACAATTCATGCTCATTCATAATACACTACCAGGAGCGCGATATAGAGAAAGTCTGTTGTAGACAGTACAAACAGTAGCAGCAGTGGCACGCTGAGGTGCGCTTAGGAGGGATGGGTCTCCATGGGTCCCTTCCTCACACTCGTTCAGTATTCAGGGAAGAATGACTTTAGGTTGGGTCTTTATATGTCCTCTGAAACTCTTGAAGTGGTGACACTGGTACAGATCAGCTTTTCTACACTCAACACTAGAGCATTAGGAAATCTCGGGAAACATTAGTCTGTCTGTCACCAGGAAAAGGTTGTGTCTCCTGGCAGCGTTTCACGTCTATCTGCATCCACGCTGTTACATATTACAGAGCACAATCACTCAGAAAAGTAAAGTAGCATGAGGTCTATGAGGCGCGAATCTGTGCTTTCAAGTATTTTCTTCTTTTTTTCTTCCACAGTTTATTTTCCTGTATTATTATTTTTTTTTTCCCAAAGCATGAACCTTATTTCCTTATGCTGAGCTATATAAAAAGAGCAATGGGTATGAAAGTGCTACTACAGGCAGATACAAAGCCAAGTGTTAAAATATGGAGTTACAAAAGTGTATGATTGATTTGGCCAAAGGCCCTTCTGCTGTTTAAATAAAGTATTCCCAATGAACGCATTTCACATGCAATGTACCGCCCCAATAAACAGCATTCTCTGCCTCTCCATGTCTTGAGGAAAAGTCCCTCACAAGTGCATATTAAATATAATGAAATGGATGAACAGCGTCACAGTATGATTAAATTATCCTAATGAGTCGTACAATCACAAATCAGTTTATCTAAAGTTGAAAAGCAAAAATAAAAGAGCAAACAAGGAAATACAAAATGAGTGCTTTCATCTCCCTATTCAATATAAATTTACCTAATCAGAAAACGTAAAACAAGACACAAAATTTTGAAAAATGTTCAAGTTGTTCTCTGATAAAAAAAAAAAAAAGGTAATAAAAAAAGCAAACGACCAGAACTGAACTCCAAAAAAAACTAAACATTCAGCAGTACAAACCTATTAAATTATATCAGGTAGTGGCATTCATTTTTTTTCTCTCGCTCTCAAACAATAAATAAAATCAGAAAAAGGAATGGGGGAAAGGCAAGGAATGATCTAAAGTCGGAAGACAGAGAATGACACAAACGGCGAATCTTCCCGCAGTACCACAGCTGTGCTATCAGAAAACATTATTGGGTTGGACATCACAGTTTTAAACACAAGAACATCCTCAAGCTCAACGGTACCATATACAGCATCTCACATCACACCACTGGAACATCAACAATGCTCACAATCAACGCAGGCGTGAGGGACGTGGACAGAAACTTTCTGAATCATCCTTAACCACTCGTCATCAGTCCTTAACACACATGCAAGAAACTCCGCCTCACTCCATCAAACCTTGTTCTACTTCCTTCCTCATAAATCACTTCCCTCTTCATTAATGTCCCACCTTAGTATGAAAACTCTCATACAGGGGCTGCACCGGGCCACATTTCTTTCCATTCCTGCCCAAATGAAAAGAACACATGAAACGCAACAGCAACATGCACATAAGCCATCTTTACACTCCGAAAATAAAAACCACAGACAGACTTTTATTGCCGAACACTATCAAGAAATGTACTGCATATATCAAATTATTACTCAATTATTAATCTAGATATTTCCCTTTGATCTCATTTAAAGAATTCTGTCCATCTGAACTCATTCATCACTATCCCAGCAAGCTTCAGTCAATTAAATCCTCAGTCTACAACCAGAAACATTTTCACTCATAAATGTTCGATGTTCATCGAAGAATTTGTAAGTGAATATCTGATTGGCGTACGGGTCCATGATGGAAGGATTGGATTTGTGTACTAGTCTTCTAGGAAGGAATGTGATCATGATGTTAGATGTAGCGAAGCACGTTAACGCTCAAAATAGCATTTACAGGGTTTCTGCAGGTTTTATGAAGGTACATTTAAGACCAAGTAATGAAAATTTAAGGAACACAATGAGCTCTATTAACAACACTTTAGAGTTTGAAAATGCCACTTCCAACAGATATCCATTACTTTTTAATTCATTTTGCAAAAGGAGTAATTCAATAGCTCTGCTCCAAACCACTAGAACATGTAAATAACTTTTATTATATCTTCTGATCACACTGCACAAAAGTGATGTTCTTCCTCTGTATTTTTGTCTCGTTTTCCAGAGCAACTCTATAAAGATTCTTAAATCAAGATGCATTTACTGGAGCTACAAAATAAGTTTTCTGTGCGTTTTAGAAACAAAAACAAATATCTGCCAATTAATAACTCACTGACAGATATGTATTACTGTTTTAAGTATAAACTCATTTTAATTTTTTCAAGACTGCGTATTGGAAAAACTGGTCAAAAATACTGAGGAAGATATTATTTTTTTGCAATGCAACCTTTAATATCATGACAATGAATTTAAGACTTTCTGCTCTGATTTAAGACTTTAAGGCCTTAAATTGTGTAAGGGTGAATTAAGACTTTTTAAGACCCACAGAAACCCTGATTTAACTTGTCTATACCTACAATTAAACATAATGATTCCTTAATTTTCACTCTCCTGCGGCCTGCCTTGAAGCAACAACAAGCACGTCCAGAGTTGTGTTTAAACGCTCGAGCGCAAAGCACAATGGGACGCGTGTCCTGCTCTGTTACGGACTTTCACGTACAGTGACCGACTGGCGAGGACAGCTGAATGAATCGGTGTGGTCTTTTACAGCCCTTTCAGTGGTGGAAAGACAAGCAACACATTTCAACATCACTCAACACTGCTCATAATATTTAGGAGGATAATGAAACTCCAGACAACAACACTACACTGGTGTGAAAAGAAAACGGTTTAGGGAAAACAACATTAAAAAACAAACCAAGGCCTTTGCATTGACCCGTCTACATTCGTAAGCCTTTTTAGGTGCATTTGTTTCATTGTAAAAAGGAGACTTAAAAAGCACTCTTAATAAACGAGAGGACGAACAAACAAAAAGAAAAGAACGAGTTAAATTTGCTTAAATATATATATATATATATATATATATATATATATATATTTCTTTTTAAATCACTTTTTTTTCTCATAAAACATAAAACAGTGCTTCCCGCCATTCTTTCCATTAATGCTGGTTTTTTATATTATACTGTGATTGCAATATTGAGCTGAAATGGTTTCTTACAAAAAAGTTTGGGCTTTTGGGGAATTCATTCTGATCATCAATGCATAAAACATTCCATATCAGTCAAACATGCCATCTTTTCCATAAAACACTGAGACGCTTCTTCTTAGGGAGCGATATGCAAGAAATAAAGCCTTCCGTAAATACATTTATGGTCGAAATAATCTGAGGAACCATTTGTAACGGGTCGTTTTAGTGACTGCATAGCTCAGGTTCACAGGGCTTTATCTGAAGGAATACTGTGTTGTGGAATGATGAGGGGTAAAGCTAGTCCTGGTGACTGAGTTGAACACAGATATCCTCTGTGAAGCCTGAGTAAACCGTTTATGGCAGTTTTAACTTTATATAACAGAAGGTGAGCCTTAAAAACAGTAACAAACAAAAGCGATTGTGTGTAGTTATACTACATGCGCCCGAGAGATTGGAATCCTAAAACCCATGTGAATCTCTAGCCATGCAGGTTTATGTTTTCATCTGAACTGAACAGATGTGTCAAATGACTTGATACCAGTTCCCATTGAAAAAGGAATGTGGAGCAACATCTCAAACCAAAAGAGAGAAACACAATAAATACAAAACTCCTAACAAACAGCTAAAGTTCTCCCATCTCGACCCAACCTTTGGGCTGGAGCTGTGAGGACGTTTGAGCGGGCTGGAGCTCGGTCCGACCCCACGTGCAAATTCCCATCACCCTAAATCAGGAGTTTCCATTGGTCTAGCTAAACAAATGAAAGAACCAAGATGGACGATGGAGGGTCAACAGGGCCGGGGCTGTTAGAAGCTGAAGACCTAATTTGTTCCAGTGGTGACCTTGATGAGGATGAGGCAGTTTCGGCTGCGTGGCGCTCACTCTCTCCCACTGGCGGAGTAGGAGAACTGGGGGAAGTGTGGCCGTCGCTCGTTGTCCATGCAATCCATCCCATCTTCATCGACTGAGGAGAAGGACACAGGGACAGTCGGTCAGGAGGGGGCTAGGCTAATGTTACCGGTCATTTCCAGCCAAGCTTATGCAAATAAAATATTTTCTGCAGTTAGCTGAGAAGAAAACTTTATCTGAGCCATTTTTACACTTTCCGTCGGGTCACAAAAAAGCCTGCAATATGCCAAAAAAACTGGCACCCACACACTTACAGGAAACAAGCTGTTGAATATGGAGTCTGTGGAAGACAGTTTGCAGGCAAAAACAAGGTTGTTACTTTTATTAAAAGGGTTATGAGGACAACATTTTATTCGTCCCACACATCCTAAATATCGACTTCAATAAGCTTTGGCTTTGATATTAAAAATATTACTGCCTTAGTTTCACCGCATCCACTCTAAACCTATTCAATTTAGCATTCAGAAGAGTTGATGGGAAGTACAGTAAACATTTGCAGCTGAAGCACAAAAACAGCTCAAAACATTTTTTATTAGCATATCATTTAATAATTGTTTATACAGTCAAGGTGGGGGGGGGGGCAAGTTTAAAACACATGTATTATTACAATTTGAAATAACAGTTTTCCGTTTTAATATATTATAAAACGTAATTTATTCCTTGATGCAAAGCTGAATTTTCAGCATCATTACTCCAGTCTTCAGTGTCACATGATCCTTCAGAAATCATTCTAATATGCTGATTTGCTGCTCAAGAAACATTTCTTATTATTATCAATGTTGAAAACAGTTGTGCAGCTTAATATGTTTGCAGAAACCGATACATTTTATTCAGGATTATTTGATAAATAAAAAGTTAAAAAGAACAGCATTTATTTTTTAAGTAGAAATCTTTTGTAACATTTCAAATGTCTTTACTGTCACTTTTGATCAATTTGATGCAATCTTGCTGAATAAAAGCATCAATTTCCAAGCCAACTCAGAATGCAGAAATCTCAGACTTCCTAAAATATGTCATTACTAAAATTCTATAAATCTAAAACATATCTTGGCTAATTTGAACATCTCTGGTAACATCTTTAAATCTATTATTCTCCATATTCTCTCTGGGTCTGTGTATGTGAGATGAAGATCAGATGAAATGTATGAATATAACCAGATAACTTCTTCACAAACCTTCTTAAACAATACTATGTGCGAACAAAAAGTAACACCCGTAGTTTTCAGGCGATCTCGATTTGTGCCAAAAAAATATTTTCCAGTACACACATACCTCTCACCACTGAGAAGATAATTAATTTCAGCGCAATACAACATGAAGCCAGTATGTTTTCTGAATGCACTTTTATATCATTACAGAATTGCCAATGTATGCAGAGACAAACTCACATTTTTCAGGAGGGGTTATTGTAATCGTCTGAGCTGTGAACTCTTCATCGAAATATCTGGTATCTGTCTCTGACGACACCTGAGGCTTGAAGGGAGGTATCAGCTGAGGAAGGAAGAGAGGGGGATGAAGCACCTGTTCGTGCAGATCTGACACCGCATAGAGTGTGGCGAGCTGGAGGGCTCAATCTAACGCCTCTGAACCGCACCTCCTCTGCCAGCCATTGTGTTATTTGAGAAGGCAGTTTAAGTGACAGTGACCTATTATAACACTGAGTCACACATAACCTCTGTTTTAACATGTACCATTAAAAGTATTTTGTTGTGTACGCACAATTAACTATTTAATTTCATGTTTAATGTTTCTCCATTAAAAAGTTTTACACAAAGAAATGAAGAGCACATTTAAAAAAAAAAGTTTTTAAAAACAAAGCATGAAATAAAAAAGAAAATCAAATTATGACATATAAAACCCAATTCTGAGATATAGGGCACTATTTTAGCGATCTAAGCGCATGGTCTGAAGCGCACGGCCCAAGTGTCTGAATCCACTTTAGTTTAGTCCCATGCCCGGCACATGGTCTTAAAGTGTTGTCCCTATTCTCTTAATGAGTAATGGGTGTGTTTTGGGCGTAACGTGCAATAAAACAATCAGAGTCTCATCTCCCATTCCCTTTAAAAGCCAGTTGCGCTCGCGGCATGGCGGATTCGCTGTTTACATGGCGGAATTTGCAAGCGGAAAAACTGAACGCTTCTCTAGTGAGGAAACAGATCTGCTTGTGCGTTAGGTTAAAGCACGCAAGCAGACCATCTACGGGACAAAGTGTACGCCCACCTATAGGCGGATTATTACCACCTATTACGCGCTCATAACAAAAAAAATATTGCGCCATTGACTTTAGACCAGATTTAAGTTGGTCAATGGCTCAGTCTATTTCAGTTGCCTCAAAATAGTAAAGCGCCATCAATGCGCCTGAACACACCTTGTTTTCAGACCAGCACGCACATAGGCGCAAATGCATTTGCCATTTAAACAACGTGGCGCAGGACGTGAAAATGATAACTGCGTCAGGCTGAAACTAGTAAAAAAACACTTGCATCGCGCCTGGCGCTACATTGCACCGGGTGTATGATAGGGCCCATAAAGTCACAATTACAAAAATTGCAATTAAAAGGAAAAAAAATATTTTCTTAATATTTTTTACTGTAATGCAGAGGTGGACTTCAATATCCAGCACAACATAAAAACACTGAGTGCATCTTTATGTGTAGTGGAGAATGCAGGACAGCATAAATTCTAAGTTACCTTTTTGTCATAGACATCCTGCCAGTCAATTCCAGTAAAGAAACTATGTCGCATAATTTCCTTTGCATCATCTGGACCTCCACCAAGTCTGAAAGGAAAAATAAAGGAAAGGATATGTATTTAGCCAGAAGACAGCTGATGATTTTACACCAGTTCCTGTCTAAATAACTGAAATATAGAAAAATCAGTTTATAAAGAAATCATTGTGATGAATCTGGGTTTTTGGGTTAGACCAGGTGTGCAGTTTGTACCTCTTATTGGGATCTTTGATGAGCAGACCTGACAGCAGGGACTTGGCATCAGCAGAAAGCGTCCTGGGGAATTTGATGTCCTCCATTAGAATGAGCTCGAAGAGCTTCTCATGGTCCTGATTGTAGAAAGGCAGTCGGCCACACATCATCTCATACATGACCACACCAAGACCCCACCAGTCCACCGCACGACCGTAATCATTGTCCTCCAGAACCTGAAGACAAACACACACACATACACAAACATTCCTGCATGAAAGCATTCATGATCGACCCTTTTCGACTACTTTTCTTTAATCGTTAAGAAAATGTATTTTAAAAAAAAAAGAGTGACGGTAAAAGCATTCATGATCGACCCTCAAAATGGTGGACCCCAAAATGTATCAGGACTCTGTACAAAAAGAAAACCTCATTATTGAATTTTAAATGCGTTAAAGGGTCAATGTGTAGTTTTTTAGGTATTTTATTATCTAAAATCAATATTTTTATTCATAAATATGTCCTCAATGATGTACAAACACCTCTGCCAATTATCTGACTTATCCTCGTAAACGAAGAATTTGTTATCTTTATATACATGTGACGGGTAGGTCCACGGAGGCTTCCATGTAGTTCCGCCATCTTGAAAAACTATAATAGCAGAGAGGGTCAAAAAGTACTAGGCCAACACGTTTCCACAATGCGTTTTCGTTCAGAGCCAGCGTCACGTAATTGAAAGCAGCAGAAACGGAGGAGCAGAGCAGTGAGAGGCGCTTGTCACTGCCCCGGCAAGTTTAAAAGGCTGCATTGCACTGCAAAGGCTGTTATTTTTAATGGCGGACCATACATATGCCGAGCCACAGGAGAAAAAATCCGCCAAAAAAGTCCAAAATTGAACGTAAAAGGAAACGTGACCGGAGATTACAAAAATGTAAACCTCGACGAAGTGCTATTAGAAGACATCCTGTCATAGCTTTTTGGTACATAACAGCTACCGTAGATGCAACACGCATTTGAAAAAGCGAGGCGCTGGAGAGCACGATTCGTTTGAATGCAAAATACAATTTCACCGCTAGATGGGAGAAATTCCTGCACAATGTCCCTTTAAAGGCTTCACCTATTTAACATTTAATCATGGATAAAAACTCAAAAAGCTTTTAAAAATATCCATCCATTCATCCATCCACCCAACCATCTATAAGTATATCCATCCACCCATCCATCTATCTATCTATATGTATATCCATCATCCACCCATCTATCTATCCATCCATCCATGTATCCATCCATCCATCCATCTATCAGCCATCTCTTTCTATCTCTCCATCCACCCACCCATCTATCTATCTGCCCATCCATCTGTCAATCATTCTATATATCTATCAATTCGTCAGACCATCCATCCGTCCATCCATGTACCCTAACACTGAATCCATAACAGTCATTACAACTGAGAGTTTCAAAATGAATGGCAGTTACGAACAACTGCTAATATATGAATATGAGTAGCGGATAATGGCAGCACTTCACACACTCTCATTGTAGTGCTTCTCATCACCAAAATCATCTCAGCGCAAGCCAGCTCTGTCTCTCTGGCCCATCAGCTCTAGACTGATAAAAGCGACTGAACGTTCATTCTGCACCAGTGTATCGGGTCAAAGGTCCAGCACAGGATACAGTTGGAACCTGGAAGCACAGTCCTAAAAGCCTGATATCCTTGGATCAAAGCTGTGCTTTTGGGCAAGCATCCCGGGCCCCAATTACCGAGGATGCTCATACACACCTTACTGGTAGCTCTTAAAGTCTAGGTGGCAGAAACAAGGAGACTGGAGTTAGTGTGCGATGGAGAAGAGCTCTTCAGAGCAGAGAGTCGTGATTAATACGTCTGACTAATGACAAGGCTGGCTGGCACTAAGCCAGTTAACCATATGCTCAAAGTGGAGTTATAATGATGTCTCCTTTCTGATCTTTAAAAACAGGCAGACCTGCATGAGTCAACAGCAGCTTTCATTACTCCGTCTGATTAGGGAGCACAATATGAACGTCCATGTGTGGAAGCAGCGCTAACAACCTCCATACAGTGAGATGCGTGTAAATGACTACGCCACATATTAATGTCAGAGCAAATTTGATGAATGGTACATTGCACATTGTGTGTTTTAAACTACACTACCATTGAAAAGTTTGTGATCAGTAAGGAATTAATACTTTTCTTCAACCGTTAAGAAAATTTATTTTAAAAAAGTGTAGGTAAAGACATTTATAATGTTACAAAAGATTTCTATTTCAAATAAATGCTGTTCTTTTGAAATTTCTATTCATCAAATAAACCTGAAAAAATACAGAAAATCTTAAGCAAAAATCTTAAGTAGCACAACTGCTTTCAACATTAATAATAATAAGAAATGTTTCTTATACAGCAAATCAGCATATGATAATGATTTCTGAAGGATCATGTGACACTGAAGACTGGAGTAATGCTGAAAATTCAGCTTTGCCATTACTGGAATTAATTACACTTTAAATATATATATATATATATATATATATATATATATATATATATATATATTTATATATTAAAATAGAATAGTTATTTTAAATTGTGACAATTATTTCACAATATAACTGCTTCTACAGTTGTTTAATCAAATAAATGTCTTGGTGCGCATAAAAAAACTTCTTTCAAAAACAAATTTTACCGACCTCAAACTTTTAAACAGTAGTGTATGTTACTTAGTGGAATACATGTAAATAAATGTCATAGCAAACGTGCTAAAAAAAAAGTACATTGTGCAATGTTTGATTTCAACTATATTACATGGTGGAATAATTATTTATTGCAATTATTATTCATAATTAATTGAACTATTTAGTGAACATGGGCATTTTTCATCATATTTCTGTTGCAGCTGCTTCATACAGCACAGTTCCAGCGCATTACATAGATTTTTTCCCCCAGTTAAGAGTGCTTTTCATAAAAAGTAATTTCTTTAATTGTGAGTGAGTTAAAGTGTGTTCGAATTACTCAGACAGAATGGGTGTGTTTGTACACGTCTATGAGAAGACGGGACAGGACTGTGTGTTCTGGAAGCAAACAGGAGCGCAAGCACTGTTCATGTGTGTGTGCTGCACGTATGGCCGGATTGTGCCGTTTGTCCTGGGAGTGTACGTGAGCAGCTCGGCTGCAGGCGGGGATGCGATTAATGCACACAGAGCCAGTTGGGGTCTCCCTGTTCCAGAGCCACAGGCGAGGAGGAGCGGCCGCAGGGGAGGAACAGGCCCCTGCTCGGACAGCCATGTGGCAGGGCTGCTGCTCCCAGGACTGGGCCCTTGGCAAGACTGGACGGGGAGGGATGGAACAGAGAGCCTGTGGCTCCACCAGCCCAGTTCCCCAGCAGGGCAGTGGAACAGACAGCCTCCATGAGCTTATCCCACTTTGGCCGGGCTACACGAAGACGCTTGCGCATATGCACAGAGATGGGTGTGCAAAGTGCATACAAATGTATGCACACATACTGTAAACACGCACAGATCACGGTATCCACGCTTACCTGCTGCTACGCACCTGTACGCATCCCACAAGACGACGAACGCTAACCACACCTGCATGCTGACAAACGCACGTCCTGTAGGCTCACTTAGATAAAACTAATGTGCTCTGAATCACACCTGGAAACCAGCGATATGTTTTATTGGTTGCAAACATGCTGCAGAAGCGCTGTAATTACTAAATGCTGAAGATGTGACAGATGAGAACTCGATGACAGATGACATAGAGCTTGTGAAAACCATCCGCTATTAGAGAAGTATTTCTGTAAATGTATCTTCATTCATTCTCATTAACACTTAAAACATTTGGTGAGGGCCAAATTGAAGCAAACTATTCCAATTTCACTTTTGTAACCCTAAAAGAAAATATTTTTTTTTCCTCAAAATATCTTTCACACTCTCTCTCTCTTTCTTCTCTCTCTCTCTCTCTCTTTAATCCCCCTCTACTTTGCATCTCCAGAACTTGGCTCAGGCTGTGTTCTGTTATTTTTACACCAGTACGGCAGTATAGATTTCCAGGTTTCCCAGCCACCTTCTTCCAACCTTCCCCATCTGCCACCATCTGCCTCTGTTTAGCATGTACTTTTTTGTGCAATCACATACTCTTGTGAAAAATAACCAACACTCAAATCATCTCCTGGCACAGCGGCCAGGCTGAGCAAAACAAAATGTTGCGCCAAATTGTCTTCCGTACTTTTTCGAGTGGAATCTATATCCCCCTTCACTCCCGCTGCCGCCCCCTGCCCGCTCCCCCCTCCTGTCTATAAATATGGATTTAGCCACTGCAATCTGGGCACCGTGAACACCTCTGGTTGGACAGAAGGTTGAACAGCTAACTACTGTTCAAAGGAAATAAAAGTGATACTTATTTTTGCTATTCATTTATTTTTAACAGGGTGTGCATTATATTATTAATAAAAATATCTAACACTTATAACACTTTCTATGAGGCCTATATACATATAATGGAGTGGAATTGTATTAATAAACTGTAATTATATAGTGTTTATTTACACTACCTTTCAAAGATGTTTTTGTAAGAAACAAAATACTTTTATTCAACATGGATGCATTAAATTGATTGAACTTTCTATTCATCAAAGAATCCTGAAAAAATAATTTAATGTATTTTAATCAAATAAATGCAGCCTTGGTGAGCATAAGCCAAAGTGTATATATATATATATATATATATATATATATATATATATATATATATAGTTACAATTATTTTTTTAAAGATCGAACTGGTAAAAAGTGTATTACAAATTTATATATATATATATGTCTGTAATACACTTTTTACTGGTAAAAAATAATAGTAACTACAGTTATAATACATTACCATACTTTCCTCCTTGCACATTTAAAAGCTAAAATTCAGAACAAATGACATAAGGTCAATTTGTTTGCCAGATGTTTTAAACCATTGTATTGTTTAAAGCAGCACTTATGAAAAGATAAATATTGCAATGTAGTATACAGTGGTTACAATTATTTTTAAGAACATGCAAATGATTTTATTGCAACTGAGCCATTATGAATGCATTAGGAACATCCTAATAATGTATCTTATAGAGGCATCTCAGAAGCTTCTAGAGTCTAAACAGTTCATTTTCAGTTCGGTGTACTGTAGGGTGCTCCTGATCATTACTGTATCTTTCAACTGAACAAGCTTTGCAATTTATTTCAATTTCACTGTAGTTTAACCACTTACAACCTGAAGGTATTTTCAATGATTTCATGAAAAAGTGGTATTCTTAAAAGTAAATAGTATACAGAACGTGGTGCAAAAGCGTCATCTGTATACGGTTTACATATGTGTTGTCAGCGACCTTTCATACAAGTACCTGATTTGGTATATACTGTATATGCTTTTTGTATTCTGCTAGTTGAATTATTTTTAACAATATATGACAAAAGACTGATCAGTTATATATTAGTAAGTAAAGCAGACATTTTTTCATGCTATGAAAATGGTACGCCTCTAATATTTTAGCAAATAAATAAAGATCTCTTAAGAGTTCCTTATATTCACTGTAATGCCAAACTCCTAAGATTTTTAAAATGACACCTATTTTGTGTTGGTTTAAAATAAGCAAGTGGTTACGGAGTAACATGATGAAACTTAGCAACGGCCCCCTGTACCAAGCCGCTTTGGGACCAAGTGTGGGGGAAAACACACACGATTCATTCATTCATTTCACAAAATGACTCTGAAGGCTTTGATGCAAATACAGTCATTGTTTTTGTGTCGCTGTAACGTGTCTGTAAACAACAAATAAAATAATCACTAAAGCTGCAAGATATTACGCAAACTAAATAATAAATTATGATTGTATTTTAACAAGCTATTGTAATTATTGCTGTCAAGCGATTACAATTTTTAATCTAACATTTTTTTCCCAAAATGCACCTGAAGTGGCATTTACTGTAGGTATATATACACAGACCGTTTAGCTCAGAGAAGTGGAATGAATGCAGTTAATATTGCATAAATAATGCTATGAGATTAATGAGTTTTAAATGGGTATTCATGTTATTTTTATTATTATATTGAAAATACGAAATTATTAAAAAAAATGAAATGTTAAATATGAAACTAAAACCGCTAGTAGGTGGCGGCAAGTCACTGTTTTAATGAATGAGTCATTCAGTCATTCATGCAACCAATTCATTAAAACGGCTGATTCATTCAAGGAATGAAGTAAGTGAGACTGTCTTTATGAATGGGGTCACTGAATCATTGGCTCCCTGGATTCATTAAAAAACAGATTCATTCAGTAATGAAACACTGATGTGATGCTCACACAACAATTCTGTGGCTTAGCTGGGACCATTTTCATTGGCGAAATGGAGCAAAAACAGACAATGTTGTGTCTAAAATGTAACAATATTAACTTCTTGTTTATTTAACTTATGTTTAAAATCAATATCAAATTTGCAATCGTGCAGATATTCGGGGAAAAAACAACACTCTTGCTCATGTGATATTGCTAAACTACATCATATGATATAGATATACTGTAGATACAGTATATATGATAAGACAAAAACCCATACAGGGGCCTTTTTTGCTTTAATATCTTAAATTTTAGGGGCATATAATTGCGTTCTAATAGGCTTCATCATGAATCAGTTGTTGCCCTGCATCATGTTCGTCACTAAGCAACTGCATGCAATGTAAGATAACATACAGGTCAGGGTGCGTTAAATATGTTAATCATTTTAACAAGTTATTTTTTCAACAATTAATCGCACCAATTTTATGCGCAAGATTGACAGCCCTAACTATATACATATCTATGATATATACAGCATCACAGCACGTCTTACTGCCATCTTCTTCCAGTCTAAAGGAATATGTATGGTTAATGCTGATTGGCTAATGCAGTTTTCCAAGCAGTTAATGTTCCAGGGTTAGTTTAATTCAGAGGTATTGAGCGCATGTGCATTCCCTATTGAAGAGGCTCCAGTAATAGACTCCATGATATTATATTATATCGTTAAGAGGTTCAATTGCTTGATTTTTATTGATGCTCTGAGAGCAGTGTTTGTTCTTTATTTTCCTCTAAATATTACATAGAAAGCAAATGGTTAAACTTGCAAGTTTTCAGTATTATTTTGTTTAACAAGGCACTCCATGTCATGATATCTAAAGCTAATGTTTAAATAGGACCAATCAATCATTCTAGCCATACTTGACTCTCGTGATGTTATCTGAAATCATAAAATTGTCATTTAAAAATTGTTGAGCATGTTCATGGTCTACTGCATATGCTCCACTGATTAATACTGACAGTTATAGGGCTAGTTGCAGGTTTTGTTAATCATCAGGGGTTTCTTTACCTCTGGTGCCAGATACTCTGGCGTCCCACAGAAGGTCTTCATGGTAGCAGCATCGGTGATTCCTTCCTTGCAGAGGCCAAAGTCTGTAATTTTGATGTGACCATCTTTATCGAGCATTAAGTTCTCCAGCTGGGCAAAAAGAAGAGAGTGTGAATTTGTCGTCTTTTAGTCAACACAAAACTTCATGTTCTTTTCAAATCTGACTTTGAATTTATTGAATTAATTTCATTTAGACTGCCTGTATTAATATGCAAAGGTCATTAAGTGTATTTCATGTTTCATTAAAACATCTTCATAATACAATGAACTCGTATGGCTTCAACATGTATTGAACTCATGGGTGAAATAACATAAAAATCCTAGAAAAACTTGTAAAAGTTTTTAAAGTGTATTAGTTTCTTAATTCATGTTGTTAATGATGGCAAAAAAAAAGTTGACATCTACAAAAATGTATTTATTCCCAGGAAGTGGAAAGAAACTTCAAGCCACATTAATTTAACCTTTCAATTTTAATGGCTAAGCTGTTTGTCCAACTTTCTTGGCACTTTCACAACTGGCTTGGTCCAAGGCTGCGAGCAAAACACTGTGTCATCATCCACAGCCGCCAGAGTTTGATGTTTCCAAAAACCAAAGAAAAAAAGCCCCAAACTCAAGAGCTTTTAATTACATTTTCCACGTCCCACGACATACATTCGGATAAAAGCATCACGACTGAACAAAACCTTCTCTCTAAATATATGAATTCTTCCCCCTTTTTCTGTTTACCTTGAGATCCCGGTACACTATCTTGGCAGAGTGCAGGTAGTCGAGGGCGGAAACGATCTCGGCGCCGTAGAAGCGCGTGCGGTCCTCGGAGAACACCCGTTCTCTCGACAAATGGAAAAACAGCTGCAGGGTAAACAGCAGGGACAGGATTGCAATAATTACTGATTTATTGGAGGAAATTAACACAACACAAACTGCCTCACATCGCCATATTGAGATGATAGATGGTGAGGCCCTCGGAGGATGCCCAGCGAACCCAGACAGCAGCTGGCACATCATCCCCGGCTTTCCAGAGACAGGCCGGCGCGGCCTGTTAAATCAGCATTTTAATCAATACACCAATCTTGTTAAAGGCAGCGCTGTGTGCTCATGGGCTAACGCTCCATTAAAGTGGCAGGAGCACCCCGTCCCCTGCAATCATCTCTGCCGTAGCTTTTATGGAGTGTCTTCCCTCTCCCCTCCCGAGTCAATGTCAAGGGTCCCTGTCATCTATCTGGCCCTCAGCACCACTTGAACCCGGCTTATAGAAATTACCTAGAAGCCCAATGAGGAGAGTCTGTCTATTAATTGCTGTGGGATGTTTGAATATGGCTGTCCGGGGAGAGCTAACGGCTCGGCTGATCAGCTGAAGGAGGGGGTAAGCGGGTGTTGTGCAGGGGACCGGGGTGGCCGAGGACAGGTGTGCCTTCATCAGAGCACTGGCAGCTGTGAATGTGGCGAGGCTGAAAGGGGAGAGACGGATGGGCTCTGCGCAGCATGTGGAGGTTAGGGGCTCTGGCTGGACCAGGCAGGGGGAGCAGGTGACATTGCAGACTGAGGGAATGAGAGCGAGATTGCTGCTTTTCTGATTAAACAGCACCTTTGGTGGTGGAATTTCATTCATCAAAACTCGAGTCCCTCTAGATGGAATCTTGCGCTCTGCCATATCAACAGAGCGACACTGTCAAACTTCTACCAAGCAACAAACCTGAGCCACTACAAGCTTTTACCAAAACGTACAACAGTAAAATCACAATCATTTTGAGTCTGAAATAGTTATTAGAGGTAGACCAATTATTTTTTTTTTAATGATATTCACACTTTTATACATGTAATTGTAATCAGATCTACTGATAAATAGTACCATTTGGTAAGTCTCTAAAGAAAAGAACCCAACAACAGCATTACACCACTATGATTAACAGCAAACAACTGTGTTCACAGGTCAAACCACTTTGTTCGCATAATTACTAAATCTTTTATGTAGGCCTAACAGCAATTCATTCACAAATAAGAAACCTGAACAATTTTACACCTAGTCCAAAACAAGGATGAAAATTGAAATAGCAAAATAATAAGGAATAAAAGGGAATACTACAACTACTACTACTACTACTACTAATAATAATAATAATAATAATAATAATAATAATAATAATAATAATAATACATTCTAACCATTTAAATAAATAAATAAAATATATTTTTTAAATAAATATGTCTTTAAATATAAAATAAAGGAATAAATAATACATTTAAACTAATAATATTGTTGCTTATTAATTTAGTTTTTATCCATTAAAGTTAAAAAACAAAATGTGCATAAAATAAAAATAATAAATTTCTAATTTAGATAATTTAGATTGCAAAACAACGTTGCATAAAATAATTGAATAAATAATAATAATAATTTGTTGATATTATTGAATATTTAATTTATGTTTTAAACCATTTAGATCTCAAACCAAATGTGCATAAATACAACATTAATAACAATAATATCAATAATAACAATATAGTGCAAAAAAACAAAACAGAAATAAAACAAACATTGGTTCTGCATATTGGTTATTACTAAACTTTAATTGTTATCAGTTGTTAATAATATTGGTTGATAATTTGATATTAGTTAAAGTTTTCCCAAAGAATGAGAGCAAGTCTCTTCAAACTGTGGATGTATCACAAGATATGATCATGCACTTAACTTTTCTCTGATAACAGATTAACATTTTTAGCTCACCACAGTCGCACAGAAAGCAGATATTAGTGACAGCATTACTACAGAAATAGATCGTCTGCCAAGTGCCAACAGACGATAAGACAGACATACAAAAAAACAAATGCAGACACACACGTACCTCTCCTCCATTGACATACTCCATCACGAAGCATAGGCGGTCTTTTGTTTGGAACGAGTACTTCAAAGACTGAAACAGCAGGTGGATACACCATTAGAAGAAAAACAAAAGGCAAAAATCTCACAAAACTAAAACAAACGCAACGTGAGAGATGCTCATCAAAATGTATGCAGTGAGAGAAGTGTTTGTCTCGAGAGAAAATGAAAGGAGCGTTTTGAAAAGCTTTGCTCTTTCTCGTAGGCCTTGATGCTAACTTTGAGGGAAGGTGAAGTTTACGAGGGAACACCAGCTTGAGTGACAGTAGTAAATTGTTTTTGCTAAACCTGCTGTGTATGGTGCGTGGCATACAACAGCATCTGGAGTGTCAGAAAATTACCTCTCACTGGCGACTTCTCAACAGATGCACAGCTTCATTTAGGCCGTTAATTTATTACAGTTTATTCTCTACATTATAATGAGGCTCTAGGGAAAAGGCAATCATATATACAAAAGCATTGTGAAGCTTTAAGGTCTCTGTAAATCCACTCTGAATTAAAGTTCATTACAAAATGTGCACTCACGGTTAAAAAAGGATGTCTCGTGTTTTTTAGTACTCTGCTTTCTGTGAGTGTGTGGGCCACTTCGTCCTACGGAAGAGAAAGAAGGTGTTTGTAAAATAAACTGTGTTTGCTTACAGTACATGATGTTCAGAGTGAAGACATTATTTTGAGTCCTGGATATAATGAGATTGTATTACAAATCATGGGATTAAAAGTACACTTTTATAACTGTTAAAAATGTCTTTAACCCAACTCACACAACACAAAATGCCTGAATGAAAAACATGAAACATTTTCAAATGAAATTCATTCACAAAATATCCCTGATGAATCTTACCTTTGCTATAATAACCTCTTTCTTTAAAATTTTCATTGCATAATATTTCCCGCTGGCCTTCTCCCTTACGAGAATGACTTTTCCAAAAGTGCCTTTTCCCAATAATTTTAAGTAGTCAAAGTCATTCATTGTCTGCAAAAAAAGAAAAAGCAATAATATTGTATCAAAAAAGCAATTTCCCCTTCCATATGTAAAGCGATTTGAGTACCTAGAAAAGCGCTACAGTGTATAAATGTAAAGATTTAATAAATTGTCAGGCATACAGTACTCAAATCCAATACATGTAATTAGGGTCTACATTTCTATTTTGTTAATGTAACTCAATGAGAATACGTCCACATCTCTAAATCTGCTGTGGGGATGTAATCCTGCTGCTCAGAGACTCCACTGGCAACAACACACTGACATGTTTGCACATTAGCTTGTTGTTTAAAAATGATGAAACTCCCAGAAATACACTGCCTTAAAACACATTATTGAGAGAGAGCGTTACATAATTTTGTGCAACTGAGTTGTAAGGTCTGTTTCATTATAGTATATCCTGAATCTGCTCGGTTTCATTTTCTTTTATGTTGCTTTTATACAGATCATGTTGAAAAATAAGTTTGAAGTGCATTTGCAACATTTGCTGCTTAGTTCATTGTGTGATATGTGACATAAAAGGCTCGGCACACAAACTCTACATTCAGACAGAAACAAGCCTTAATTGAACTTTTTGCCGGTTTCTGCCTTTCAGCTTCTCAATGTCTCAGGTTAATGATGTCCCCAGCAAACATCAAAATCTGTATTTGAATCTGTACCTTGCGTTTATGGTGGCTGATAGACGTTTCCATCTCCTCCTCTCCCAAGTTGTCTATCTGTGAGGTGGGACTACACTGGATACGTTCCTCTTCCTGTCTTTGGAGTTTATCTGCCACCATCTGGATCGCCTCTGCCCACTCATCCCTTTGGAAGCACACACAAAGCCCATGTTTAAAAAGCACTGCTTCATACTTCAAGAATACTCTCGAGACACACCAAACAAACAAGTGGTTCAGTTATAAATGTAAACTGAAGCATAAACTTGACTTTTTTACTTTGTTGAAGGCATTAGGCAAGACCATCTGAGTAAATCACAAGGCCGTTCTCAGTAGCTGACAGTATAATCTAATTTGAGGGGGGAAGCCACCCCTCTCTGCGAACGAGTGTCTCCCTCCATTGAGTTTTCATTTGTCGTGCAGCACAACATCTGTTGTGAAGAATCAGTGGTGCATTCATGTTTTTGAGCATGTGTTAGTTTAATAATGATGAATTCATTTGAGCGAAGCTAGCGGTTTCTCACTGTTTCACAGCACTGGACTGAACCAGAGAGTACGGATGCGTGGTCTACTGGTACTTTGTACCGCAGTACTACAAATTTACAGTGGTAAATAATAATATTGTAATTTAGCACATTTTGGTGCTTGGTTTGAACAACAACATCCCACCATTCAGCACATTTTGGCAGTCTGCCGAGCTGGAAAAACAGCTTAACCCAGTTTAAGTTAGTTATCTGGTTTTCCACCCTGCCCAGTCTAGTTATGCTGGTCTATTTGGAGGAGTTTAGAGGCACTTCTCAGTTACAGGAATAGCCTTTTGTAGGAAACACTGATATGCAGATATATGCACATACACTACTGTTTAAAAGTTACGATTTAAAATCGTATTTAAATTTTTTTTATGCCGCAAGGATGCATTAAATTGATCAAAAGTGACAGTTAAGACTTGTTACAAAACATTTATATAAAGTTCTTCTAAACCTATTGAATTCTGGGGGAAAAGTGTGGCTGTTTTCAACGTTAATAATAAGAAGAAATGTTTCTTGAGCACCAAATCAGCATAATAGAATGAATAATAGAATCTTACCAACCCCAAACTTTTGAACAGTAGTGTCATCCAAAGTGAACTGAACATTATATTGTTTTTTCTTTTCTTTAAAAGAAACTGAATGTTTTAACAAAAAATAAAATTATGATACTTTTAGGTATTACATAAATAATATATAACATGCATATATAATATATTTATGTTTTTATTGACACAGAATTATTGAATCTATTGACAGCAACAGTTTCATTTAATATAGGCCAAAGTTTTTTTTCATTTGTTGCATGAGGTAATGATTTAGTATTGATACAGCAAGCTCTAAATCAACATGCACCAATGCTAGATTTTTCTATATATCCTAATCATTTGTTAACAAACATGTATTCATTACTTCAATGAGCTCACTGTTTCTGCCTTAAAGTAATACATTGCTTAAATTAATACATTATAAGCTAACTGTGTGATTTGTATATGTATATTTCTGAAATGCATAACTTGGACATAGTCACCTCTGATAACAGATCACTCTAAATTGTACATGCATTTTCTGTTAAGCTGCTTTGAAACAATGTGTAATGTGAAAAGCGCTGTACAAATAAATGTAAATTGAATTGAATACAGCGGTACCAGAGGCTGGTATTGTACCAAAGCAAAAATAGTGGTATTGATCTAATCCTACTGGGCAGAGTCTGAAAACTCACTCTTGTGCATTACCATTGGTTAGTTGGAAAAAATCTAAATGAATAAGAGATTGAAATATTCATTATCAACATAATGTATGGACTTCCACTCATATTCTGGCACTTTTTTTTCCAGTGGAAGTTGAATGATACATTCCAGTCGTGGTGCATTTGAAAGCCCAAGGCAAATTCAAAATCATTTGGGTTAACGCAGTAACATATACGAAGGGCCCCGTGCACCCTTTCAAGGTCGTGTGGATAAATGGGTGTGGAGTGGTTTGGTGTATAATGAGCGGTTTTTGCTAATGAGAGATAAAGGCTTTGAATACAGTCTGGCGTTATGCCAGCTGCCGCCACATCTCTCCTCCTCACATGTAGGCCTGCAGTTTTTGGGCCTCTGCCAGTACGCCGTGTCCCACTCCTGTTCAGAGCTGGGTGTGTGTGGCGTAAACAAAGTGTGCATTGGACTGCAATGCCCTGTGATAGATAGACAAGTTAGGAGTGCAAGAATAAATTGCTCAGTGTCTGTTCATATCTTCTGCGTAAACCCTCCTAAAGGTTGTTTTGTCATTTTTTTTAAACTTCAAATGAAGAAGAAAAAAAGCGTATTAGTCAGCCACCTGAATAAAAGAAACTAAAAGAGGACTGGACTGTCAGCGTAGTCACTGATCAACATTGCAAAACATTACGGTGTTCTGCTCCACTTACCTGCATCTCGCATTGTCCTGATTCAGGATCTACTGTCAGATGAGATGATGTCAGGCTATATGTCAGTGTCATTATTCTAACGTTATTTTTATAACTTGTAAGGACCTGTTCACAGAGAATGCGGGTTTTTTTGCAGTCAAAATTAAGAGCATCCAACATCGTAGTTACTTTGTCAATTTCCAAAATTCCAAAAAGTACCACTAGATAGCCGAGAAGGATTGGCATGCAGGTATGATTTTCATTTTATTCATCAGGACCAGTGTCCATATGTTTTTAGCAGTTTATGTGTATTTACCATGGTAACTGTAGTTTCTGTAACCCAATATATTACCAATTCTATATTTTTTATGACTGTGGTGGCTCAACTTACTAACTAGTTTAGGACTGCTATTTAATAGCCTTACCCTATAATACGGTTTATTCATCAGTGTTAGTGAAACTCACAATATATATACACAATTTATGTGCATGTTAAGTGGGACTGTTAACCATTTTTGAGAAATAAATTAGCTTGGTTCAAATTTCTAAAAATGTGGGTTGTGGCTCAATGACCAAGGAAAAATGTGGTTCCCATGGCAAAATCAGATGAAAACCACTGATTTAAGGATTACTGACATTAATTTGTGAAAATTAATACACATTATAAATACACTGAACTAAATGAATGTATTTGGACACAGTCATAACCTCTAAAATGAAGCTGTTAATAGTTGTGTTTTCTACATTAGAGACCGTTCTCACCTCTCTTCTGGCGTGTCCACATGGAAGGTCCTCTCTATGACTGTAGTCCATTGTAGACATCTAATAATAAAAGTGTTCGGCTTTGGTCGTTCAGTTTTCATCAGCTGGCATTCTGGATTGACAGACCAAAAAAAAAAAAAAACTGTAGCCACTTTATATTTCATGTATACAATACAAGAAAAAAAAAAAACACTAAATAAATATAGACTTAATCACAGGCAGGGAGAAAGCTGACCTGAATTCTAAACTCGGCCCATTTCCTAACACTCCGACTGCAAATGTTTGCCATTGTCAGAGTGTTTTATTTGATAAACAGAGGGGAAGCAGCGAGTCCAATGTAAAACAAATGGCCATTAGCAGAGAGGAGGCAGCGGGTGGGAGAGTGCAACGGTGAGATGAATGAGCAAGAGGTACATTTTCTGGAATGCTGCGCACCATTTGATATACAGCGCTTAGCTCTGCCACATCAGCCACTGCTCAGTCAGAGGGAAATAATGCACTTCTCGGATACTTTATGAAAGTAGCAGGGAATAGAGGTGACGTCCAGACTGGCCTCATCACTGCTAAAGATTTTGGGGGCAATGCCCAGACGACAGGTGAAACGCAACAGCGGCCTGGGCTGCCAGTCCCATAATGAGGGCCCTCAGCTGGCCAATTTCAGCCACCTCTGAATGACATCAGGGCCTAAATTTAGACTGGAAGGTTAATGACGACATCGTTAAGGTCACGAAGCCACGCACTGTACAGAACATCTACCTGGGCAGTAGAGGGAAAATTGAGTCCCACGCTGAGTGCAGAAAAACAAGGTCACGGCAGCCAGAATGTGACACCTCAGGAGGAGAGGAGGCAGATCTGACAGTATTGTTTGCTTTGCCACATTAGATCACAGATGACGAATACTGCTTCAAATAAGAGTCGCTAAGGAAAGCTACTATGCCAATTAAAGCCCAGAATATGTGATTTCTGCTGCTCGCACCATGCAAC
Source organism: Gila orcuttii (assembly GCA_026230005.1). NCBI lineage: Eukaryota > Metazoa > Chordata > Actinopteri > Cypriniformes > Leuciscidae > Gila > Gila orcuttii. The sequence goes on along the minus strand of JAPDVR010000019.1, from coordinate 11,499,888 downwards.
ATCTCTTAAAGGTTTTCTCAAGTCCAAAATAAGGTTGAGAGGGTGCCAATGCACAAAAACATCAGGAGACAAAATATGGCAGTCAGCCCTATAGCTGTTAACGAGAACTGGCTTGAAGTTCTTGAAGTAATTCAGGGTTAAGAAAAATTGAAAGTTTCCAAAAAACTTTTAAAATCTAGTTTAAACGTGTGTCAAGTTCTTAGAAATGTACTCTTTGTATTTAAGTTCAGTTTCAAAAACTTTTATACCATTTTTAACAAAAGTTGTATATTTTCTTTACACTTGAATATTGATATTGTACACTACTGTTCAAAAGTTTGGGGTCTGAAAGATTTTTAAAAGTTTTTGAAAGAACACCTTTATGCTCACCAAGGCTGCATTTATTTGATCAAAAATACAGTAAAACCAGTAATACTGTGAAAAACAATTACAATTTAAATAACTGTTTTTTTAAATATATTTTAAAATGTAAATTATCCCTGTGATGTCAAACCTGAATTTTCAGCAGCCATTACTCCAGTCTTCAGTGTCACATGATTCTTCAGAAATCATTTTAATGTGCTAATTTGATGCTCAAAAACATTCATTATTATTATCAATCTTGAAAACAGTAGTGTACCATTTTTTTCCAGGATTCTTTGATGAATAGAAAGTTCTATTTCATTTATTTTAAATATAATGTTTTGTAACATTATAATAGTCTTTACTGTAACTTTGATCACTTTAATGCATCCTTGCTGAATAAAAGTATTGATTTGATGCTCAAAAATACTTTTATTATTATTATCAATGTTGAAAACAGTTATGCACAATTTTACAATTATTGATGAATAGAAAGTTCAAAAGAACAGCATTTATCTGAAATCGAAAGCTTTTGTAACATTATACACTACTACCGTTTAAAAGTTTGGGGTCAGTAAGAATTTTTTCTTTTTTTTGGGGGGGGGGGGTACTTTAGATTGATTAAAGAAATCAATACTTTTATTCAGTAAGGATGCATTAAAATAGAACTTTCTATTCATCAAAGAATCCTGATTTTTTTTTTTTTTTTTATAATAATAATGAACGTTTTTGAGCATTAAATTAGCATATTAGAATGATTTCTGAAGGATCATGTGACACTGAAGACTGGAGTAATGGCTGCTGAAAATTCAGTTTTGCATCACAGGAATTAATTACATTCAAATAGAAAACAGTTATTTTAAATTGTAATAACATTTCACAATATTACTGTTTTCTTTTGTGTTTGTAACAGAAAGTAACAAAAAATGTCATGCAATTAATCTTTAAATTTTTATGTAGAAGTAAAAATGTCCCGTTCTTCCTTCAAAAAATCCACCTGTACTCATAGGGTCGTGTTTATAAATTGGTGGATTTCACTGTGCAAAGCAATTTGTCATATGCTGCAATCATTGTTAAAAAAGACAAATTGGTCAATATGGAGTGTGGTGTACTAGAGAGCAGATGCAGGGTTGGTCAGGCTGTGTACAGGACTTGGTGAGAGCGGGCCGGAGGAAGGCAGTCTGGTGGCAGCTCATTGCACAGGGGGTGAGAGCGATGCCATTTCAGAGAGTGCATTAGGCTATCAGCCTCCCAGCACCACCTGGCCTCCCAGCTTTCTGCAACAGATGTGGCAATCCTCTCGCACTGCCAACAGGCCCAGGCCGGATGTATGGCCACCTCTCGCTCCTCCAGCCTTTAGATTAAAACCTGGCTGGGCCTTTTGACGGATGGAGGGTTTGGGAGCCGCTCGTAGCACGTGTCCAGAAACCAGCGCTGAAAGCTGGAAATCTACAACGTAGGGCGCTTGAGTTCGAGTTGTGTTTCAGAGGAATCAAGTCACTTCTTTTGATGCTTTTACTCCACTGCCCTGAAAAAATTATTTAAAAAACTCAAACTTAAGAAGAATGAGGTGAAACAGAACTGTGAATGACAGCAAAGCATTATGTCTCATATTAATCACATTTTTGCACATCCTCAAGGATCCAACATTAGAAACAAGCTGAAGTATATTTTATAGTCCCTGATCATTTCAGATGTGCCTTTACAGTTTGAGTGGTTTCTGCACTTGTTTTTGTTAGCCTTCTGAAATCTACAACAGGCTTTGCCTCATTTCAAAGGTAATTTTACATGGTCAAAATTTTAAGGGGACAGTAGCGAAAAAAACAGCCTGTTTTATTAGAATTTTCAGAGAAAATTCAAAATTAGGACTAACACTATAATTTGAGTTCATGAAAAATAAAGTGAGAAATTACCCCAACCATAGACCATTCAAAGATATATTGTGTGAATCTGAATTTTTAGACTGTCACATTATTATATGGATTTAATTTGAAATGCAATACAGATCAATGAATCCACTCTGCTGCTAATTCATGGAGATTTACCTCTCTGTTGCCTCACAAAAGATAAAGAATGAACAAAATCTTACTTGTTTTGCTTTGAAGGCATCACTTACTTGCAACAGAGAAGTTATTGAGAGGGTAGGGAAGATCTGCATCCTGTGGCTTCTCCTTGTATCCAATAAAGGACCCATCGGTTTTTAGCAGGAAGTAGCGAGGTCTCCAATTCTTAATATATTCGCCTGGGGGAAAAAATAAACGTAAATATAAATGCAAAGAGTAAAACACATGACCTCAAACTACTTGTGCAAATACATGCACACTAAAAACTCAACCTCACATTTATACTTTCTTTTCTTTACATAGAATTGGAGAGAAAAAAATTAGTTTAAAAAAAAAAATACCTCATTGTTTTGGGTAGTGGCAAACTACATACATTAATATCACAAGATTAACATCACAAACACACAGAATGATCACGATTAGACGGCGCTTGAATTGACTTAATTTTGACTTTGCATTTGACTAATCACAGGATTAAAATGTTAACATGTTTACCACTGCTAGTCCAGCTGTCAGCTACTGCATTATCTGCCTAAATCCGAGGGCAGGTGTAAGAACAGCCCAAACTAAGGCCAGTGACACCAGGTCGGCTTACAGTAAAACGTGAGCGGAAACGCACTATGCAGGGGGTCAGAGAATCCTCACAAGGGGCAGCAGAGACACCTTTAACCTTTCTATGCTAAAGCCGCAAAAAACAACATCTGCTGAGCAGCTGGTCATGCCATATTATCATGCAAAACTTCTGGTGCAACAGCCTGTGCTATCTAATAATAAACAGCAGGATTACAAGGGTGTCAGCATCACCACGCAGGGGGCAAAGCCGCACGCACACACGGTCCAATAACAGGCTTCAAGAGTGATAATGCACATAACATCTGCCTGCTGAGTGATGCATGCTGGATGCTGGAATCAAACTGACTTGTTCATTTGCAATTTCGTGCATTTAACAATGGAAAGTTCATGTTCAATTGATATTTCCTGAAAAGTATTATTTGTGGGATATAAATAAATGTAATTTCGTCTGTTATGTGTCATAATCGCACCATGGGGTAAACACAAAAGGAAACAAGAAATGTTATTTCTATGGTCCACTTTAGATATTCTACTAACTATAACTAACTTTGCAACTTCATGTCAAGTTACTCTCATCAGAGTATTAGTAGACTGTTAGGTGTTAGGGTCAGTAGAATACGGTAAGTTGACATGTAGTTGCAAAGTCACTTATAGTCAGTAGAATGTCTGTTGGGGGAGCATCAAAATAAAGTGTTAGCAGATATTAAGCAGACAGTCTACTAATACTCTTGTAAAGTTACTTATAGCTAGTAAATCGTCTAAAGTGGACCACTGAAATAAAGTGTTACAGGAAATGTACGTATAATATACAGTGGTGGTCAGAATTAATGGCACCCCAGGTAAATATGATCAAAAATGGCTGTAAAAAAATAAATCTGCATTGTTTATCCTTTCGATCTTTCATTCAAAAAATTCACAAAAAATATAACCTTTCATTGAAGTAAAAGAATTGAAAGTGGGGGGTAAATCACATTATGAAATAAATGTTTTTCTCCAAAACACGTTTGCCACAAAAATATTGGCACCCTTTCATTAAATACTTTTTGCAACCTCCTTTTGCCAAGATAACAGCTTTGAGTTTTCTTCTATAATGCCTGATGAGTTTGGAGAACAACTGACTAGAGATCAGAGACCATTCCTCCATACAGAATCTCTCCAGATCCTTCAGATTCATAAGTTCATGTTGGTGCTTCTTCTCTTCAGTTCACCCCACTCATAGGGTTTTCCATAGGGTTCAGTTTAGGGGACTGGGACGGTCATGGAAGAAGCTTCATTTTGTGCTCAGTTACCCATTTTTGTGTTGATTTTGATTTGTGTTTTGGACCGTTGTCCTGATGGAAGATCCAACCACGACCCATTATAAGAATTCTAGCAGAGGCATAAGGTTTTGATTTTTTTATCTGTTGGTATTTGCTAGAATCCATAATACCATGTATCTGAACAAGATGTCCAGGACCTCCAGCAAAAAAATAGGCTCACAACATATAAGATCCAGCAGTATATTTAACCGTAGCCATGGGGTACTTTTTATTCCTGTTCGCACCAAACACATCTGGTGGGTTTGCTGCCAAAAAGCCCTTTTTTTGTTTCATCTGACCATGGAATCTGGTCCCTTTTGAAGTTTCAGTCAAGACTGACAACTGAATATGCTGGAGTTTATTTTTGGAGGAGTGAGGAGGACTTTTCTTGAAACCCTCCCAAACAACATGTGGTGATGATAATAAAAAAATAATGATAATTTATTGTCATTGTAGTGATACAACGAGATTACATTAGAGCATCAATCGACAGTGCATTTCCATAAAGTGCAAGAGATCAACAATAGCATATTTTGTAACAGGGCACAGCGACAGATAACAACCAAGGAAAATGGTATATCAGGCGGAGAATCACTAGTAACCAGGAAAATGAGTATACTTGTGTGTGCTGCAGCGATGCAAAGTCCAGTCACAGTTATTGCACTTGTTGGATAATAAGCTAGTAAATAACCCCTAGATGTAGGGGTTGTTTGATATATTTTTTTAGGCTTTCTGACCCCCAAGACTCAAGTAATCTCTGCAATTCCTTACCGTGCATTAAGACAATAGACACACATCCTCTTCCTGGCAGATTCGTAACATCTTCAGTTGATTGGAACTTCTTGATTATTGCCCTGATGGTCAAAATGGGGATTTTCAATTATTTAGCTATTTTCTTACAGCCACTTTCTATTTTGTGAAGCTCAACAATCTTTTGCTGCACATCAGAACTATATTCTTTGGTTTTACTCATTGTGATGATTAAGGGAATTATGATGGCCTTTGTGTTTCCTCATATTTAAACTCCTGTGAAACAAGAAGTCATAGCTAAACAATTTCATCTTTCTAGTCACCCTGGTGTGCTAAAAAAAAGGTAAATATTAATGGGAATATACTTCAGAGATATTTTACTCGTAAAAAAAATCTAGGGGTGCCAATAATTGTGGCGAATGTGTTTTGTAGAAAAACATTTATTTCATAATGCGATTTCCCTCCCACTAACTATTTTACTTTGATGAAAGGTTAGATTTTTGCAAATTTTTTGAATGAAAGATTAAAAGGATAAACAATGCTGATTTATTTTTCACAGGCATTTTTTTTAATCATATTTACCAGGGGTGCCATTAATTCTGACCACCACTGTATAGTGCATTTATACCAAAAAAGTCATAATGTTTCACCATATTCCAAGCATTACAGTAGTTGAGTAAAGTTAAAGTTGTTCACAGAAAAAGAGAGTACAGTAAATTATGATTTATGAAATGTTCCTTTAGTCATTATAAACAAATAATTATTCAATTATTAATTTAATGGTCCAATAGATCTGTTTTTGGTATAGAAAATCTTTTACATTTTTCTTCAGCATATGTCTTCACCATTGTCCTCACAAATAAGGAAAAAGTTTTAAAATTATGTAAATTGCTGGACATCAAAACAGAAACACATCCTACTTTTGTTATTATTTAAGCCATAAAGCTATGATGTAATATATGCTGTAAAATATATGCTGTAAAATATGCTGAATCTAACCTCAGGACTCTGTTTAAATCTGTTCTTGCTGAAAGTATTTATTAAGATCGACAATCTGGTATTCGTTCAAGCGCAGACGCAGGAGAATCCGCAGACAAGTACTTTCAGATTCTGAACTCCTGGTAATTAGCCACGATCTTCTCTAAGTGACACATGAGCCTCGTGACAGCTCTGATCACTTTTTTCAGCAGAAGAGAAAATAAACAACATGTTCTATTTGTAACATCCACTTAAAGCATAATGACACCAGCTTCTCCTAATTAACACATCAGAGAAAAACACCTGCTCATGTTAATTTGAGGAGACGGAGGTCTTTGCCGGTATGCCTCAACGAGGAAGAGAAATTGCTGGGTAGGAGGGAACAGCTGAACAGAGGCATCCGCCTTCCAATCAAGAGGTACAAATGAAGAAGGAAAAAGGGATGAAGGATAAAAGTGGGCTGTGATGGTCGTCAGAGTGATCCTACATACATTTATCTGTCACTGACCAAATTATTTTCTCTACAGATAAAACTTTAGTAAAAGGGCTTGTTAATTTTTTTAAGATTTAGCTTCATATTTATCAATTAGAAAGGCATGCTGTGTGGTACTCATACGGGAAACGTAGGTTCGAATCCAGCCTGTGTCATGTCCTGATTCCATTTCCCCCCACTTTAATTTTCTTTTTCTGACAATAAAAAGTAGCAAACGTTAAAAAAAACGTTTTTTTTAAATAATATAACCTAATAATGTAATGCAATATAAAATGTAATAATATTTAAAAAAGAATAGAATAGAATTTTAAAATTAATACAATATATAATATACTAATTACTAATTAGTAATATACTAAAAAACTTTCATCTTCTCTAAACTGTCACACACAATATTATACCTAGTGTTGGGGTTAACTCATTACAAGTAACTTGAGTTATACGTCGTAATCAGATTACTTTTTCCAGTAACTAGTAAAGAAACACATTACTTTTAAAATGTAAGAGTTAATTTAATTTAAAGAGTTACTTTTTCAAATAAGTAATGCAAGTTATTTTGTTTTCCCATTTATAAACTGACAGCAGGTGTTGTGTGCAAGCATGATGGTTATTGTAGTTCTAATGTGAGCGTGCATTTACTCATCTCACTTGCACACAAAAAAGATTCAATATTCCTCAAAATGAATAAAATCAGTGAAATGCAGAATCAGAACACTATGCAAACCTCCAATAACTCAATATGTTAAAAAAAACTATTTTATTTGCATTTAATCTCACTTTATTGACCAATGTTGCTTCTGACCTTCAATTTAAACCATTAGCAAAAATGACTATGGAATTTTTTTATTTTTTTTTTATTGGTAAAGTAAGTGTTGAACTTTTTTCCCCCTGCATCCTATTCTTCCGTTACCCAGAATGGCAGCACAGCTGAAAGGTTAGTTTGAGCTGCACCCTCTACTGTACATGCATGGATTTGGATTTTCTTAAGCCTGAGGCTTATTATTTCACTTTTGGTGAGAAAAGGTCTTTACATTTGCCCAGAAATATAACTTTTTAGTTATAAAAAAAACAAGCCAGGGCCAGGTGAAAAAAAAGTAATGCAAAAGTAACCTAACGCATTACTTTTCAAAAAAGTAAACAAGTAATGCAATTAGTTACTTTTTAAGGGAGTAACCCAGTATTGTAATGCATTGCTTTTCAAAGTAACTTTCCCCAACACTGGTGGATCAGTTATGGACAAACGCAAAGCAAAGAGATTAATCAACAATCTGATTCTGGATCAGCCATGGTGTCTTGTTAACCAGCGTAGAGTAGAATCAGCGTGCCGCTGACAGAGCCAGGGGTTGAACAGAAGGGGCTGCGTGACTAAAAGCAAATGTTGCTCGAACCCAGCCAGTGCCGTTTCATCAAGCCATTTTTACTGGCTTCTCAATCGTGAAATTTGTTTCTTTAGATCCAAAACAGTAGGCGGACAGTTGGTCTGGCAGGTGCTAGTGATGCTTCTACTCTCAAGTTTCCAGAGCGTTCGGTCAAAGTGAACAGTTCTATTGGTTACCATTATTACCAAGCACCAGGGTCGTGAACACCTTAGACCTTCAGATAACCACTTCGGTTGACTGTTCAATGAATACTCTTGGTTAGAGCGTAAGAATCTGCATAACGATACACTTTCTCTGACTAAAAAGCTTGCTGGTAATACCTGAGCGATCGCCGGCAAATATGCAACAGGACATCCAAAGTCCCTACCGCCCCATTCCAATTAAGTTCTGAATCCAAACAGCTCCAATTGAACAATTAAAATATCATCCTGGGTGCCATTCAATTACAAGCCCAGATTAATTGTTCATTTGTCTGTGGTCTGTGACAGCCTGATGGCTGTGGGATGGAGAATTGGACGGGCCACTTTTGAGACAGACGCGATCCTGAGCAAACTTCCCCCCAAAACATCCAAGCCACTCCTGAGACTTCCCGAAGGCTCGCTGCCTCTGCCACGCTTGTTCCGACGTGATGGAGCTTCAGCAGGACAGGAGGAAAAAACAAGCCCACGGAACACAAAAAAACAAGGCCATTTGTTAATCAGCCCAAACAAGGATTTAATTTAATGCTTTGGCGGGAACTGCTCTACTTTGCAGATGGCTTAAAGATGGGCATGTGATGGGTGCCCTGGGACCAGCGGGCTGTCGCGTTCCAGCACACGCCGGGCACTCCAAGCGGCACCAGCTCGCCTGGGCACGAGCGCCCACAGCCGCTACAGCGCAGCCTGGGCCCCGGCACGTGGTCCGAGACGTGGGCAGCATTAGGTGGTGCAGTACGGATGGAGAATGCGCGGGAGGGAGAGCTGGCCGCTTGTGGAGATTGGTGTGTTTTGTTCACCATGTACCGCAGCAGCTTGCCGGAGGAGAGCGGCTGGAGTCACTTTGTCAGTTTGGCAGAGACGGACGCAGCATGGACACACTCACACTCTGACTCATTCTCACACACACACACACACAGCATACAGTTGCTCTGAGAAACTATTGTCAGAAGTATTGCTTCTAAGTCTGACCCATGGTCTGATGGATAGCACGGCAACACTTTAATGCTGCAGATGTTCATTCATTATCTGTGATATGACTCTGATCAATTCAGTGAGCATTCTGGTAGACTGAGGATTCAAGTATGGCCACTTTCACCCCAGTGGACTTTCAAGACATAAATTCCCATAAAACATAGTTTTATGTTTATCATTAGTTCACAAACAATTTCCAACAGTAGACAAACACATCACAGGAGAATTCAGTCATTTTTCTGGCACATCATGAACATTTCCTCTGTTTACCGTGTTGGACAATAAAAATAAAAAAACGTATGTGTTATTTACCTTGATCTTTCTTTATTGAATTCATACATCTTACATGTAATATTAAGCATGGTCTTTGTTTCCTTGGTACACGGACTATTAAATGGCAAAAACTTTGGTTGTGGCGGAATTTGTCATAATTTGCGTTAAAAAAATAAACATTCAAATGGATTATGATCATTTTATTCGTTGAGATTTATATAGTTTGAAAAATATTTAAAATAATATAAAATTATATACTTATTTTATAATGGAATTAATTATATAATTACAATAAAAAATGAACACATCAAAATCAAGCCCTGGGATAATTGAATAACCATTTTCAGTTTGAAACCAAATGTAAACTGCACATAGACTGGTATCAGCATCAGTCTGAGGGTGAAAAAGAACAGTAATAACCAGAATAAAGCGAGAGACTTTTACAGAGACCAATCTGGATAATGTCAGTGACTTTTAAATGACTCAACCTTTCTTTTATGTAATTGTACTTGGTCAAACGTGACCAACCCCAAGACAGACTTAGACATGCTAATCAGCTCCACTGGAAGGCGATCCAGCTGTGAAGTTGTCAAATGCAATTTCGGGGCTTAGCCAAGGTGGCCAGTAGTGGAGTAAAAGTGGCAATACTTAGCAAAGCTCTGGGGATTTGCTGTATTTTCGCCTGAATTGCCGACAAAGACTTAAACACTGATCCCCTTACAGAGACGAAGGTCATATCACCTGTTAAGACAGCCAGACACAACAAGACAGATTGGCATTTGACTCACCACCGTCACACCGATCAAGAAAAATCGTAAACTACCCCGCAGTCACACCAAAGTCCCTTAAAGACATGATGGATAAGATGATGAGGCCACAACCCTGAATATTTTCAAAGAATATATTGACTTGACATACCATTTCACTTCTTGCTTAGAGTTGCATGCTGTTCTTGTCAATTTAAAGCAGTGTAAATGCTTAAAAAAAAAAAAACACTGGACTACATGTAGTACTTTACCATGGTGTAAGATGTTGAAAGGTTTAAAAGAACACAGATAATATAAATAAAATATATTGCTGTGGACTGTAGGCTTGTTATGGGCTTATGTTTAATGAGATGGAAATAAAAAATAAAAATAATTTGACTTTTAAAGACAATTACACTACTGTGTAAATGTGTGGGATCAGTACATTGTTGTTATTGTTTTGTATTGTACAATACAAAAATTGTTTTGAGAAGCAAGAGAAGCCAGGTTACCCCGCTATATTTTTCTGTTGATGTGAAAAATCAGGTACATTTAACAATATAGCGGATAAATTATGTATATAATGTATATTACGATGTTATGATGAACTATATGCCTTTCTCCACAGACGTTCTAAGTTGTTCAATGCGTTTCTGAGGACACAGAGAAGGCAGCTGTCTGACTCTGAGATGGCGAACGGAACATGGTTTGTGTAACATTAGCAACACTTTTGGCTGATAGGACTCGGCGCGGCTTGGCTCGCTTTGCCTCGGTTTGCTTTTCCACTGCAATTTAGAAAAAGTAACAGGTACTAGGTACTGTACACAGAGGAAAACACCCCAAAAATGAGCCGTACCGCTGTTTGATAGCGTAGTAAAACCAAAAGCTAATCAGATTAATTATGTGTCCGACCGAGAGAGCGATACATAAAACGCATTACCATTCTGATACATGGACTTGTAGACGAGCCTGTATACTGTAATTCGCTCTTCCACTTAATCTTCTGAATCAGTTTCTGGTTCAAACATGTATGGCGGAATTAAACCAGTACTTCCACTTGCAATTGTGTAGCGTTTACAACAAGTTGACCGAGTGGATCAGGTATTCTAAGCTCATGTGATTGAGTGGAGGCGGAGACTAATTTGCATATTCATGGATCCACGTACAATAAGTGAAGCAAGGGTATAGTTACATTCAAGCTATTTAACCATGAAGAAATTATTTTCACTAGGGAAAAAACATTTAAATATATATTTTCGGTGATCAAAGATGAGTTTTAAGGGATAACATTATTGACTACAGGGGTTTTATTTAGCAAGGATGCATTACATTTATCAAAAGTGACAGTAAAGACATTCATATTGTTACAAAAGATTTATGTTCCAAATGAAGGCTGTTCTTTAGAACTTTCTATTCATCAAAGGATCCTGAAACAAAATGTGTCAAGGTTTTCACAAAAATATGAAGGAGCACAACTGTTTCCAACGTTGATAATAAGAACCTGAGCTCCAATCAGCTTATTTAAAAGGTTTACAACAACAAGTAATGATTATTATTATATAATCAATATGTAACATATGTAATTAATTCAATGAAATGTTTCAATAAAAGCAATGTTTCAGTAAGGCTTCCAGCACAGGCATTAGTGTGTGTGTCCTCTGTGTGTCCTGAGGGAGGGCATCAGGGTGAGCCAGTGGCACTGCAGCCGTGGACTCGACACAAGGCTCTCAGACAACTTAGATGCAATCCAGGGCTGGCTCAAGCCAATCCACTTAACCTGAATTAGTGTCATTAGACCGCAGCAGGAAGGAGTGTCTGTGGATGTGCACATGGAATAACCCTGACAAACCCCTGCTGCATGATAGTACTGTGTAACAGAGACTATATGTAAGGTTGTGAACACCAGGGGTTTAGGGTCTGATGAAATAAGGAGGTTGAGAGTTTGAGTGTAATAAATGACTTGATGGATACTACTATGGATTATATCACATTTACCATGGAGACCAGCAACTGTTCAACATCTGTCCTTAAACTACATGTTCGTTTTAAGTCTAAAAATCAAGTTTCCATCGACCAAATGATTTTACAAACGTAATAAACAAACATGTAATCTCATTCGATAATAAAATATAAATTATAAAATAAGAACAGTTACTCTGGTTCGGCTTGAAAGAGCTGCATTTTAAAGCTGTAAACGAAGCACACATTTGAGCGCAAATTGAAATATTCAGACAAACAGCGTACAGTTAAACTATACCATATTGGGGGGGGGGGGGTATTATAACTGTAATATATAACTGTAATATACAATATTACAGTTAAACTATACCATAATTTTTTTAAATATTATTGTGGGGGGTTTATTTAGCAGAATATACTTTTTTACAATCATATAATTTAGAAATATGAATGTAAAGTTTTTTTATTCAGCATAATAAAATATTATTATATTTATTCAGCATAATTTTATTTTAAGTTTTAAAATATTTATTTTTGGGGGGGTGTTCAACATAACCCATTTCCTTATAATTATATGTAAATGTAATGATTTATTAAATATTGGTGTCTTATTATATTGCTATTGCTACCATTTAATAAAAGCTTTGAGTCCCGAGAAAACTCATTACCGATGGTAAATTAACTTCTGGTCTGGCGTTCATATGCTGAGATCCCACTGTAAACAAACTTTTCAAAACTTTGTTCTGTTTGTTTGAGCAACATGTCAACTTGAGGCTCAACAGTGCCAGACGAAGGTCAGGCTAGAAGGGGCGATGGGTGTGTTTCGGAAATCTTGTTTGAGGAAATCTTAAATCTTTATGTTGTTTTCTCCTCAAATGACGGAATTCACCTTTTTAGTTACTACACGTAATGCAAAATAGAGACGGGGATGAAACGGCATGTACCGCAGCCAAACTTCCTCAAGGCCGTTTAGTCTGTTTAAGTGAGTGTAGATGCCTTCTGCAGAGACTCTTGCTTGACGGAGGCATCAGACAATGGGCGGCAACAGGGCAGAGAGATGTCAGGCCGGCTGGAGGGGGGGATGAGAGTGGGAGACAAGGGTGCTCAGGGACAGGAGGCTCCCATGAGGCTTGCACAGATTTCAGTCCGCCAGCTGCACACAGCTTGCCCTCCTGGTGCTCCTCCAGCCCTCCAGCTGGTGCAGAGAGCTGCCGCACTGGGCCCGTACAGAGAGGCCTGCCCGCCAACACACACGTGCACATCACACACACACACTCCAATGTGAAACAGGATAGTTTAAGCATCAGCAATCTATATGTGACAGCACTGCAAATGCATGATGCTGTGTCAAACTCCCTGTCTATTAAACAGACTGACTACAGAGTGTTTTCATTCACACTACACTGAATCTGATAAATTATCTTTACTGAAATTCGACTGCTTGTCGTTATTTAATACACTGTAAGATATATACAAAATAATTGTAAATAAATACATTGGATTACCATGTATATATAATAATCATGATATTTTTCAATATCAAAATAATGTAACTCCATTAATAAAATAAATGAATACAAATTACAATACATGAAAAATGTAAATAATAATACATCAAATCAGTTTCTGAAAAGAAAGAAAACAAATATTTCATTAAAAGGTAACTTTTTTGACACAAAGTACATATCTGGCCATACACTGAAGTAAAGTAAACTCTGTTAACAACTTCAGCCACTAGATGGCACTGAATTACAGATACAGATAGTCTGACTGTTCAGAATGAGTATGAGAAACAGAGTTACACCCTGTGTGCAGTGTGTGTGTGTGTGTGTGTGTGTGTGTGTGTGTGTGTGTGCGTGTGTAAGTGAGTGAGAGAGAGATAGAGAAAGAAAGGCTGAAGTAGTCATTCAACTAACAAACAAACAAACAAACACAGAGGCAAATCATTACGCGTTGCATTCTCAGTATATGAACAGAATCTGCTGAACAGCATAAATGATCATGTCAGCTAATGACATTCTCAGATAGTAAAAGTTGGTAGTTTTGCACCACAAAGAGAACTGCAATTATAAAAGAAAGTTTCAAACACTCTCCCATCTTCTATTGCTTGGACAAACAGACCCCTCCCAAATACTGTTCATCGAGATGAAGCAAGACCACTCAAACAGACTGTAATTCTGATTGCTGCCACTAGTGCTGCAAAAACTACACACTTCAACCATGACAAACTTAAAATAAAGTATGTTTTTGATATTTCGATTTTAAATTAGGCCTAATGCTGTTCTTTGAACTTTCTATTCATCAAAAAAAATCTGATAAAATATGTATCAAGGTTTCCACCAAAATATTAAGCAGCACAACTGTTTAAGATTGATAATATTAATAATAATAATAATAAATGTTATTTAAGCAAATCAGCATATTAGAAAGATTTCTGAAGGATCATGTGACTGCATTCAGGAGTAATGATGAGTAATGATGCTGAAAATTCAACTTTGCCATCACAGGAAAAAAATACATTTTAAAATATATTAAAATTGAAAACAGAGCAATTCCAGCGTTATGGACGTGACATTTGCAGTCAAAACGTAAAATATAAATTCTCAGAAAATGCATTTAATACCAATATATTTAAACGTCTGTTTATATGTCCATACTCCTTTAATAAAGGAGTCCAGACGTTAGAAAAATATCAGTCTACACATGCGTTTTATATTTAATATGAGGGAAATACACATGCGTTACGGATGTGACAAAAAAAGACGTGAGTTTGTGGGAGACAACATACTTTGTAGAAATTCTGTGAATTAAAATGCACAAACCAAAAAAAAATAATAACAACCGAAGGGATGAGTGTTGGCTCTCTATAGAACATAAATGATTTATTTTATTTTATTTTTCGTTTTTTAATTTATGAGGAAAAAACGTTGTTACGGACGTGACATATTTTCGTTATGGACGTGACCGTTCCGAAATCGACACTTGGCTGACGCTGGAAACTCAGAGAAAATGCTTTAAAAACTTGAACAGAGACCTATTTTTGTGTCTCTGTTGGGTATTTAAAACAACCAACATGTGAGACATCAGTAAGGTGTTACTGACACCAGCGACAGCATGTTCAATACTCAATATGGGCATGATATTGCTTGATAATATGGTGTTTACTATAGACCCCGAAAGATACGGAATTTCTAAGATACATCAGAAGCTATAGCATAGGGCGCGCGTGGGAAAGAAAGTGAGTCGTCATCATCACGAAAGGCGCGTCTCATATTTCTCTCGCTCGCTCGATCTCTCTCTCTCTCTCTCTCTCTCTCAGAGAATGTAATGATGCTAACATTATGGTACTAGAATTAATTGTTTTCTAAAATGTTCTGATGCACAGTAATAGAGATATGTGCGGGGTTTTTTTAGCAGTAAGTTTGACTTCTCCCCGCTCCGTTTCAAGCAATAGATCGATTTATGTTGTAAAGTTGATGAATTTATCTTTTTGTATTGATTTAATCAGAATGCTTCTTGATTTCCTTTGTTATGTGTCATTATATTGCTCGAAATAAATTCATTCATTCATTCATTCAACAAATATGCGCTGGTCAAATCATGCATGATTTAATATGAAACGTCCGTAACGCATAATTAGGTTGTTTAGAGCAAATAAGTGAGATGAATTGTCAATCATAAATAGAATGGACATATTTTGGCTTTGTACATAAATTTTCTAATTAATTGTAATAATAGTTATTATACAATATATTAGGGCTGCAACAACTAATCGATATAATCGATAATAATCGATTATGAAAATCGTTGTCAACGAATGTCATTATCGATTAGTTGCTCTGCTTACGTCACGGGGAGCATTTACTGGTGATTGGTTGAAACAGGCCTATCATGATGCGACACACACGCAAGGTCTCTCTCCCTGTGCCGCTCTGTCGTGCGCGCGCTACACAGTTTGGACTTTGGAGCACTCTCTTCTGTCTCGCATGCGCTCTCTTGCTTGCACGCTCTAGATTCCAGGAGTTTGAACTAATTTGCAGGCATCAGGGAGCCGCTATCAATTTGCGGGAGACTCCCGGAACTTCAGGGAGACTTGGGATGTCTGTATTTTGTCTCGGGCATCAGGTTGTGCAATCATTTCGCTCGCAACATAAGTGATGGATTAAAATAGAGCTACGCAGAAATAGGCTAAATTAAAACGGTGTTTAGAAAGTGAAGCACTAAATATAAAGGCAGTTATTAACAGCAGCAGTAAAAGATTGTTTTTTAGTCACTGTAGTCAGTGGTTTTCAGCGAATGCTTGTGCACTAATGCATCATTTTCTTGTCCTTTTAATCAAGCCTGTTTGCTGCATCTCCATTCCGTTCTCTTTTTATAGCATTTGTCTTCTATTAAGTTTTAATTGTTTTACAAACGCGATCTACTGCGGCTCTACTACGTTCACACGTTTTTTTCAGTCTTTCTATATTTATTTTAGCAATTTATCCTTATAATTAATTGAATCTTAAATAAAAATTAAATGAATTATGTACTTTACATGTTTTTGGTTTCTATCTTCACATCTGAACATGTCTGTGTAAATTAGTTTTTAACAAAAATTATGTTAAAACAATGTTGTATATAATTTAGATTTTTTTGTTTTTCATGGTTGTCAACTTGCCATCAGCAATTATCATTAAAAACAATGCAAATATTGATATTAGTAAAACTCAATGTGTGGCTTTTGTACACTTTTACACATAAATACCATGATTAAGGGTTTTATTTAGTTGTAATAAACAAAAAATCTAATTGAAATTTTATCCGATTAATCGAAAAAATAATCGTCCGATTAATCGATTGTGAAAATAATCGTTAGTTGCAGCCCTACAATATATACTTATTCTTTAAATCGTTACGGACGTGACACAGCACTGAAGCGTCGTGACTTCCTAAATATAGCCGTTGTAAATTAAAAGGGCAATGCAGTTATAACAAAGTTGGTGTATTTACATCTCAGTCATGCTCCCATCTTTCTGCAAAATGCTTACTGTCAACATAAAGTATAAAAGAATTAGTCTTTGATCCCTCTTTTTAAAGCATGAAATATGTTTGTTTGAAAAAGCAATTTTAGTATCTGTGCACACCTTATCTGAGGCGAATAAACACAGACATTTCCTTAAAATTTATGACAGCACATCAATACAATAAAATACTGACCCAAATGGACAACTTAGAAAGGATTTTGATATTTTGATAATAACTTTATTTTTTCATGGCAAGGTTGACATTTGCATGGAATCGCCCAACAGTTACTTTAAATTGTAATAAAATGTAACAATATTACTGTTTTCTGTATTTTGATCAAACAACTGCAGCCTTAATGAGCATAAGAGACTTTCATAACTTAACATAAAATTCATAACGAACCTAACGTTGGAATATACACCAAATCACAATGTCAAGGATAATGGTATTGTGTCAGGACTGAGATGAATCGCATGTTCCTGCCCTTCACCTCTGATTGTATTTCTACATAAAACACAGCTAATTAATGAGATTATTGGAGGAACTGGCAGCAACTTTGATCGGTTAATCAAATATCAGCAATTGAGCCCAATGAAGCCATCCGTTTTGCTATCTAACAATATATCTAATTTGCCTGTTGTTCACGTTAAATGGGCTGCAGCATTCGCTGCGTTACGTGCAGTCCTGCAGTCATGCTCAGCGGCTGCAGTCTTGTTAAAAGCACAGGAAAGGTCAACTGAATTTAATATAATGGGAGACACAAGCGTACCTTTGCATGTCATAAAGCAAAAACACATATAAAAAGTTCATCATAGCACATTAAGAGTTATAATTGAACTTAATGCACATTTCATGCCAATTAGACACAGTTCATAATGCGTGTTTGAAGGTAAGCGTAGCAGGTCACACGAAACAGAGTTTGCTGTGAAAAGCCTGACCCATGAATCATTTAGAATAAAAGACGAGCCCAACAATGAAGAACTTCCCAACAGTTGCCGTAGCAGCCAGAGGTCAGAGAACGATCTTTAGTGAAAGGCGTGTCCCCCAGGAGCAGGCTGGTTTATTTTACACTGTGCCATTGTGAGGGGCCTGTCCGTGTGTGTGTGTGTGTGTGTGTGTGTGTGCGCACGCTATGGATTACAGGAGTCTCCAGCGAGAGTAGCACTGCTCTCTATCAACCCTTTGAAGCAGAGACGAGATCAAAGGCATGAGGAGCTTTTTTGTCTATTTTACTAGTCCCATTTTAATGGTTGATTCCATTCATGAACCGGCCCACGCCGAATATCAACAAGTTTCCTAACACACACACACGTCCTGATGGGACTGTCATCATAGCCATAATTAATTCATAGAGTCAGGACGGTCTCGCAGGGTGACTTACACATGTTACCGTAGCCTCTGGAGCATGCATAATACATACAGGCTCCAAACATCTGAAACTCTGGGAGCATCTGAAATGTAGTCCGTATTCAAAACACACAGTCAACATTGCCAGCCTCATAAAACAAAATTGTCAGCTTTGTCCTTATGGGCTGAACTACAGCAAGGCTGATAATAAAGTCTGAGTTAAATATAAGTTAATTTCTATTGACTGTGGCATGCTCTCAAAATAAGAGTTTCTCAGTAAAGAAATCAACAAAATGGGTTGACAATTTTGCCTTAGAAGTCTAAGGGGCAACAAACAATAACTAAATGAAAAATTAAATATCCGGAGAGAAAGTGATTTCCAGCGTTAAACTGGTCTTTGTTGGATTATATCTACTTACACTACCGTTTTAAGCTCATTAAAGGCTGCATTTATTTGATAAAAAAAATACAGTAAAAACAGTAATATTGTGAAATATTATTACAGTTTAAAATAACTGTTTTCTGTTTCAATATATTTTAAAATGTAATTTATTCCTGTGCTGGCAAAGCTGAATGTTCAGCATCATTACTCCAGTCTTCAGTGTCACATGATCCTTCAGAAATCATTCTAATGAACCGATCTCATCCCAACAGTTGTGCTGCTATATATTTTGTCTAAACCATTTTATGTTTCAGGACTCAGTGATGAATTGAAAGTTCAAAAGAACA
Organism: Gila orcuttii; assembly: GCA_026230005.1. NCBI lineage: Eukaryota > Metazoa > Chordata > Actinopteri > Cypriniformes > Leuciscidae > Gila > Gila orcuttii. Next base: position 11,480,782 of record JAPDVR010000019.1, on the reverse strand, counting down.
GCGTGTATTTGAAATGAAATCTTTTGTAATATTATTTAATGCATATATGCCCACCAAATTTTTTTTTTTTTTAATATTCTTACTGACCTCAAACTTTGAACGATGGTGATGTATATTTAAAGCAAATGGAAGTGACTTCATTAGAAGGGTCTCGATCAGAGGGCTACAAAGGGCCCTAACGCAGGGGCCACACACAAACAGACAGGAACAACAGCTCAGGTCTCAGAATGCTGCAGCAGCGAGTCGCACCATCAGGACAGCGGTGAACAGGTGCAAAGGCTCCCCGGCCCCGTCCTCTGAATGGCCATTACAGGCGAGTGGTGGGGTTGCTGCTATTATTTATTCAGCAGCGCATCCACCAGAGCAAGCCACTGTGCGGAGAGACAGCTGGCAATGGGGGGACAATACAAGAACCCCTCGGCCCTTTTGTCTGACCAGCCCTCGTCTCAGTCTCTGCTCCCACACGTACAAACACACACACATCTTTGTGAAGCATCCCCGATCTTCTATTCTTCCAGAAACTAACATCACCACCCATCTTCCCCAGAGACACACACCACAGCTGAAGTAAACAACTATAGCCATGTAATTCTGCCTGTACTCGGCCGTCCCACCCTCACCCCCTCAACACACCAGACGTTACCACACACACAACGCCAAACACATCCCAACACTTCAGATTAAGATGAACACAACCACCAGCTTTCATTGAGAGTGGACCCATTGAGATGCTCAATGGAGGCTGGACAGATATGACACTTGAGTTCACAAACTGCTGTTTTACTGTGAGCTGCTGTTCTTGATGTGTTTGACTTTCCTTCAGTTGTAAGTGAATGGAATCCTGTAAATAAAGTACATCAAAGTACTGGCAACTATAGAAAGACAAACTAATATTTGATGATTTGGAGATAATAAGTGATAACTGTGCCCATTTGAGCGATAAGAAAACAATCAATCAAAAAAAAAAAATGTTTTGACCATTTTCCAAAAAATGACCCAAATGTCAAAATCATGTGGTCTAACAATCGGATACAAATATTTTCCTTAATCTTGAATACATGAGATGTACATGTCATTATTGTCATCATCATAATTTTCATAAAGTTTTCAAAAATATTTTAAGGTAATGTTTAATAAATATATTTATAATCTAAATCATTTTATAATAATAATATAATTCATAAATATCATGATTTGTTGGGGGAGTTGCAACATTACATTTTACAACATGAACTAAGCTTACTTTTTCAAAACGGTCAAATTATCTGAGATTTATTGACCTTGACACACTGTAATAACTTATAGGGTCAGCAGGGGTCCTTTGTATGGTATCATTTCCTGTTTTATGTTTTTGTATTATTTCCATGTTTCTGCTAGTCGGTTGCATAACATGACTTTGCTAGACATTTTAAAATAAACTCTTGAGAAAAGCATTTCATTTACATTTATTGAACAGGGTGAAAATGTTCAATATTGCTTTTATTGGTCTCTAAAATGTCACTGAAATGGTAATATGAAATACAATAATTTGCACAATTGTAGCTGCAAAAAAAATCATTTTGGTGTAGACTGCAACGTCAATGCCTTTCACTTAATTGTAGCTGGCAAGCTTGTCGACTAGAGACGGGAAAATCAGCAGAACTGAATAAAGTGCTCAATGCTGTCAAAACAAACCTGTTTTAGCACACAAACAATTATGAACAATGCTACAAAAAAATACATGTTTAACCATTCAGCTGGCTGGCACATAATGAAAATGGAAAGTTACAGATGCTTCTTTTTAAGTTCCTTCTGTCTGCTGTAGTGGGTATTAAGGAGGAAATTGAATGTGCAGACAAACTCAATAAAGGAAAAAAAAAGCCTGAGTCATCAATTACAACTACTGTGATCAATCTTACAGCCGTTGATAAATAAGTTATTAAAACCCTGGAGCTGCTAGCGTGTCTTTGTCTGACCTTTATAGGCACAGTTTGGGAAGAACACCCAAGCGTGAGACCCTTCGTCTAAGCCTAAACTCACGTTCTGAAGAAAAGTGTGTGTGCGCATCTGTGTTGGTCTGAAATGTCTGCTGTAGGTGACACAGTGTGTGTGGGGTAAGCTGTGTAACTTCAGATGTATTAAAGGCAAAGAGAAATAAGTTGGAAGTAAAACTATAACTCATAATTATATTTAAGAATGTTTGCTATCAACTGAAATTAGACAAATCTATAACATACTGCCACAGAAATATGACTTCCTAAAAAATTGGCCTGTGACTTAATAGAGGTACTGTCAGATGTGTAAATGATGGAGGAATATTTGTATGATCCACATTTCAAATAAAATATGAAAATAGATAAGAAAATAAAAAAAATAAAAATTTACTAATGCACAATCCAATTTGCATTTCATAAAACAGTCAGGAAAAGTTTAACATATGATATATGAATGCTGTACAACAATTTCCAACAAGTTCTAATAGTAATATTTACAGTAATATTATTAGTATTCATTATAGTAATCAGCAATAGTATTTCTTTCCATTTAGAACTTTTAGTTGAGCCACTGAAACAGCTTACCCCGAAGCATCTTATAGACTTGACCCAACAGCTAACGTTTTGGGAAAAATGCTTCATTTAAAATTCCATGGGTAGTCTTTAACCCACACAAAAATAAAACAATTTAAAATTTTTTTTTTTTTTAAATGAATTCATTAAAATGACTTTAAATTTATTTTAAAAATCCATGTGTAGTCTTTAGCCAGAATAAATAATATACAATATATAAAATAAATACACAAAACAAATATTAAACAAATAAAAAAATATTCATTTAATTATTTTTCACTTGCCATGTAGAAAATTTACTTAAAAAAAAAAATTGCAAAAAAAAATTATTTGCATCTCTCAATTACAGATAGCTGTATATGATTGGCTTTTCCAAGTAATCATATGACAAAAATTATGCAGAATTTGCTAAATTAAAGGGGTGACACAGCTTACCCCACTCTCACTTACTACAGAGGTGGTAAAGAACACCAAACACCGGTGGGTTTTTCAAAAGAACCTTCTGATGTAAATGACTATGTCATAAATAAAACATCTATTCAATAACCAGCATCTATATAATTTTCAAATACGGTGAGATGATGTGTACGCTGCAAACACGACTCTAGTATCTCACACACACCAAATCTCCCAGTCTCCTCCCACGTCATGCAAACAGCGGCTCGATATCAAGTCTTGAGTTCCAGCCATTATGCCGTGCGACATCTGCATGTTTATGCGTCTCTCTCTTTCTCATTCACTCCTTCCCTCCCACCTCTTCTCTCCGCGACACAGACTACTCACTACCCATCTACAAGGAGAGCACCCATACACACACTTTTCTTGATGGCAGATGGCAAGTCAACAATCAGTTCCAACAGCAGCGGTGGCTCATCACCCAATCAGAAGCGTCCCCAAGAAACACAAACACACACAGACACACACACACGAAGCCCCCGTCTCACCCCTCATAACACTAACTCACCACAGACACAATAATAACTCTTTGTTTGTTTCCCACAATACAGCTGCGGAAGAGGCCTTCTGCTGAAACACATGTGCCCTGAATGTCCTCTCTCACACACACACACCTTCTGTCAGCTCTGGTGTGTGTTGCGCAGGCCGGGATCATTGCACAGCTGGGCAGAGATTCGCAGAGAGGGTCTGGGTGTGAAAGAGAGGCAATTAATGAGTGTGAAAGAAAGAGACGAACCCACAATGCTTGAAAGTCCTAGTGGGAGGCTGTGTTATTAATGTAGGGGAGGGCATTAGTTAGAGGGGATCAGGTGAGTCTGTAACAACTTCGCAAGCAAATTCAAATGCGAGTCCCTTGTCCTTTACATTGTCACACTCCCTGTTTCTCTTCTTGTCCGAGCACGAGAGCAGTCAGGAGTGGAGCGTTCCCAGCATGCCGTGCAGGGGGTGTGCCAAGACATTGATGGATGTGGCAGGAAGGTGAAGAGCGGAGGTGTTTGACCCTAGGCCGAGTTCACCAAGACACAGCTGCATTGCACAGAGTCCACCCCACTGCAGTATGGGCCTCGTCTCAAATGACCCGCTGTTCCCTGCTGAACAGACCACAACCTGCATCACAGTGCTCATGATAAAGCATCCAGAGAATCCATCTAAAGGATTCAGAAGGAAGTCACGCAAGACTCTGAAATGACACTCGCTGATTCAAAAGCTCCATGTGCTCATAATCCAATCATCATATTGTGATACTTACAGTACATATTAATGACACTGATTGTATGATCTTCTTTAGTATGTATTATTAATGCAGTTTGTTCCTTTCAGGAGAAAAGCCAACAATCTGATTTGAAGATTTTTCCTTCTTTTAAAATCCTCTTTCTGCATATAATCTGATGTAATCTGGATGTTCTGTGGTCTGTACGGGGTGCCCTGTGTGTGTGGGGGGGGGGTTGAGGGGTTTTGCTCACATATGTGGTAGAGGTCACTAGCGAGGCTAATGGTTAAACAAATCCGATCAAAGTCCTACAGAACTATTTCCTGAATTGTGGCATTTATTCAGTTAAAATACTTTTTACTAATCCTGTTTAGAAGTTGAGCAATCTTTTTTTGCCCATTTTCATTTTTGCCCATTGTTTTTGCCCATATGTGACCAACTGCAGGTCACGTATGTGATCAATATTTTAAAATCTCAACCAAAAAAAACAACAAAAAAAAAACTTTCAATCCATTTCTATCTACCCTTAAGTTCTGTAAAAGCCCAGTATACCCAAAAGCTGCCAGGCAGACTCTCAGGAGCTTCCGGAATGAGTTAGTGTCAGTGCAGCTTATCTGCTAATTTATGGTTGCGTGTTTATCATTCACACTCTCAGGTAACAGACCAGTCATTGGAAGAGGGAATGTTAGTCTCCACCTCACCCGTGCAGCGAACCCCCCCCCCCCCCCCTTCCATTAGGAACAGCAGTAATGAAAGGGATGAGAGCCGCTAATTTGAAAACTTGGACATGGCCAGAAGACCATATGGCAAGCATTTATCCCTCCTGAAAGCCATGCTAACCGTCATTTACATGATTCTACTATTCCTCTTTCCCATTTCTACTCATAACTAGGAGCCAAACTAATAACTACATAATTGGCAAGTGATGCAAGGAAATAATTGTTAAGGGACTTCTATATTCCTTATTTCACTGCTCCTTATAACACCAGCTCTCCATTAAAATATGGTAAAACCTGAGACTGTCTACTACATTGCTACACTGCCATATTTAAAGTGGAATAGTGATGGATTACAATGTTAATATGGTAATACCATGGTGTGTGTGTGTGTGTGTGTGTGTGTGTGTGTGTGTGTGTGTGTGTGTGTGTGTGTGTGTGTGTGTGTGTGTGTGTGTGTGTGCGTGTATATATATTAATATGGTAATACCATGGGGTGTGTGTGTGCGCATATATATATAAATATGTGTGTACACATATAAAATGCTATAAACTATACAGAGAACCTTGTCAGTTGGTACCCTAATAATAATGGTTAAAATTTACAAATTCAAAAGCTATTTATTTTTAGATATAATGATCAACACTCAAAAACAGTTATATACAAACTTATAAATTGCACATAAGGCAGTAATTATAAACTTTTTAATGATATGTTTCTATTTCAACTCGGTTGTTGAAATACAAAAATTTAAACTATGACTGTCATTAAAACTTGTTTTTATACAATAAATTATTATAATAAATGAGACATCACTAACTGGGTTAAGTAAAAACATAATATGTTACATAGTACATATATTTAGTAAAATGCTCCTCTCTAGAGTCATTTTTCTTGATTAACAGGTTTATAGACATTGAATGGCTTTATGAGGTAAATGCAACGTTGCATGAAATATTGTTCTCAAGTTATTTCATTGACATCTTTCCGCAGTTGAAACACTGATTGAACGATTACTTAAGACATGAGACTTCAGTAAATTGTACTACTTTTTGTCACTTTCACTTGAACTGAGGTGGCAACTTAAAAGTGCTAAAAATTGATTAGTCGATATTGTCAATTATATATATATATATATATATATATATATATATATATATATATATATATATTAGGGGTGGCACGGTACATGAAAAAACATCCGAACCGTTCTACACATTCTACTTTTTTTGCCAAATAAACGAAAAGCATGTCATCAATGTCTTCTCTCTAGCTGTATCAAAATCTGACCTAGCTTTCCTCAGAGATGGTCCCAATAATGTGCTTAAAGTCAAGTCAAATTCAGTTTGTGCATGATTGCATGATATAACATTTTTATTAATACTGTATCCTAAATAGTGGATAATTAAGCTATCATATGCTGAAGTACATTTCTGGAGTGTTGAAGATTAAAAGAAAAAATAACAACAAGAACCGTACAGAACCGAAAACCGTGACCCTAAAACCGTGATACAAACCGAACCTTGGGTTTTGTGAACCGTGCCACCCCTAATATATATATATATATATATATATATATATATATATATATATATATATATATATATTTACTCTGTTGCAAAAGTGTAATCACATTTTCATATCAACATCCACTCAGTAATGTGTACACAGTGTGTTCACATATCTTAAGTACACAGAACTTGCTTCATTTTGAAAAATGTTCACGACTTGCAGTTCAGCGAGTCAGATGTTGATTCAATAATTCTTCTGACTGACTCAACGAGTTCATTCAGTGAAGGATTCGTCAGGCTGAATCAGTAACTCTTGTTCAAATAATTCACTAAAATTTTTTTAAATCATTAAAACAACCAGATCAAATGTCAATTTGTCAATGTCAATTTGATTTATATAGCACCATTAACCCTCTGAGGTCTATGGGTTTTTTGGGGTCCTTGAGGTGTTCTGACATGCTCTGACATTTGTGCTTTTTTCAGTTATTTATAAACATGTTAATGGCAAAGGTGTAAATTCACTCTATATAGCACAAACGGGGCTACCGTAATATGTGAGCAACATGTATGTACATGTTTGTATTTTTGAGAGAATATTGTCAATGCATGGTTATTGAAAAAACTAAAACTTAAAGTGTCTGAAATAAGGCCACAAAACACATACTAAATATGTGTCCACAAGACTTTTGACTAATGAGTGTTGTTGCCTAGAATTTTTGCTTCAAAATGATCTGAAAATCATCCTGCCTAATCATTTACACAAAACAATACATTGATTTAAATTTTATAAGACACCTTTTGTTTGGAAAGGCAATATGCGTGGAGGCGTGTTCACACCTGAGAAGACAAAAGCCGGATAATGAGCCCTATAATGAGCTGCATATTAATTAGCCCTTTCACACAGGTGTGTCACAGGATCCCAAAGAATGCAAGGACAAAAGAAATTATCTATATATACATATTTTACAATTAGAAATTGTAACCAATTACAAATAGGTTACAATTACAACAATTACAATTTTAACAATATTTCAAGTGTATTTCTTTGTAAAAAGTATACATTTTATCATACGTATTAAAAAAGGTAAGGATTCATTAGTTTGAATATTGGAACAAACACTATAATAACATCTTAGTTGATAATTCAATATACCTACTTTATTTTTGACAAAACATCATACTATAGTATATTTAACTATGAGCAGAAAATGGTGAACAAAAGCTTAACTATTTAATGTGACAGTAGTCTTTTTTTACAGTCAAAACTTTGTAATCTATCCAAAACAAATCACAAAATCTTGTCTAAACATTCATATTTAGTCTGTAACATATTGTGTATGATATATTAGTATATACATGTGAATTTGCAGCTTGTTGCTTATACAGACATTTTATTTCAACATATTTCAGTCTATTTTTACTCATCTTAGTAGGCTATAGCAATATAGTTTGGATGTGTTCATGTAAACATAACGTTTACTAATGTAGGTGCGAGAGTGAATGAACGGCACAGACACGCGCTGTATAACTGTAGTAAACAAAGCGCGTGCGCCTGCATGCCGTTCATTCATCATTTAGCCTACACACAGACACGCAATTCATATTTAAACAGTCTTTTTGCGGTTTACAGTCAGACACTATTCAATATCGCGATTAGAACAAAGCACTTAAGAATAAATGACTTACTACATCAGCTGGATCCGTTGCTCCTCGAAATGAAACTACCAGCACTTCTATTCCAAGGTTATTAGATAGTATTATTCCTCACAGCGAAAGGATACGCTGTGTACACAGCTGTACAAAATACTTACTAAACACGATGTGTTTTATAATCCAGCTGGTGGCCGTTGGCATGTTTGAATGGCTTGCCTTGGATCATTTGCGTTTGAATACCGGCGCGCTGTCCGTGGGCGTGGCACATTAACACGTAATGAGGTATAATGAGCTGGAAAGAAAAATACTGACATCTCTCTCTTTTCATACAGATTACATAAACTGAGAATATTTGTTTTTTATATAAATTCATTCATTTAAAAGAAGAGAGTTCAAGCTTCATTATGGAAAATCACTCGTGCCCGTATGACAAGTATTCACGAAATTACAGTTAATTTTCGGACGCGTTTCAGAATGGACTTAACTGACAGAGAGAAGGCAGAACACGCATCATGTTTGTTTTTCTTTATTTGGCGGAAAGCACAACACTTTGTTTTTATTGTGAGTATCCAGAAAAAAAATAGACACTTATCAGGATCTAATGATGTACAACACTTATTATGTAAGATCAAAATCAACAGAGTATTTTGAGTTTCTTTTGCACTGATAAGAAAAAAAGCGAGACTATCGCGCCGACCTCAGAGGGTTAATCCCAACCGAGGTTGTCCAATGTGCTGCACATACTGTAGTAGACATAATAAGACAATACAATAAAAACAAAAATACCATAAAAAATGTATAATAAAAAACTTACAATACAACTTCCTCATTGAATATAAGCCAATTCAAAAAGATGCGTTTTTAGCTTGGATTTAAAAACAGACAAAGATGATGCAGAGCGAATACACAAAGGTAGAGCATTCCACAGTCTGGGGGCAGCTACTGTAAAAGCCCGGTCACCCCTACACCTCAGCTTCGACTTTGGAACACATAACAATCTCTGGTTAGAAGACCGGAGAGAAAGAACTGGACGATATTCAGTTAGTAATTCCGAGAGGTAAGGAGGGGCCAGACCGTTTAATGATTTAAACACCAAAAGAAGAATTTTAAAATTCACTCGGTAACGCACGGGCAACCAGTGCAGAGAACGTAAAACTGGCGTAATGTGGTCTCGTTTTTTAGTCCTGGTTAAAAGTCTTGCAGCTGCATTTTGAACTCTCTGTAACCGCGAAAAATCTGACTGGCTAATTCCAAAATATAGCGAGTTACAGTAATCCAATCTCGAAGTAATAAAAGCATGAATTAATTGTTCAAAAAGTTTTCATCAAAAGAGTAATTGTCTGTGAATCAGGTCACACTGTAGTATTCTTTTAGCATGTAGCTAATGAGAAAAACTCCACTCCATTATCGTTTCCATTATCTCACCACATTCTGACTGCATCATCCCTCAAAAAATGCTTTACTGTACTAATTTCATGATCATGCTCTAAAATGTGAAACAAGTCAATGAAACCAAAAGAAGCCAAACTGACAGAATGGTCAGATATATGGGGAACTGTGAGGGCCACAGTGTCATACTGCATACTGTATAAGGAGAGCAAAGCGTTTACTGTAAGGTTAGTGGCTAAAACATAAGACGCACAGCACTCAATTTGTCCAGAATACAAACTTCTCGGAGCACAAACATACGAGTCAAATCTAAAGGTTTCATTCTCTGCTCATCTGCTTGTAAAACTGAACTGTGCAATTTGAATCACAATAATTTCTAAATGGGCTAAATCTAAATCATTTGCTGCCTCACTAAGCCACCCAAGCAAGTGAATGAGTAAAGCAGAGCATTTTTAACACAAGACAATCAATTTGAACATAATATAATTTTGTAATGTACAACAGAGTTAGTAAATCCAGCAAAAGTCTAGGAAGAAAGTTCAGCTTATGGATACGACCATTGGAAAAGCCTCTGGCAGAGCAATTCTGTCATTGAAAAGAGCACAGTCACCGAGACCCACCAACGATTTGCACTTCACTGCAGAAACTAAATGCTCCCTCAAGAATATCCATAGTAGAAAAGGAAGAGAAATAAAATGTGAGGGCTTGGTCAGGTAATGAATGTTACTATGTGAGAGTCAGTGTCACTGTGACCATCGCTGCTGTATTGTGCTGATCAGAGTGTCCTTACAGGAAAAGAAAGGTATTTGGAGAGTGATAGAAAGGTAAAGAAGTAGAGGAAGTAGAGGAAGAGAACGTTAACTCATTCAGATGTCATCTAACTCTTTCTTAAAGTTTTAATGTATTTAGAAAAAGTAGTTAAACTTTAATATGGAGCATCAAAAAGAAGTTGTAGTGCTTATACATCAAAAGTGTAATTTGTCAAGTGTAAAGGCTCATGGTCAAAAAAAGGGGGATTTTAATAGGATTTGTCACCAAAAAATTACTATTCTGTCATCATTTACCAAACCTGTACGACTTTCTTTCTTCTGCAAAACATAAAAGAATGTTGGTAACCAAACGGTATCGGTGACTATTGACTTTCATTGCATAGACCCTATAAAATAAAAAAATTCTCAAAACGTTTTTTTTAATGTTCCAGGGTAATTCCAGCGTTATGGATGTGACATTTGAACTCATAATGACAGGTGAAATGTCTCAGAAAAAAAAAACTTCTTACAATATTTAAATTGGAAATGCATATTCTCAGAGCACCCAATCTGGGGAATTGACAGGCAAAATATGTTTTTCTAAAATATATTTAAGCACCCCCAAAAAAGGAAAATATGCATGCGTTATGGATGTGACGGGATATGACAGAGTTTTTGGTATACTGTTCGATTTCCTTTAAAGTCTGTGAACTTTTAAATCCAATGTATAAATATTGCTATCCACATGATGAAGAGGTCTTAGCTGAACATAAAAATATCAAATGTTTAAAATATATATATTTTTATGAAGTGTATTATGAGGAAAAACCAACGTTATGGATGTGACGAAAACCCTGTTATGGATGTGACACGTCTGAAATACATAGAATCTGTTTGGAAAATCAACAATCAAACCATCATGGCACTTTTGTTGACGCATAATGGCTGTGTTTTCACATAAAGAAGACTGTCTGAAATGATTCTGAAGATCCCCCCCCCCCCCCAATTATGAATTAGTTATTTTTTTAGCTTGGATCTTACTGTACATCTTAATTCAATATGTAAAATAATTGACAATAAGAGAAGATGAGGGTGAAGGTATTTATTTGATTTATGTATTTCGTTCGTTCATGCTTAACACTTTCATCTTTATAATTGTAATTCATGAAAATTCTTCTTAACTAATGATATAAAGTAGGTTGTTATATTGTCATGATATCTTATCTGAGGTGATGACTCTGAGGTGACAAAGCTATTTGATATGACACATTAATATAACTAGATTTTTATTCAATTTATTTTCCCTGATTGTGTGCGGTTTTTAGTATCATCTTACCATTTTATCCATCTGTCGTTGTGGTAGGCGTTTAGCTTTAAGATAACGCTATCTTTGAGCTGTCAAAACCTGAGCTTGAATGACAGGAAGCGCGAGCGAATTAAAGGGCGCCTGTTTCGCGCCTAAACCAATCAGGTTCCTCGCACAATTGCCGGACGCCTCTCGACTAGGACGTGAATAGGCTACTATAAACACATAGACGGAACATTAAAGCAGAGACTATTACGGAAGACAGTCAAAATTAAAATACATTAACAATTAATGTTTGTCATATAGGAGTTCAAATCACAGGTTTCCTCCACAGTCAGGTGAACCGATGGACATTATTGTCCGTAGATGTGAGTCACTAGCAATCATGTAACGCCTACGTTTTTTGTGTCTAAATGATCGCACGGTTTTCGGCCAGTTTATAGATTTTAATGCACAGTCGCGAGTCAAAATCATCACATTTTATTTCGTATAAAAATTATTTGACAAAATAATTGACACGCAATATTATTAGCCTATTATTATTATTATTATTTTGTCAGCGTGATCGTACCGAGCCTCTAAAGGGACGTGGTGGTGGAAAAAGCACATACAGATTACACAATCAGAGAGTTGCCTGTTTCTTTTCGTTTTGATCTTTGCAATCTTTCTATAGATAGGCTATATTTCTGAGAGGCATACGTTGAGTTTCTGTTCAGTTGTGAGACGCGCTCAAGTTTACGTGTTGCAAGTGATCGCACCTCCATGCTATATTTGCTTATTTATTAAATCCAGGCAATTGATTGATGAAACTTTGATTTAAAATTAAGATACAATTTATACAAAACGAAATTCACTTTAAATAAAGTCTTTCTATAAAACAAAACTTAAAATGAAGTGGCCAAAATCATTTCTGTCTTGAAACAGATCACAATAGTCATGTGCATGATTTTAATATGAAAATCCGTAATGGTCACGTCCGTAACGCATTATTATGGTTGTTCAGAGCAAAGTAGTGAGATGAATTGTCTATCCTAATAAGCATAAACATAATTTAGCTTTGTAAATAAAGTTTCAAGTTATTTGAATTTATAACTGTCATATTAAATAAACTAAACCTTTAAAACGTTATGGACGTGACAGTGCACTGAAGCGTCAAGACCTCTTTATTATAGCCCTTATAAATTCAACAGGCAGTGCTGTTATGACCAAATTAGTATATTTATTTCTCAGGCATGCCTCCATCTTTCTGCAAAATGCTTACTGTTAAAATAAAGTTTAAAAAGGGGGGTCTTTGATACCTTTTTTTGAAAGCATGAAATATGGCTGGTTGAAAATGTAATTTAAGCATTGTTGCTCACCTCATATCTGGTGGATAAACAAGGCAATTTTCTTAAAGCACATTAATACAGTATATTACAGACCTAAATGGACAACTTAAAAAGGGTTTTGTTCTTTTGGTTAAAACTTTATTTTTTCATGGTAAAGATGACCTTTGCATGGAATTGCCCTCCAGTGAAAAAAGAAAGTCATAGTTTTGGGACAACATGAGGGATGACTAAAGCATGATTATAGTCGCTTCGAATTTGTGCATCTTCAGAAGTGATGCCGCTAGCAAAGTTACAAAAAATGCTGCGCGAGAGTGAAACCTGAGCACTGAGAACTAAGGGGCGGCATATATTTTCAGCTCATAATTTCGGGCCTTTTTTCTTTTTCGGACAAAAAAATGAAAATGCAGATTTTTCATTTTCATTTTTGGGTGAACTTTCCCTAAAGACTAGAATGCTTTTCTATGCGTGAGACATAACAGCAAGTGAAAAATGGAAACATACCCCAATCTATACCCTATTTCACCTGGTTACCAGCAACTAAATTCCTTTCCCTTTGGCCTAATTACTTGCTCCTTAGGCTGGACCTACATGGACCACTACACCTCAAATCAAATTACCATCAACACCCATGAGTGACAGGGTCAAATTTTACTATGACAGAATTAAGGTCAGGACCGGGAGTGCTAATCTATCACTAAAGCTCTGCTGTGTTGCACTGAGGGGGTGTATGTTAAATGTAATTACATTTGCACCCACAACAACACAACTGAAATGTTTGGCTCTTGTATTGATGAGAAATTTCCATCATCCTCGATGAGTAAACAAGCTTTGCGTCCAATGTAGAGCAGTAGAGCAGCAATAAACCTGAGCTTGACGTGCAGACAGTATAGTACACGCAAAAGTAAAGCCTTTCTGAAGCCCCTGCTTGATACTAATCCCACCCACACACCTGCCCACCCCCAGCCGGCAGGATTGGCCGCTGCCCTTTATTCTGCTGCTGAAATTAGCCTGCTCAAACATCCTGGATTACCAGACTCTCTGTGTTCTTTGCAGTGGCCACTTTTTCGAAGGTTAAAAACAGATTCCACTCTCCTAATCTAGCCCACACAAACTGTAGCCTTTTAATCCCAGGATTAGTCTAGTTTTTCCTCTTCAGACATGCTCTACTCGCAGCTCGCTGAAGACATCAACCTATAGTGATGAAGAGGGACGTAAAAGCATGCAAAGTATACAAACGCTGAGTGTAGGTAATCAAAGACATGCTTGCTGTAAGCAAAAGAAAAGAGCACAAAAGTAAAATGGAATCAGTTCAGTTTAAGGACTGTAATATATTCAAAAAATTAATCTGGCGACCAGCTGAGCTGGACTGTCAGGACAAACAATATGGAATATTTCCTATCAATGCGGATGCGAACCAGGTTCAGTATATAAGAACTGTCAATCCAAAGATGAAGATCATTTACAATAATTAATAAATAAATAAATAAATAAATACATACATACATACATACATACATACATACATACATACATTCATACATACATACACACATACAGTATACATTAACCATTCTGGGGTCAATAAGATTTCTCTTTTTTTCTGAAAGAAATTCATTCTTTTATTCAGCAAGGACAGATAAAATTGAGCAAAAAAGTCACAATAAAGATTTTTAGGCCTATAATGTTAATTCTATTTCAAACAAATGCTGTTCTTTAAACTCTCTATTCATAAAAAAATCCTAAAAGAATGAATCACAGTTTACACAAAACCCACATCAGCATATTAGAATGATTTCTGAAGCATCATGTGACACTGAAAACTGTAATGATATCAGTAATAAATATAGCTGCAAGCAGCCATTACTGGGGCCAAGCGCAAGAAGCTGCAACAGATGCCATAATGGATGGGAGTGGCAGACCAACTGCAGCAAGGAGCAATTAAAGACATTTTAAGAGAATTTTGGCAAAATGGCTGAAAAATCATATACTGTAACTTTTAAGATGATTTAACGGTTTATCACTTTCGACAAATAGGTGGCGCAGTTATGAAATCGATTTGATGTGGTCAGAGTGAGGTAACAATGACACATACAAAGTTTGGTGTCAAAATATGAAGGCATTGCAGAGATAAAGATGTAATAGTCATTTTGGCAGCATGCCTCAACTTTGCTAATGCGGTATATGAAAACGGTTTCGTCTATCGTCACAAAATCCATAACTTTTAGTCGGCATGGTCTGGAGATGATATGGTTAGATTTTGGTGAAAATCGGACAAATTGTCTAGGAGAAGTTCGAAAAAGAAGGTTTTGAAAGTAAATAAAGATGGCGGACAGGAAGTTCGTCCAAATACGTCAATCTTGGTATCTATGTTCTCGGTATGACGCAAAGAATCTATTAAAACTAGTGTCATTACAATAAGCATATTTCTTCAAAAGTTATAAGCATTTTTGCCTATTCAATTTTAACTTTTGACCAACAGGTGGCGCTGTCTCGAAATCTTTTGAGTACCTTCAGGGGATGGTGCTGGTGGCAAATTCTGAGTTTCATAATGTTACAGAAATGCATTTGTTAAGTATAGCATTTTACATCACAAAACTGTATTGAAGTCAATGGGAATTTCATGTTTTGTTCTATTATAGTGCCACCAAGAGGCAAAATCTCACAATTTTTTTTCATGAGACCATGAGACCATTTTTTCATGAGACCATACATGTGTGTGCCAAATTTGGTGAAAATATCTCAATTTGTTCGGCGTTATAGACATTTATATGTAAAAACACGTCAAAAATGACTGACACGTGACTTTGATTGAATTTTACTACCCCTTACTATCAATATTATTGCATTTGGGCATTGGCGTGTAGCCAGCGACCTATGTTTCCAAACTTCTGACGGTGGTTTCGTCTCGAACGGTTTCGAAGATATCGGCAAATGTTTTTCTAAATCACTAAACGCTAAATCACAACGCTACACAAACCGTGAGACGAAACCTAGCATGTTTGGTATCTGTGGACTCGGCAAGGATTCAGGAACCTAACGAGATGACTCCCCTGAAAATAAGTCAACCACACCCAGAGTTATAAGCGTTTGAAAAATAAATTCATGCGTTCAGAAAAATCCGGCATTTTAGCACATAATTCAAAATGGCCGACAGTCAAAATGGCCGATCTGGGACAATTGGATATCAGAATCTAACGAGACTACTTTTATGATTTTAGGACAAATCGTTCAGAAGTTATAAGCAAAAATAGCCATTTTCTGTATCTCCGGACCAGTAGGTGGCGCTGCGCCGAAACGCAGCATGTAGCCTCAGGTCATGCTTGTGATGACATGTACCAAGTTTGGTCTTAATACGATAAAGCGTTGCGGAGATACAGCCTTACGTCTGTTTTCGCAAGAGCTACGTAAAATTTGTTCATGTGTTTATCAAAAACGGTTTGACGAATCAACTTGAATTCCATAACTTTTTGTCCCCACTGCCTGAAGATGATCTAATGCAATTTTGGTGAAAATCGGACAAACCGTCTAGGACGAGTTCGAAAAAGTAGGTTTTTTGAACAATTCAAAATGGCATCCATCGGAAAATTAATTTTGTTGATAGCCCTTGCGGTTTAAAAGTTATTAGCATAAAAAAAGTGAAATTTTGGACAGGTGGTGGCACTAGAGGGAATGAGTTAGAGACACCAAAATTGGTGTATTTAATGTTGGGACTGTCCTCTATCAGAATGTCAAACCAAAACAACTTTCCCGCAAACGGTTCTATGGGCTGCCATAGACGCCCAGTCGGAAGAAGAAGAAAAAGAACCGGAACAATTACAATAGGTGCCCGCACCTTCAGTGCTTGGCCCCTAATGAAAATTCTGCTTTGCCCAGGAATAAATTACATTTTTAAAAATATTAAAATAGAACATTTAAATTGTAATATTTTACAATATTACTGTTTTTACTGTACTTTTGATTAAATGTGGTGAGCATAAGAGATTTTAAAGTCAACATGAAATGACATGCGCAACCCATTTAACCCATTTGTCAAAAATAATATTCAAGGTGAAAAAAATTTTGTGAATGTAGGCAAGTTCTATTCCTGAAACTACTTTGTTCATCAAAATAACATGCACAGATGAATGTATAATCATCTTCAATGGTCTTGACAAGGCTTCCGAACAAAAGGCCAGTCTTTCTCACAGCAGCCCCTCTCAACCAGTTGCTTCTGTTCTGGTTGTTCTGACCTGATTATAAGATCATGGCTGCACAAGAAACCTTGATAATGAATTAAATACTAAAACATACAAACCAAAATTTGATTCAAACCAAAATGTGTCTGTCATTTACAGAATTTTAAAGACATTGATGGATATTATAATATGTTTCCCAATATTTTAACTAGGGCTGCATGATTAATCGCAATTAACCCGAAATCACGATTAAACTGATTTGGCTAAGTGCAATTATGAAATCGCAAAGGCTGCGATAATTTTTTATGCAGCTTGTCAGTGAAGCACGTGATCAGTAGTAAATGCTGCTCCATCTGAAAGCACTGCGAGATTGAGTCGCTTATAACGTGCAGTTGTAAAAGCAACATGCATCAAACATCTTTCCATCTTTCCAAGCATTTATGAACCTCTTGTCCACCAAAAGACAACATTTAATAACATGTTTTTACTCCAAACTCATTTCATAACGTCAGCTGAGTGTTTGAAAACATCCTTCTGTGAGATGACGTGGCTTCTTACATAGAATAAGGCACACAACACAGGGCTCTAGAGTGCGACCAAAATTTGTAAGGGTGCGACTAAAATTTTTCCAAGGTCGCACCGGTGCACCTAACGTCCTCGCGTCCGCTGCCTCTCCACGAACGAAGCGCTTGTTCTCCTTTGTCGGAACTCACACTCATGGTTGGATCATATCGTGGTCTAAACCAATCAGAGACAGAGATAGGGTGGGTCTTTGCCTCTGATTGGCTGTGGTAGGCCTACACTGCTCCGTGCTGTGTGACTGAAATTGCGACCTGAGCACCAGAGAATCAGTTACGGCAATCAGCATCAGCAAAAGAAACGCAAGAAAACAGACGACGAACAATGAAAAGAAATAAACCCATAGAGTTTTTTTCTTTAAGAAAAGTAGGCCTGTTTCCCCCAACACTCTCCCCGGTAGGGATGGGTACCGAAACCCGGTATTCAACTTCTGAAAGACCGCTGTATCGATCAGCTCGGACGTGATCGGTTCTGATGTCGGTAACTTACTGGAGAAATTAAGAAAATACACATACTATTTATTATTACTATAAAGACGTATAAAGAAGTATAAATGATACTATATACTATAAAGAAGAATTTATCTTGCGAGCCTTTTCTGTGTATAATAATATTACACCATTTTTGCTATTCGCAGTCCAAGAGAGAAAGAGAGAGAGATCTCTCACGCGGAGCCACAGCGCGCACAACACGACAGCTCTGCTTAATGAGTGACGACGGCAGAACTAAACATTCAAACGTAGCCTGGTTACACTTTAGGTCTGTGATATTAGTCTGATTTTATTTTAGATTTCGGCTTCCAAAGATAATTAAAAAAAATATTGAGGTAAAACCATTAAAAACTACAGCCACATTCGGTCTTGCGCAGCTTCCTTCCCTTCGCAGCAGTGCGCTGTCATTTCTCCCTAAAACTCAAACTTAACGACAGAATCAGCTTGTGATTGTTGTAAAATGCAGTTCAGCTACTGTTGCTAAATTGCGGGACGCGTTTAATAATAAAAAGAGCTATTAAAAGCACAAAAGTCAGCACAAGAGATGCTGTTCCCAAGGCGACGCGCGCTCCGAAACAGACCGTAACGAGACAAGCAAATTATACTTTGGGTTTCATGTGCGTGTCTAAACTATCAAATGTACACAAAAATATGTCAAAATGACCGGCTTGTATTCACAGCTCTTGAATTAATAACTTCAGCTTTAATAAGCATTATCTATCTATGATAAAATATGCAGTGTTATTTTACATTTGATTACTTTATTAGATTTCTTTTTAGACCATACTTGAACTTAGCTAATGTTAGTAGACCTTCCTGAAATTAAAGCACTGTGTAGGCCTATATAATGTGCATCTTTGTTTAATTGTTTATCTTTGTTTATAAAACAAAAAGAACCGATAAGAATACTGTTAAAGTACCGGATCGATAAGCAGTATCGGTAAGAGTAGTAATACCGTTAAAACCTTATGGATACCCATCACTACTCCCCGGTCAATACTCCGACAACAGCCCAGACATGGAGCTACTTCAGCCACCAGTCTCCCCAGTCCCTGTAAGATGCCAAACCCTGGTCCTTCGTCGGAGATGGCATCCGACTCAAGAGGTAGAGCCTACCGAGCCTGAGCTAGAGACTCAAAATAGTTAGTTTGGCAGCTCAGTGAAGCACTTTAAAAAAAAAAAAAATTTATATACAGTATAATTGTGCTTCAAATAAAAAAAAAGTATTTACCTACACCTTATTCTTGTTTAAAATCATTTACATAATATGTATGAATGTATATGGAGCATGATAAAAAGCTGAGCTTGAAATTGTGGCGTTAAAGGCGACGCGAGCCGAGGAAACATTTGGGTGCACCTAAATTTTGTGCTGGTGCACCTAAATAAAAAAGTTAGGCGCACCAGTGCAACCAAGGCAAAAAGTTAGTCTGGTGCCCTGCAACATATTTTTTTATTGTATTCTATTCAGTGATAAAGGCTATGTTGATAAGCATTGAAGTATAAATATACTCTATTATCATGAAAATACCCAAGAAAGAAGTCTTGAAGAACTCATATAAACGTTATATTGTCGTAGTCATGCATTTATTGGTCATGTTTAATCAAAGCTAAGCCCATTGGAATTGCCTGGAACGACGTGCATTATCGTACATAAAATATCATACATTATGCCCCGCATAAAAAAAAAATAAAAATAAAAAAAATCACAGCCTTTGCCAAATCGTGTGCGGTTTAATTTTGTGGTTTAACCATGCAGCCCTAATTTTCACAGATAAAAAAAATATGATTAACATTCCCCTGCTTTAGTGATATTCCTCTAGTATAGGATGCAAAAAATTCTGAAAGCAGAATAAAAATAAAAAGCCTAGAACACGCAACCAACGCCTGGGTGAGACTAAAAGAGCTCTTGCCATAAAAGTTCTTGTGATATTAATGTCACATTAAAAAAATACTAAGCGGTACAACATTTTACAGATGGATAAAAATAGAGCATGGCAGAAAATTTACAACCAAGTTTGTCAAAGTGACGGATAATGATTAGTAGCACAACCTCTGGTACAGACAGAGCTCCGCTAGTCTATAGCTTGCCAACAACGCCAACTGAATAGTGGCCCTCATGAAGGTAACTCTTTTCCACACCGTTACCTGATTCAGTTCAGAAAAATGTGTAATAAGAAAAAGGTGTTAGAACAATCTCAAAGGTATAATCATTGTTTTCTGGATTTACAGTATGGGATGTAGCCAGAGAACGTGAGGGAGGAGGGAATAGACGACAAAAGCAGAGTCTGCTGCGGTATTTCTGGGTTGAGCCAGCTGACCGTCTCGTTCTTTCTGCAAGCGGTCGCGAGACGGATCAGCAGGGAACCTGTGCTAGAATAGCGAAGGGGTGGGAACAGAGTCCCCTTCAATTTCCCCCATCTGTGGGCTTTGACAACAACAGTCATCTGGAGACCCCAAAACAAACAGGTGTTCCATTTCTCTCTCACACACACACACACACACCATAGAGAAAGCTGTTAGGGAGGCCACTCTGTAAGCAGCTGCTGCTATAATTACCAAGAGAGCAGTGGCTGCTGGAGTCTTTGTGTAAAAGTTGGGTTAAAAGATTTCAAGAAAAAGGGGAAGTGAATTATTGATAGCCAGCCGTGCAGGAGGAAAAGTACATCCACAAAGGGTTGTATGACTTGCTTGTGAAAGGAAGTACAGCAGTCTTGGAAACAGAATGAAGCGTGTCTCATAAACAGCACAACTGTATGATTTTATAATTAAGAAAAGTTATTTATAATACATATAACAAATATATAGTCATCAAACACTCTTATTTGTGACTGACCTGGCTACAAGGCGTGAAGATAAGGCCTATTCCTACAGTCCTGCTACAGTGCATCCATAAATTTGCTTAGGATGGATAGTAACCATGTGAAAATCCCTTTAGTCAGAATCATTTCTCATTTTTATGTCAAACTTGTCATGGCCACAATGTCCAGGCACTAACTTTGCAGGAACAGCACCTTCTGTTCCAGTTCTTGTACCCCATCATCTTAATGCTGCTAAACACAGCCTGTTTACAGCATGACATGAATCAGATGTCCTATATACACTGTACAAGTGAGTGCGGTCCAGGACTTAAAGGGCCTTTAGATACAGAATCACCCATCAAAGCATAGATCTGATGGTCCTACAGACTATTTTACATCCCCTGGATGGGAACAGAGGCATCTGCATGTAAAAGTGCAAGTCTGTTAAAATGACTAGTGTAGCATTGTTGTTATAGATCATATCCAGGGGATAAAATGTCATTTCGGCCGCATCTAACAATTGTAGGTAAATTTACAGAACAGAAATTTTTCAAACCAACCATGAAATTGTATTTTACATATTTTTTATTTAAATATTTAGATTTAAGTAATTATTAATATAAAACATGAATATAAAAGATAAATAATGATAATATATATATATAGGGTGCATTTATTAATAAAGTCAGTTTTACTGACATACGTATGAGAGAAGAACGAGAACATTTCGCATTATTCAAAGTGTATAGATCTGAAGTTGACATGATATTTGAACTATAAACAACTGGCAAGAAATTTCTCCAAGCATCCGACAAGCTTGCACACTTGATTCCCAGTAGTAAAGCGAAACACGGCGTGTCCCACTCACTGTTCTTTCAACAGCTTGGACAAAGCAAGGGTGATAAAAGAAGTCTGTTGTTTCACCCCCCTCTACAAAAGCCTGCTTGTCTCTGCACACTTAACCGCCATTAAAATCACATTGACCCCTGTGTGTGGACGGAGGCACGCGTGCAGCATCAATGGCGTGGGCCAGGGCTGAAGCCAGGAAGGGTGTTTACCCACACCACCACTGCCCCTCTCTCACACACTCAATGAAAAGGCCTCAACATTCCTCCACACGCTGTCAAACAGACCTTGAAGTATGTTGTAAATCAAGCTGAAAACATTATCCTGACTACAAACAAGTGCTACCAATATTTTACAAAAATCCTACGGAAATGCTCATCTACTGACTAGCATTATGGCAAAATTATGTTTGTCAGTATTGTTCCCATTCTTTCTCTTGATGTCTTCTGATTGATTCATAAAAACTTTCAAAGGATTTATTTTTTTTTTTTACAATTTCTGTTTTATCTACAGAAAAGTCACAATGCTAAAGTGTTGGAGGTGGTCGCCAATACATTGCTATATAAGGTTACTAAGGTGTTCGAAATATTTTTTTATTGTGTTGCTAGGTGTTTGCAAACTGGCCCAAGTCAAATATAGGTCACCAACAAGTCGATGGTCTCTAGGTATAGCTCAAGTATCCCCTTCAATTTATATTTATGCCATTTTGTTTTTATTATGTCATCATTAAGTCATTCCAAATCTGCATGACTTTCATTGTTCTACGAAAAGAAAAGAAAAAATAATATAATACAATAAAAAGCATCCAAGAGTGTCAGCAAAAATAGTCCAAGTGATTCAGTTGGTTATGGTGAAAAATCTAAAGAAATTAGTAGTAAAAATGCCACAGCCACCATTGCTCTCCTGCATGAGTGTTGAACTCAATGGAGCCAAAAATTCATTCACTTATCTCTTTTTGTTTTCCATTTAGTCCTACAGTTTTGGAATGACTTGATGGTGAGTAAAAGATGACAGAGAGTAAACTAATCCTTCAACTGAAAAAGTCGCAAATCCAATCAATTTGAGTAAACATTTGTGTCTTGGGGCAAAAGCGTGTAGCCTGGTCCCACCAGACTCTCGTACATTTCATTTGTACATAGAGTCTGGCACCGCTCTATTGACAAGCTTTAACTTCCTTGTAGGCGGGTACTCTATTGAAGTCTAAAACTATTGGATCTGCCCAGAGTCACTCTGGATCTGCCATAACCAATCGCTAACGTCTGGTCGGGACGTATGCCTAGCGTTCGCCTTAGCCAACTCATTCACCACTAATGGAGCGAGCTGGAAAATCAAACTTTTCCCGAACTCTGTGGGGAGGAGGGCCACAACATCATGGCCACCAACAAAACTAAGCAAAGATTGTTCTTGCTTCGGCTTTAACTTCTTGATATTCGGCAGCGTTGCCACAACGGACCGAATGGCTTCGCTCGCATCTTTCTCCACTGCCATTACTGAACTACAACTCAAAATAACGCACGACATCAACGTCATCGTTCTCAGCCACTCCCTCTGTTCGCTGATTGGCCCGGTAAAAAATTGATCAGAGAAAACCAAAGACTACAGCACAATCCCAGACCTAGTACTGAAGGAAAATGAAAATTGAGCGGAAGTACGTAGGAGGGCGGAGCCAGGCTAAAAAGCATGTGGGACAAATTACACATATTTGATGTGAACTGACTACAGACATTATACATTTAACGTGAATTTTATTTATATTGAAATTAAGTGAGCAATGATAGTGATGTTTGCCTTATTAAAGATTACTTATTGCTGGAGTTATTCTTGCACACTCAAAGTTTGCATCTGTTTCCTTTCCTGGACTGACGGTGGCGCCGTACATTACTCTTACTGTGTTGGCTATCATGATGACTCACTCTTTAAACTTGTGGATGTGAGGTTACGCAGAGGTCAACCTCTTTTTATGGATTTTACATACAGGACTGTTATGCCAGCAAATAACTGAATAATAAAGGGTTACTTTCACTTATAATAGAGTATTGTTTCATAAAATGTCATCTTATGTTAAATGATTTGGACTAGTATGTATTCATATGATCCTGAATTTTAAGAACTTTATAAGGATAATTCACCTAACAATGAAAAATCAATCATCATTTACTCACCCTCATGACGTTTCAAACTTGTATGACTTTCTTTTGTGGAACATAAAAGATGTTTGGGGGGGGGGGGGGGACCGCAACTTAAAAAAAAGGCTTTTATTGTATGGGGGAAAAAAAATTGTGTGTGTGTGAGTGTGTGAGTGAGTGAGTGAGTGAGTGAGTGAGTGAGTGAGTGAGTGAGTGAGTGTAAGTAAATAAACATTTGTTTTATTTCTTTGACGCTCAATGGGGGCTGATTTCATAACTGTCCATTGAAGCAAATTGCAGTGTCCTCCAAGACATTGAGTTTGAGACTGAGGTTTGAAGTTGGTGCTCACTCAAGGTCACAAGCAAACAAGAACCTTCTGTTTGAGGAACTTACACACGTCACTCCTCACTCTTGTAACACGAGATGCTGATAAGAATGATCTCTTCATAGCCTGTTCTGCCTGCTTTTGGGGGCCATACTGAACTGAGACATAAAAAATGTGGAGTCCCCAGTGACCGCAACAATGAAACACTGGTTTATTGCCTTTATGTTTCACTGTTGTCCCCTTCATTATAGTAAGTTGTCTAATAGTGGAATCCCATTGAAAAAGGAAATTGTTATAGAGGTGTATAAAAGAAATGTTTGTTTAGACAGGCTAAATAGACTTCCTCATTTGCATCACAATAAAAAAACCTTGTGAACACAAAGACAGTTGTATTTTTTTATGGGGGTGGGGTTTAATGGTATATTGGAAATGGGAGGAAGTGGGGAGCTTCATGCAAGAAACACTGATGCTTTTGAACTAACAAACTAACTCTTTGTCTACTCTGCCTCATGTTTATCGATCGCTCCAAGGTATCAGGGAACAACTTAGTTGAGCCCAATAATGGTTTGAAATTACCAATAAACCCATTTTTCAAACTGAAACTTTCAACTGAGCAAGGCCCAAAATAACCACTTCTCATTTAGGTGCTTCAGCAGTGAAATGCCCGTTTACTCTTTGGTGACCGCTGCATGTCATTCAGAATAATCAGCATAACCACAAAGATTTACTCAGCTTTGCACAAGAATCATAAAACTGGTCCTGCCTATAGAAATCATCAAAATATATAGTAAGGGTTACTGAGTCTGTTTTGTTGCTATATTACATGTTATGTTAGATAATGCATTGTTGTTATATGGCATTACACTCCCTGGCATAGCTTATGCAACTTTCCATATAGGACAGTTTAGTATAGGCAGAGTCTTTGGAGAATCTTGTCAGTGCAGGTGCAATCTATATTTAGAGGGCATTATCATATTTCTGAAAACAGGTTTCTTCACTTGAGATAAACTTGACAAAAAACAAATTGTATGGTGTAGAGTTTTCAATGCACTGAGCTGAACATAGGCATAATATATATATATATATATATATATATATATATATATATATATATATATTATATATATATATATATATATATATATATATATATATATATATATATATATATATATTAGGGGTGTCACAATTCGATACATATCACAATACTGAACTGAAATATTATTGTGATACTCCAAGACAAACAGTATGGTAAAAGGTTAACAATGTACTGTTGATTAAAATGCTAAATTTGGTATTACATTGTGGGTGTAAATGAATAGACTTAGAGCTGGTTACCCAATGCACTGAACAATAGTGACACCAGAATAAAAATACTCATAATTCTGAAGCTGAAAATACAGAATTATTTTAGACAAATATGCTTGCACTCGGTCACTAGATATTTTAAAAATAATACTTTTTACTGATAAGACATTTGGCATTATCAGGACCCACAAATATTCCCATTGCATTATTATATATTATATCCAACATATACATAGTAGTTTAATGTAGTAGCCTACTACTGACACTAAAATTATGTAATAATGATGTTGAAAATGTATGCTATCACAGGAACAAATTACATTTTAAAATATTCACCTATTTGAAGTCGATATAGTCAGCAAAGTAAATTTTGAGAAAAATCGAGTAAAAGTTTTCTGAAGGTTAATGTTACACGTTTTACACATCACCAAGAGTTAACCAAATGTTCATTTAAGACATTACAGATACTGTTTGCGTGAATACTCGCCAAGACAGATATTTTCAAAATACTGTAATTCTGTGTATATCGGGATCGCACGCTGTCTGAGCCGTCTTTGTGCATACAACATACTGTTTTGACAATTTTTTGATTAAATAAATGCAGCCTTGGTGAGCATAACTTCTTTAAAAAAAAAAAAACATTAAAAAGTCTCATCAACCCCAAACCTTTGAATGATAGTGTAGTTAATAAAACTAGTATCAAGTGGCAAGTCAGTTTCCCAGTTAGGCTACTTAAAACAGCTTAAAAGCTGAAGTTTACCATTTCTGAGGCACTTACATTAACAGAATAAGCAAAAATATTTCTATTTCAAGAACACACCTCTTGTCTGCCATTGGCCAGACAAACAGATAGACCTACCCCAAACTCATGGCTTTGGTTGAGCCAATGATACAGAACAATAGACCATTGTTTTGATAGCACCTTGTTTAGTATTTAGGCTAAATTAAAGAACAAATTGCAATTATATTTATTTTTAAGCTAAGATCAAGTATTTTAGTAAACATTTTTTGTAAAAATATGTTTATGGTATAAGGCACATCATGCTGAGGAGAGATGATTGGTGGATTTATTGTTGTTGGGGCAGACTTCTTTCATTGAAATCCTGAAAGCTGTCTGATTTCAGTTACACTTCCTGACATTGAAACAGTAAGGTCTTGTGGTTTCTGAGAGTAGGACAACAGCTAGTCCAAAACAGAGCAGCTCGACTAACGGGAAGTGAGAAACAAAGAGGTGAAGAGACTGTTTATGAAGCAACACTGATACAATGGATTTAAACATGCTAGTTTGTTGAACAGGTTTTCAAGAACCTAATAGACAACCTTGCTCTCCAAACATCATTGTATTCAAGCAATTCTCGTGACAGTAGGACACTTGTGAGATACAGGTTAATTAGTGGAAGCCAGTGTACCTCAAACACATTATGTTTCCTTGGTACTGTATGGAAACAATAGGTGAGGTTGTGCATTGCATATGCATTGTAGATGCTAATCTTCAAGCACCTGGATTGAAGTGGGAATTGTGACTTCCAGGAAACAAACTATTCTAAGGGTTATTAGCAGTTGTAAAAACAAACAAAACCGTAAACATGCTCACTATTTGCGTTATAAACATGACACCTTTAATGACAATAGTTAAAAACAAGTTTAAAAAATTTAAGTCAACCACAAACTACTACAGATCACTACACCAACTTTATTTCTCCAGAGATCCCCAGCTGCCATCTGGCCAGCATTCCTCCCTCAAAACTACTTTTGTGCTTTCCTCTGTAGTGTGCTGGCGAAAGAGGCGTCTGGCACCCCTACAAGGGACACTAGGAAACGACAAAGACTGCTCATTTCAATGCATCTGTTTTTTCAGCGGCAACACTCACTTTAGCTAATATCTCCGGTGATTTAAAGCCCACAGGACCTTTAGAGGACTTGATCAAGTCAACAACAACCAAAGTTCATAAAAGTGAAACCGAAGAATTTGTATTTACAAAAATGAAGGAATATTTAGACATCAATGTCAAACCCTCTCGGGATTTTGAGAGAAACGTGGTACGTCAAGCAACACCAAACAATGCACAAGTGAAACTGTTTGTGTTGTGAATTCAGACACTTGAAGGGAACAATAGAGCTGAACTCTGGAAGACTAAGCATCTCCTTGGCAACGTCATGTGGCGCATAATGCAGCAGAATTCCAGGCACTTAACGCACACTTTTGGCACATGAGTTGGCTGAGAGCAGATGCACCGCAGCGCCCTTGGAAAGGGGTTAACCCCATCCCAGACACACTGTACAGGAGTGAAGGAGGCCCAAGTGGGCTTAATCCTTACAGAGGCCCAGCTTTTTGTCTGCTGTCCATTATTATTGATATGGCCCCTTCGCTTAGTGCCATCTGTGGGCTTTATACATCCGGCTGCCCGCTTTGTTCCTGGAGGAGCTGTTATTCAAAAGGGGTCCGTGTGCAAGAAACAGGTCGGCCCCTTCGGCGCTAAGGGGAGCTGTCCCATCTCGTCTCTCTGGGGGCCTACCCACCCTCTCTAGACCTCGTCGCGAGGCCACAACAGCCCGGCAGCTGCCACGCTGCTCCAAAGCCAGGCCCAGGACAAGGTGATGTGACAGGGGGGCCCAACCTGCCTAAATGATGCAGCTGGGTCAGCCATTAGAGGCAGGGTGCTCCTCATTGGGTAGTGGATGTTAGAGCCTGTGCCTGTTTATCCACGCAATAGGATTTGCGATGGAGCAGTTGAATAAACAACTGTGTAAATGTCGCGCTACTGAATAGAACAGCAGGGTTAAACTGAACATCCTGTGCAGTTAATGCTGATTCCTTATCCTCAGGGAACAGGCCAAGTCTGATTTGCATTGCAAAAAAATAATAAATATGGTATTGTAGAAAAAGCGACCAAGGAAGTATTTAAAAAGGAAAAAAACGACTTAAAAGTCGTCAGTTGAAGTTCAGCATATTCCCGTCACACTTTCCTGATTCAGGAAACCAGATTTGGAGCGAACCGTATGTTAAGATTTCAATCTTCCAGTGCGAAGTGAGCGCTGCAGCAGAGTATACAGCAATAATAATCCGGGCTAAAAATAGCCCCCCACAGACAGAGGCTCATATCAAAAGAGCTAGCTTAGTGCGCTTGATAAAAACATCATGTTAAAATCCTTCGCTACTCTATGATGTTCAATTCACTATAGTGCTCTGTAGTTTAATTGTGTCAGTTCAGGCTGCAAGGGTCAAAACATTTAAAAAATGAGAGTGAGTCCTTCTCTATGACTACAGACTGATATCACACTGTGTGTAATCTGGTTTCTTCGAAAGCATCATCAAACTGAACACTGGTGTACAATGTGGATAAGCCCCACACATACATGCTAACTTCAGTTTTTCCTCCACTCTTAAGGTGAGTTCCTGTATCCCAACTAGTACAACAATGTGCAAAGTTGCTGGTTTGACTCCCAGGGCCACTGGTAAAAATGTGTACCTTAAATGCACTGAATGTAAAGTCGCTTTGGATTTTATAGAAAATTATTAAAATACAGTTCAATACCGATAAGGCAATCATTATGTTCATGTCACAGCTGATAACCAATAAATAGCCTGTATTCTATATTATTTTGTCTAAATAAAACACTAAAAATTAAAATCAATAGTTTAAGTTCTACAAGTAAATTTTGGCATCTCAATATTAAACTAATTTATTATATAAACAATATTATATTATTTTGCTAAAGATGTATAAGTTATTAACTGATAGTATTTTTGAAGATTAACTTCAAGAGTTTAATAACAGCAAAGGTAATATTAATCTAAAAATAGAGGGAGGGAGCATGGAAAATATAAATGAAAGAATATATTATAGAATTAAAAAAAACACTCATATTAATGGTTATGGTACCACCTTATATTGTTCATACAAATATTTACTTGTGCCAGTATTCTTTTAATTACATTTTTATGCAATTCTCACTTTATTACAGTACATCCCAAAATTTCATCAAGAGTAGCTGCAACAACAAAGACGAAACTTAGAAATATGAATATGAAGAAGTATACAAACTGGATTTGGAAACGTTGTACAACTGGGGATGTTTTATTGTTCTTAATTTTAATAAGTCAGTATCAAACAAAAATTCACCCCATGTTCTAATCTAAATTGTTCCATGTTCACGCTATAGATCCTATTGTGAACAATACTGTACATCCATGTAAGTGTAACTTTTTTTTTAACCTCGTAATGTTTAATCAAAATGTCATAATCATCTTCTCTGATGACATATACAGGATTTCTCCAATTATTTAGTCCGCTTAAACCCCACCCCTTTTACAATTAACTGCCAAGCTCATGTTTAGATCTGCCCCCATCCAATCATTAACTGATAAATAGATCCCACCCTACTTTTTTCCTATTTCAATAACCCTTTTCATGCAGATGTACGTCACAATACAGGAGAAAAGATCTGTCGCTACTTAAATTTCATCATGACTTTTACCTCATCTTAAAGGGGAACTTGGCAACTCTAGCCATTTCTTTGCTGATTTTCACTTTTGTTGTCACGTTTTCTCAATCTCTCCCTACAGCTGTGGGGCGTATATTTCACAACACTGTCGTAAAAAAACTCACTTGCGGCACCCTCCTTCCCTTTTCTACGCTGCTCATGTGCATTTGTTATTATCGGAGCCATAAAGCAGTTTGTGTAGCAGTTCGTGTTTCTCACTCGTTCTCGTTCTTCCCATTTCCAACTTACTGGAACGTTAGTCCCCATGTTCCAAGGTTGGTTTTCCGCCTGGGAACGCTAGGGGGAGCAGAGAAAGTCACCATTTTCAACAGAACAGGTTATTTAACTATCCAAATGATTTCTAAATGGTTTTATTAAGTTGAAATAGTTGCCAAGTTCTCCTTTAAAGTGGAATTGTGAAAACACAATGACAAAAAAAGCACTTTTTCTGAAGAGACCGGCTGTAACTTTATTTTGCCATTCAAGCCCTTCAAGGAGAACAGCAATGGCCTATATTGGTTAATATTTCATGAGCGCTCCTCAAAATACTACCTGATGTCTAAGAACGCTGAGCTCGATGTTCCGATGTACTGTGATGCGTCTCAAATATACACAAACCCTTAAGGGACCTTGCAGGCTCTCTTGGAGCACTCTAGACTTTTAAGTCTACAGCAGAGCCTTAAGTATTCAGACAGCCTCCCGGCCAATGGAAACAACTGGAATAAGTATGAAAATGCTGGGACAAAAAAATTAGTCTGCTTGTGAAAAGAAAAAGAGTCAAAGAACATGACAATAAATGTGTGGCATGACCTATTTACTAGAACCATATAGGCTACGTTCACACTGTCAGTTTTTGGGACTGCCAACCGAATTTACTTACAGGTTTGAGTCTCAAAATGTCCCATTCAAACAGCAATTTACAGTAACGTCTCAAACTGTCTGCATGAAAGTGCAACAAGAGTCAAGCCCGTATTCTTTTACCAGAAACCATAGCGACAGTGACAAAAGTAATATCAAAGTTGGCGACATCCATAAAACAGAAAAGTCTTAAGTTCACCTAAAAATAAAACAATTACTCGCCCTCATGTCATTCCAACCTCATCTTCGGAATACAAATGAAGATATTTTGGATGAGATCCAAGAGCTTCGCCCCAGTGCAGCGCTTCCAGGTTCTACGTCAGAACGCCGGCTCATTATTGGCCGGCTCCTGCGTCAGCATCACACGCATGGGTCATGGTACTCACGTGAACAGCGTCAGAGACTGACACAGAAGAAAGTAGTTATTTTTGCACACAGAAAGGATTCTTGTCGCTTCAACACATTAAGGTTGATCCACTGTAGTCACATGGACTATTTTAACAATGTCTTTACTGCCTTTCTGGGCCTTGAAAGTGGTAATAACGAAGTCTATGGGGGGTCAAAAAACTCTCAGATTTCATCAAAAATATCGCTATTTGTGTTCCGAAGATGAACAAAGGTCTTATGGGTTTGGAACGACATGAGGGTGAGTGCTTAATGACAGAAATGTCATTTTTGGGTGAACTAACCCTTTAACACTTTTGATACGACAAGAGTCCAATCGAGTCACAAGTTCATTAACGGTATATTTCACCCAAAAATTTAAATTTGCTGTTAATTTACTTACTCTCAGGCCATCCACGATGTAGGCGTCTTTTTTTTTTTTTCTTCACTTGTACAGTTAAGAAGATTTTTAGCTTCTTAAGGTCCGAGGTCTGAGGTCCTGACTCTCTGTGGTCATTAAAAATCCCTACAGTCCTTCGAAAGAGTAGGGGTGTAACCTACTAATTTGCCAAATTTGCCCAGTGGCATCTGTCCGTCATGGCCTCCTAATCATCCCCATATATACTCATTGGCTTCATCACTGTGTCTCCTCTCCACCAATAAGCTGGTGTGTGGTGGATGTTCTGGCACAATATGGCTGCCGTCGCATCATCCTGCTGGATGCTGCACATTGGTGGTGATTAAGGAGATTCCCCCCTTCTATGTAAAGTGCTTTGAGTGCCAAGAAAAAGCGCTATATAAATGTTATGAATTATTATTATTATTATAATTACTATTATTATTAGCTGAAACCGTGGTCCTTGTTGATTCATATAATGCAAGTTAATGGCTACCATCACTTTGAGAGTTTGGAGCACGAGTTTTCCAGTCGCATAATGACGTATGCATCTACATAACGTATGAATCTAAAAACCTTAGATAAAACCACACATGAAAACCAGCAACACATGGTGATACGCGTCTGTGCACCACAGAGCGGCTCTCTCACACTGTATGATGTGACAAAACTAGTTGTCCAGTTCAGATCCGTTCACACAGCGCAGGTTTTCCGAGAATGAGTTTGCTGTGAGTCTTGAAAATGTACAGGTGTGGATACGGTTATAGAATCTGGTTGTCACTCCCGTAAATAACTGAACTGTGTGTGAATGTAAGGACTCAAATACAGGACTGACAACAGTATGCTGTTGCTGTGTGAACGTGGCCTTAGTTTTTGGTTTAAATACCGGTAACAATAACCTTGATGACAGTGTGATGCTAGAAGGGAAGTAATGAACATGGCTGAAACAAAGTCAGAATAAAGGCACATCTGGTGAATAACCTTCAGCGGCACAAGACGCGTGATAGAAAGTGACAGTGGATCGTACCACGCTGTGACTGTGAGAGGAGTGACACATCACCGAGCACGGCCCCTGCAGCCTGCTGGGATGGACACATGTTGTAGGGTCAAGTGACCTGAAAGTCCCAGTAGCTAATACTTCAAACATTAGCAGAAAATTCTACGGAAAATACTGAGATACACAGTTTTTCTAATCAGCTAATCAGGGAAGTATAGTTTTACTGTTACAATCTACAATCTTACAATCTATAAATCAAAATGGCATCTTAATTATTATAAGATAAATGTTTATTTTGAGTTAATAAACTCATTCAGCAGTACTATAAAGCAACACATACATACACAATATTTATCACATACATTAAAACTGTCTTGAGAAATAAGTAAAAGTAGAAAACAAATACTTTAAAAAGGCTTACATAGAAAATATCAAGGGTTTTCAGAGGATCAATGCATTAAAAACATCAATCATAAATGTTTTAATACAAATTATTTCATTATTTACTGTTACTCTGTCTGCACTACAGTAAGAGTGTATGAAGCATGTGTTCTGAGCATCCTGTTGAATGGCGCTGAATGCTAGACTACCTACAGGCATCAAGAGAGTCGGCTAAGTGCCTTTCATAGATGCCTCAGGTTTACAAACGTTAAAACCTGGAGGAATAAAACATCGAATGAAGATCTGTTTAAAATGACCAAATGTGAACCACTTTTCTCCCACCTAAAATTCATTCACCACAGATGGGCTGGACATGTCACCAGAATGCCCCCCTCCAGCAGCATTTTCTTGTTCCATTTCCAGGGATTCATTTTCGAATTCCACGCAATTCTGCACAGTGTACTCAAGGAGGGTGCACACACTGCTGGTAGACCCAAACTGAGGTATAAAGATGTCCTGAAAAGAGATCTGATAGATTTTTTTAGCATACCAAGTAACTCCCGGACCCAGGCAGCGCAAAACCAAGATAAATGGAGGGCTGATCTATACAGAGGAAAGGCCCAACAACCTCCAGCGGCTAAACATAAACTATGCTAGTCACTATATCTCTATATCCTATTGTCACCAGCATTGTCACTCGCAACAGAAGCATGACAAACAAGGATAACCCTAGTGGAGTACACAGTAAAAAAAAAACGTTGCTTGGAATATTTAAGTCATTTCAACTTAAATTATATTAAACTGACTTAAAAAAAAAAAAAGAGTTGAATCTTGTATGACTTAGAAAAAAGTTGAAAATTATTTTGTTTAAGCAATGTAAAAACATAAGTTGTCAACTTATTGATCATATAATTTTTTACAGTGAAAGGGTTAGTGTTCTGCATTAAGGGTTAGTACTCTGTTTTCATGGATTAACCAGCACCACTTACATATTACAGGGGTAAAAAAAAAAGAGTTTAAAATAAAATAGTAATAAAAATCTGCTTGAAAGCATTTCTGTTTCATTTCCAGGAACAGGAGGAAAACAGCTTCCTGATGGCTTTCACAATGAGTGCATTTCCTCTGCCCTCTCTCTTCATCATCTCACTCTCTCTTGTGCTTTTTCCTTCCTGCCAAGCAATTAGATCAGTGAAGTAGGAGGCGTGGCTCCCTCAGGCATTGCCCCATGGGATTTTGAGGTTTCACAGCTTAATGGAGTCTCTTCCTTCAGCCTAACCTCAGATGACTGCACATTTCTGGAAAGAGGGATTTCCCTGGAAAGCTTTTCAAGAGAGACTACGTCTGCTGGATCATTGAGAAGGTGAAGACAGGACGAAAGGATATGAGATGTCTTGCACCTGTCAGCAGTTTTAATCTTCCTAAATGCAAAAAACGGTGTGAAAAAGGTTGTGGGATGTTCATAACTTCAAATCACAATGTGCCAAGTGTTTAAATCAACAATCAGGAACCTTGCTTAAGGATGAATGCAAATATGTGGTCCATTATTTCAGATGTTCAAAGCATGGTGAGGCTGCGTTCACACAGCAGCAGAATGTGGTTATCTAGTTTGGTTATAAAATGACATTAATATGATCTTGTGCAAGTGAGGTGTTTATGATGATGATTATGACACCAACAACAAAAATCCCAGCAAAAGCAGTCCTCCTATTAATTGAGCAAATTAATAATAGCTATTTCTGAACAAACTTTGATTACTAAAGTTTATGACTCCTCAAGATTTTCAGGACTCGGAACCAAATTTTGAGAATGAGTTTGGTTGAATAGAACCAGAATTAACTCCTACAATTACTAAGCAGCAAGAGTTCCCTTTCGAGAGGTCTCTCCTATTGCGTAAGTAGCTTACGCTATGGGAAAACTCCTTTTCTCGAGAATATTGAAGTCTTTATGTAAAACGCATTGCAGCTGCACAGCTGACAGCAATGAACGAAGGAGCTCGGTCATTGGCTGTGCTGCGGCAACTTGCTCGAACCAATGACGGGGCGACTCTGAATGCGCGACAAATGAGCGCGCTTCGCGCCCGCGCGCGTCAGAGCCCGCCAAGATGGGCGTGGCCAAGAGCTATATACTGGGCGCCCCGTCATGAGAGTTCTTTAGATTTAATCTCCTTCAGCGAACACCTTTTTCGCTGGATCCTCCGGATTATTGAAGCTTCGCCGCCGTCGAAAAGCATACCAGCGGGATTGCTACGAGGACGTCGGCACCTTCAGCCGCCTTCGAACGCCATCCTACTGAGCCATCCGGCGTGCTACACACGCAAATATTTTACATCTGTTCGCCCCGCGACACTTGTAAAAGAGCAATTTTCTGAGGCGTTGTTTCAAATGCCTTCCTGCGCGTCGTGCAGAGACCTTCTCCCGGACGGGGATCGTCACATCATCTGCGCTCGCTGCCTGGGCCGGGACCACGCAGAAGCTCCTTTGACCAAGGGCGGATGCCCGGAATGTGATGACCTGGGTCACTCCACACTACGGGCTCGCCTCGCTGCTTTCGCCGTGAGCGAGCCCATCGCCGCCACCCCTCTGTTTGAGCCGCGCACTAAGAAAAAGCGCCGCTCACAGAGGCTTCCTGAACCTGAGCTCAGTGACGTCACGCCGAGCCAGTCTCCGCGTGCTTCACCGCCGCTCTTGCCTTCCCCACCGCTGGTTCAGTTCACCCAGCCGGACCCACACCCCTCTAGCAGAGCGGTGGGCCTTGTGACTTTCGGCGCGTCCGAGGACGACGGGGGAATGGATGACAGCTTGTCCATCGACGCTGCATCGGACGACTGGCCGGGCTCCACTCTCGACCCCGCCCCGTCGACGCTAGCTAGCACGAGCGGGGGCTCCACCATGGATACCGAGATTATCCGTGTCCTCTCTAAGGCCGTGGAAGACCTCGGGCTCGATTGGTCTTCTCCCGAAGAACCAACCCGGAGCCGACTGGATGAGTGGTTTCTGCAGGGGCGCCAGCAGGCCCCTCGGCAAAGGCCTTCTCCCTTCTTCCCGGAAGTTCACGACAAACTCAATAAGTCGTGGAAAGCCCCCCACTCTGCGCGCCTAAAGCCTTCTTTTTCTTCTTTGCTCTCCTCTGTGGACGGCGCGAAGGAAAGAGGCTACGAGGGAACGCCGCCCCTCGAGGAGGCCGTGGCCAATCATCTCTGCCCGCCCTCCACCACCGGATGGAAAGCCAAAGCTTCCCAACCCTCGAAGCCCTGCCGCACTACTTCTGCTCTCGCCGGTCGCGCCTACGCCGCCGCCGGCCAAGCTGCATCAGCGCTTCACTCAATGCCAGTACTTCAAGTGTTCCAAGCCAAGCTTCTCCGCTCTATGGACGAGTCTGGCCCCGAACCCGAAGCCTTTAGGGACCTACGCAGCGCAACTGATTTAGCTCTGCGAGCCACGAAGGCCACCGCCCAGTCTATTGGCCGTGCTATGGCTAATTTGACTGTTCTCGAGCGCCATCTGTGGTTAACTCTGACTGAGATGAAGGACGCGGATAAGGCGCCATTTCTCGACGCGCCTATCTCCACCAGCGGGCTGTTTGGACCGGCGGTTAAGGGTTTCGCCGAACGCTTCACTGAGGCCCAGAACGCTTCACAAGCTATGCGTCATTTCCTGCCCAAGCGCTCCAGCTCATCGCAGAGCAGACAGAGACCGCCACAGCCGCAGCGGGCTAGAACAGCTCCCACCGCCTCTCAGCCCGCGCCTCAGGCTGACGCTCGACGCCGCTCGCGCTCTCACAACCGCAAGCCGCCTTCTGAGCGACGGGGTCCTCGGCCCAAGATTGTGCTGAACCCTGAGCCTCGAAAGCCGTCCTAGCCACAAGAATGAGAGTGAGTGTGTGTCTCGCAAAAGCCGGACCACTCTCTCTGCAAAAGCTCAAACATTACCCAGTCCCCTTACAGGCGGCTGGATATGTCCATACAGCAGTCAATGGGCCAGTCACAGAGCTCGCTCACCTGCAAACAAACGCCGTTTTTACGGCGACGCACAGAAAACACAAAAAGAGTCTTTTTCTGCCTGTGTCACTAAGGGTTCACATGTCCACAAAGTGTGCATTCCCAGATACTGTCAAAACAGTGCCAAATTCATTCCCAGCTCAGGCTGCGCTCCCATGAATGTAGATCACGTGCCTATGGTCATGTACGCACCACTACACACAAGCACTGTTCACACAGTTATAAATTCATCCCCAGTAAAAGCGGGAAACATTATAAAAGTGACGCGTGTGCCTACCACTGTTTATGCACCCCCACTTATAAACACTGTCCTTACAGTGTCAAACACAACCCCAGCTCAGGCTGCGAGTTTTACAGACACACCGCGCGCTGTTGTAATCACACACGTGCCCATTCACTCAGCTGCTCAGCGCGCGCCCGCGCCTCTGAGAGCTACGAGCTCAGGCGATTCGCTGGCCGGGTCCCTACGTCACAGCGGCCCGCCCCTAGCCTGTATTCAGCCCATATCTGTACACGCAGCGGCATGGGAAAACATTCCAGGTATGCCGAAAGGGGTATTGAATATAGTAAAGCACGGATACTCGCTCCAGTTCGCTCGCAGACCACCACGTTTTACGACTGTGGTCGAGACGAAAGTGAGAAAGGAGTGTTCACATGTTCTACGCACCGAGGTGTGCAAACTAATAGAAAAGGGCGCTGTGGAAACTGTTTCCCCCTCTCTGAGCGAGGCAGGTTTTTACAGCCGCTATTTTCTCGTCCCGAAAAAGGATGGCGGTCTCCGCCCCATCCTAGATCTCAGACACCTGAACAAAGCACTAATGATTCGCTCGTTCAGAATGTTAACAACCAAGCATATCCTCGCGCAAGTACGCCCAGGAGATTGGTTTCTCTCAGTGGATCTGAAAGATGCTTACTTTCACATTCCAATAGCGCCTCATCACAGGCCGTTTCTGAGATTCGCTTTCGAGGGACAGTCATAAGACTGGACACAGTACTTCCGTTCGGCCTGTCCCTGGCTCCCCGTACATTCACGAAATGTATGGATGCAGCACTTTCCCCCCTAAGGCGAAGGGGAGTGCGAATACTGAATTATCTCGACGATTGGCTGGTTCTAGCTCAATCAGAAAGTCAGTTAATAACACACAGATCTTGGATTATCAGCCATTTAGAATGCCTGGGTCTAAGAATCAATTTTGCAAAAAGCATACTGTCTCCCAGCCAGAGGATTTCTTTCGTGGGAATAGTTCTAGACTCGATGCAAATGACAGCGCGTCTCTCATCAGAGCGCGCGCTCACCATCCGGCGCCTTGCAACATCATTCAGGGCGGGCGCGCGCGCCTCCGTCAAGCGGTTTCAGAGGATGCTCGGTCTCATGGCCTCAGCATCGGCCGTACTCCAGCTAGGATTGTTGCATATGCAACAATCATCTCATTGTCCTCCAACGCTGGCTCAAGAGCCGCATCCCTACTCACGCGTGGCGTTCGGGCCACTTTTTAATCAGAGCGAACCACGGCTGTATAAAAGCCCTGACACACTGGAAAGCCGGCGACTGGTACCAGTCAGGCGTGAGTCTGGGTGTGAACACAAGGAGAAAGATGATAACGACAGATGCCTCCAAAATAGGTTGGGGGGCCCTTTACGAGGGCAGGCCTGTCTCCGGCTTTTGGTCAAACCCGGAGAAGCGCCTACACATAAACTGTCTGGAAATGAAAGCGGTCGCTTTGGCTCTCAGAGCCCTGCTCCCACATCTAAAAAACGAACACGTCCTGGTCCGAACGGACAACATGACGGTAGTGTCGTACATAAATCACCAGGGTGGACTCAGGTCGATCTCCATGCATTCAATGGCCAGGAGACTAATTTTATGGTCCCAGCACAACTTGCGCTCGCTGAGAGCAGCGCATGTGCCAGGCGCCCTGAACCAGGGGGCAGACATGCTATCCAGAGACAAGATTCTCCCAGGAGAATGGGCTCTCAACCCGCTGACGATTCAGTGGTTATGGAAAACCTTTGGCAAAGCGGAGTTCGACCTCTTCGCCTCCAAGGAGAACGCGCACTGCTCTCTTTTCTTCACGAAAAGCACGGACGCGCTCGCCCAGAGCTGGCCGAGCCGCCCCTTATATGCCTTTCCCCCGATCGCGATGCTGCCACAGGTCATCAGTCGGGTCAGAGAGGAGAAAAACGCAGTGCTGCTGATAGCCCCACTCTGGAAGAACCAAACATGGTTTCCAGATCTGATGCAAATGCAATCTACACCACGGCCGATTCCACTGAGGCCAGACCTCCTCAGTCAGGCCAGCGGGATGATATTTCATCCCCGCCCCGATCTGTGGGCCCTTCATGCATGGCCCCTCAACGGGTTCCCAGGAACCTCACGAGCGGAGCACTAAATACCATCGCTGAGGCGCGGGCGCCCTCCACGAGACGCTTATATGCCCAGAAATGGAAAGTGTTCAGTGACTGGTGTAATGCCAAGGGCCTGAACCCTGTAACATGCGAGATTACGAACGTACTCGCTTTTCTACAAGGGCTTCTGGAGGCGGGCCGCACCCCCTCCGCGCTCAAAGTATATGTGGCGGCCATCACAGCGTCACACGACCCTGTAATGGAACGTCCATTGGGAAGAAACGACCGAATTATTAGTTTCCTAAGGGGCGCTAGGAGGATAAACCCTTCACGCCCCCCCTCAGTGCCGATCTGGGACCTAGCTACTGTCCTAGACGCTCTTAAAGGGCCCCCGTTCGAACCACTCCGAACAGTGCACCTTAAACAGCTCTAGCTATAACGCTGGCTTATGAAGCTAAGGGGCTTCTATGCCCCTGGGGAGTCAAAGCACACTCCACC
Organism: Gila orcuttii; assembly: GCA_026230005.1. Classification (NCBI taxonomy): domain Eukaryota; kingdom Metazoa; phylum Chordata; class Actinopteri; order Cypriniformes; family Leuciscidae; genus Gila; species Gila orcuttii. Next base: position 11,440,925 of record JAPDVR010000019.1, on the reverse strand, counting down.
AGGAGTGTGGCTTCTTCCTGGGCATGGTCATGTCACACTGAGCGCCTTCTAGCCGCTCTGTATTTTTTCCCGCATATAAGGCTCGCCTCTGCCGGCTAGTTGGATGATAACTTTGCTTTTCAGCTCAGGCACCTGCCTCTGGCTATCATAAGGCGAAGTTCAGCACGCACAGCGTTTTGCATGGTGTTCCCATAGCGTAAGCTACTTACGCAATAGGAGAGACCTCTCGAAAGGGAACGACTCGGTTACTAACGTAACCTCGGTTCCCTGAGAGGAGGGAACGAGTATTGCGTAAGCTGCCGTGCTTGTGCTTGGTTAGTTCGCTTCAGTCGTTTTAACCTAAAGAACTCTCATGACGGGGCGGCCAGTATATAGCTCTTGGCCACGCCCATCTTGGCGGGCTCTGACGCGCGCGGGCTCTGACGCTCATTGGTCGCGCATTCAGAGTCGCCCCGTCATTGGTTTGAGCAAGTTGCCGCAGCACAGCCAATGACCGAGCTCCTTCGTTCATTGCTGTCAGCTGTGCAGCTGCAATGCGTTTTACATAAAGACTTCAATATTCTCGAGAAAAGGAGTTTTCCCATAGCGTAAGCTACTTACGCAATACTCTTTCCCTCCTCTCAGGGAACCGAGGTTACGTTAGTAACCGAGTCGTTATTCTTAGTGAGGCTGGAGATAAATTTCAAATTGCAATTAATTCCAATAATTTTCATAAAAGGTATAAAATAAATATAATTTTTTATTCTAATTAATTCAATATTTTTATTATAATGTTTTTTTTAAAGACAGAATAAAAAGTCTTGATATTCATTTTTATCTGTCATCTATGGTCACAGGCATTCCTCACAGCTATTTTGAGAAAGGGATTGACTTCTGTTCCTGTTTTTACATCATACGTCAGTACAGCTGTCACTTACTGTGGAACTGTAGCCAATGAGTAAATGTAGTGTATATTGTCTTGATAGACTATCGTGTTACTGAAGACTTAGAGATGCACAAATGAAGCTGGCAGATGATAGCTATAAGTTCAGGTTGGGAAACACTCAAGAGCTCAAGCAGGTAAGGTGAGTGGAGCAGGTAAGCAGATCCTGGGCCGCAGGTTGGCCCGGGTCAACACTTCTCCTCCATCACATGCCTCACACTCACATGAGAGTTTGTCCAAGTAAAGGACTCCCTTCAACCACTCTCAAATACAACAACGTGAGCTGTGCTAAGAGCTTCTCATCTGCCATTCAGTTTTGCCATCACAGTAATAAATTACATTAAAATAGAAAACAGTTATTTTAAATTATAATTATGTTTCACAATACTAGGGAAACATAAGGGACTTGAGTCGAAAACGTTAAAAAAACCTTATCGACCCCAAACTTAACGATAGTGTACGAACCATTGTACATTACAGTCGGCCACTAACATTTATGCTGTTTAATGGTAAAATATTAGTGACTACATGGAAAAAAAAAATTCTGTGGAAGTATAGCTTAGTAAGAGTAGAGTCCCAAAGCTCTATATTGAGCGTGTGGTGCCACGGTTGCCAGGGGTCAATAAGGAACAGGCTGAACATTCGCTGCCCTCTAAATCAGAGCAGGACAGCTACTGACGTAAATGGTTGGGCACAGGGAATTCAGCATTAGCCTGAGTCCATAGTACCTAAAGAAGGCCTTTCAGTGACTGCAGCGTTTAGACACTAGCATGTAGTTGAGTGTTTGTGCAAGACCAGACACAGGACTCCACTGCTCATTTAACCTGAGACAACACAGCTGGAGCCCCCTGACTTAAAGCTGAATAATATGGCACACTTAGGTTATTCAGAGACCTACAGGCTTACTTATGTTTGTATATTTGCGGTGGGGATGGGAGAGAAAGTATATATATATATATATATATGTATATGTATATGTATATATATATATATATATATATATATATATGAGAGGCAGGCACCTGAGCCACTACAAGCTCTACTGAAAACAGAAACCCACAGACATTAAGCATCACACTATATTTTTTAAGGAATAATCAGTTTTTCTTGCATGTTTTAATTTTAACAGTAAAGCGCTGCTGTGCAGCCGTTTGTTTGACAAAAAAAAAGTTTAATTTCATATGATTAAAAGATAAATTGAAATTCATGTTTTATGCTTTCATTTGTTTGCCAGAAAAAATTAAATACACAACACAGATTTTCTGAAAAAACAAAAACAAAACATTTCATAAAAATATATTAATAAATGTTGTCTTTATGAATTTGGTTAATTAGACATGTTTTTTGATTATTAAAATATAATTAAACCATTAAAATGGAATACAGAAAACAGCATTTGGTACAAAATAAAACGAAATTTGAGGAAAAAAGTCAAACGGATTTCATAGGGCCCTAAAAAAGTAATTTGTCAAACTTTTAATAAATTGTTGTTAAAATTGTATAAAAGTTTCATGATTTAAATGAACTAGACAAGCTTTTTGATTACTGATATGTAATTTAACCTTTAAAATGGAGTCCAAAAGAAATTAAAACTGAAAAAAAATATTCTATTCAAATTTAAATGGAAAAAACGGAATTTGGAAAAAAAATTACGGAATTTGGGGAAAAATAAAACGCATTTCATATAAATATATTTAACAACCAAAATGTTGTCAGAGATACAGCTAGACGAGTAGTGTGCGTGCTGCCACAATTCACACTCATTTCAAGATCCCATTTCCTCCTCTTTCCCCTATTTCTGTCAATAAAATGCCAAAAAGGCCAGAAATACATACATAAAATGACTCAGATGTGTTCTTCTTCCTGCATCTTAACGAAGACCAATCAAGCCAATTGCAATGTGCAACAGCCTCCAAGAGACAGAGAGAAACCTGGCCACCTGGCCAAACATGTCCCACTAGATCAGTGCTAAGGTTATCAACTTGTAACATGTATCTGCAGACCAGCAAGTGCCGTAAATTTGACAGGTCCCTCAATCTCTAATGACCCTGTATGAGTGCTCCCGAACAGCAGCCACCAGGCCAACGCCGTGATGAATGTGTGTGCGGCCTGAGCTCTTGTTTTGAGTCGAGCTGCCTGCAGTGGCTAAAGCCTGCTAGCAGGGCCTGTCCTTGTACCTCTAGTCATCACTTTAGCTGGTGCGTAAACAAGTTGACAGGCATGGCCAGTGGGCCATGCTGGACACCCATGGCCTGCTGAAACACACAAACACACACACACACACACACACACACACATCAACAGCCGCTGATTCCGTCCTTCCGGATGGTGGCAGCAGCAGCAACAGCCCTATCGATATATGAGCTCCATGTTGTCTGCATGCTGATATGAGGACCTGCCTGTCCCAGCGTCGCTCTTTACAGAGGATATCTTCCCGCCACAGTAATGGGCCAGTAAACTTTTAGTGCTCTGGTGATTTAAATTTAAAGTGTATTCTTTTATAAGGGTGAGAGCCGGCAAAGTAAGGAGGGATGGTGAGCAGATCCTCCCCTGCAAATTTTATACCAGATGCTTCCAGCTCTTCTTGTGCCATCTAAATTCTATTTGCTGGCCAGGACTGGAATAGAAATTGCACTGTGGGTAAGAGGAGATGAAGGTAATTTAATGTGAGGGTAATGGTGATGGTCACAGCAGCCACCCAGGCAACTGAAGGTTGCGGCTGGGATGATGTGCATTTTCTTTTTTTTGGGGGGGAGGGGGGGCTGTGTGAGCGCAAAGAAGTGAGCTAAAGGACAAGCAGAAAAAACAAACTCACACACACTATGGTTGAACGATCTGATATTGCGATTTATTTTTTCCAGATATTTCGTCAAACTTTTTTTCCGTAAAAACTCTGACTAAATTTAACTGGCAGTTCAGCTCAACATGAAAATTATTTACTCACCCTCATGTCATTACAAAAGTTATTCATGGATAATTTCCCCTCTGCCAAAGATTAAAGAGATTGTTCATCCAAAACTACAGATGTTAAGGAATGTCTCGTACGTCAAAGGGTACGTTTACACAATGATGTACTAAAAATGTAAAAGTTTTTCTTTTATAAACATGTTATGATATAGAAATATATAGACATTTTGTCCAATATTAATAGCTGATAGTTTTTTTTATATTATTATGACTGATAACCAACATTATTTATGTATGCATGCATGTATTAATTCATTTATTTATAATTGTGAAAAAAATGAATGTTGTACAAAGAGTGAATGACGAGTTAACCAAAAATTAATACTAAGGTTAAAGCAAACCATGAGTTTGCAGATATTGTCCCCGACCCCTACCAGACAGACAGGACAAAAAATTATTTATCAACAATGATTCAGTCCTGATTAAAGCTAGCCTTATTTAGAGGCCAGATAATACCACTGGAAATTTAACACTGCATCTAGTCTTTACATGTGACAGTTACTCTGATCATCTACCAGAAGAGCACAGTAAAAAAATCAAACTCAATCATATGTGTGGTGGATGACTAATAATAAAACTAGTGAAGAATTGTAGCGTGGAGAAAAGTCAGCAGCCATCTTGGCACACATGAACCGTCATGAGCATATGAAGACTGACGTATTCAGTAAGACAAACAGTGGTCAAGAGCTCGGAGAAGCTGTTATCTGCTTACTAGTCATCTGCTTACCCTTACTAGTCGTGAGCTCCTAACACCATTAGCCTTTTGCTCTCCGAGACCTCTGCGGTCCTTACAAGGTAATGAGGGAATCCTCCTCTTTCAGGACACAGACATTACCACAAGCGGAGCACGAACCCTTGGTAGACGGCTGACCCTGAGAGGTGTGTAAAAAAACAAAGAGATCAGGCTAAGAGGCTTGCCTGCTGCTTCTGAAGCGCCAGTACAGCCAGTGAATGCTTCACAATGGAAAGGATACAGTATGTGCTTTCACTATACCAAACTGCAATTCTTTTTTTATCTCATCCTTAAAACTGACAGTCCACACTGTCATTGTGCAAGAAATTGGATCTGTTCAGAGAGTGGGGTCAATGTCTGGTAAATCTGCGTCTTAATACAAACATACAAGTGTCAGATGCACAATTATAATGTTCTTGTTATAATTTTATAGCCTATATGACAGACTTTTTTTCTTTTTTGGAAGTGATTCCCATCATATTCAAAGCAGTTCAAAACCATCACCAGCATCTGAAGTGTCTCAGCTGAAGGAAATAATCCATTATTTATCGGCTTTAATATATCGGACAAAGTTTCTTATCGGGCCGATAACAATAATTAAAAAAAATTATCATATATTAGCCGATACCACTATAGTGTCCGATATATTGTGCATCCCACGGCCAGCAGCCATATCACCCTGTAGCCCAAGACTGGTTGCCTACTGAAGCTAAGCAGGGTTGAGCCTGGTTAGTACCTGGATGGGAGACCTCCTGAGAAAACTGGGTTTCTGCTGGAAGAGGTGTTAGTGAGGCCAGTGGGGGGTGCTCACCCTGTGGTCTGTGTGGGTCCTAACGCCCAGGTATAGTGATTGGCACACTATACTGTCGAAGAGTATGAGACGTTAAACCGAGGTCCTGACTCTCTGTGGTCACAAAAAAATCTCAGGATATCCTTCGAAACGAGTAGGGGTGTAACCCCTAAATAAATCAAGGTCTTTTAAATGTAAAGATAACCAGCTGTAATATTTAGGCCATGCTTTTCACTGGATCATTCACAAAAGAAAGAATAGAAAAGTGTTGAAGAAGTGGTGACTGTCTCCACAGTTGAAAATGAGTCACCCTTTCAACAATGGCTGTAGTTGGTAAAACACTGCACTGAATCCTTTCCTCCGGATGTGAGTGTGTATAGCTATACTATGTGTGTGTGCTATTGACTACAAAACCCCCAGTGTCTGCAGCCTTGGCACAAGCTGTGTGTGTGCGGTGGCCGGTGGGCTCACATGTCTCATGTACATGCAAGACTTGATGTATCAATGTGATTGTAAGCAAGCAGCCACACATGAGGAAGAGTAGCAATGATAATGCAGGAAAAAAGGAAATGCAAAGAGGAAAGAAGATGTGCTTTGACAGGTGATGCAGCTGAGAGGAGAGGGTGACACGGAGACAGTGGAGGGGTGATTGATATCGCAGTGTTCGGCGCCGGCTCCGGCAGCAGCAGAACTGAACCCACTGAACTCTCTGCAGCCCAGACTGGAGTCAGTGGCTGCCTGCACTCACTCCCCTTCACTCTGAAACACACACACACACACAGAGCACCATTCACAAGCAACCACTGACACGTGTAATTATGCGCAATAAAGTCCCAATCTCCAGCTTTAGGGGGTTTGTCTGTTTATACTGAGGCAATGTAAGAAACGCTTGCCAAATATATTTTGCATGTTTTTATTAATCATGTGGAGACACGACGGCTGACTGCTGTCAAATACACTCTTGATGATAACAGGAATGCTTAATGTCATCTTACCTGTCGAGAACCTTTTCCAGATCACGCTTTAACCCCAAAATAAGAAATTATAGTTAGCATAAAGAAAATGAAGTAATTATGAATGTAAATGAAGATTTTGTGAGACAATTAAGCATAATTTCAAATCTTAAATTCTCAATTGCATAATACACCATATGCAGATGTTTAAAGTGCCAAATGCAATTTTAAAAATATGACTAATACAATTATTTCATTTTTTAAATACGGTCATAAGAATTTTGTGAGGAAATGTGCTTAATTATAATGAAAATAATGTCACAATGGAAAAACTCTTAATTCATTTTTTATATTAATATCTTTTTTATTATGTTGAAGTGAAACCTGACATGCATGTTCTTTAAAGCATTTGTGAAATACATTTTCTTTCATTGCAATGTTATTTAAACATTGATCAACACACATCAAATATAGTAAACACAAAGTTTAGTTGCACTTGCTTGATGCATGAGAACAAACCTAATTAGTTCATTCAGAGGCTCAAACTTCCTCTTGGTGCCTGAGAACTGGTTCTCGTCAAGCAACCACATTTGGTATTCCATTTACCCTATTTGATGAGCTCTAGGTTATCAATATTTATATGTGAATAAAAGCCTAAATTAAATCTGTTTATCATATAAAGTGATCAAGTCTCTTGAAGACTTGGATTAAACCGCTCGATTCATATGGATTCATTTGTTCTTTTGAAGATGAACAAAAGTCTTATGGTTTCCGAACGACGAGGGTGAGTAAATGATAACAGAATTTCCATTTTTGGGTGACCTTTAAAACGAGTTATATGTATATTAAAAAAACTACAGGTGTCAACTACTTCTACAAACTATATATGTGTTATGTCTAACAGCATCCATACCAGCAAGGCAATAATGGGGACAATTTTAAAATACAAACTAGACGCACTGTGAATGGCCACAAGACTATACATTTTACTGCTCAAATGACATAGCCTACATTTTGATATGAAAGATTTAATATAAATCAATTTAATACAAAGCAGAACCAGACAGATTTCTTGCTACATAGACCTCCACTATAAATGCATTATTTTCAACACGATTTTTGTTTTTACATATCATACATATTTACATATAAGTCCAGATTATTGCCTGTCATAACAGAACGCAATTTGTTATGAATGCAGAACAGGTTTAAGGACCTTAATAGTTAAGTTCACAATTCATGTTGATGCGCTTGAGGAAACCTTGAGTCAAATCTTAATCCCAAATATGATCTGGTCTACCCTCAAAAGCCTCCTCAGTCTGACTCGTGGTGCAATTTCACATAAAAGATTGATCCAACTCTAAATAAAGAAAAGGGAAGCTAGGAAGATGCTCCAGAGTGTCAACACTGAGGTGACTGGCTGTCTGGCTGGGGATCCGTTGCAAGGGGTAAGATGATCACTTGCAGTCAGAGGGATGTGTGTGAGTGTATGCTACTGGCATCACCAATGAGCAGCTCTGTCATGCTTTCCCAATTTTCCTAATGGGCTTGGGCTCATTACAGAGTTATGAGAAACACAACCCTCCGATTAACAGCACAGGAGAAAGCCCCACACAAGTGGACAGAGGAAATTTAAGACAAACACCCACTTACGTGAGCACACAAATACACATTTACTGATCCCTACAAACATCAAACTTGAGATGGATGCCAATGCATCCAACAATCAATGTTTATTTGACAGTCATGCATCTGCTCGTCTTACTTCAAAGATTCTTCGTCTTGTAATTTACAGTTTCTTCTGTCACTTTTGAGAAGAGAGTACATAGATGACAGGAAATGATGCTCTGCAAAATATCTTTTTTTTTTTTTTTATCTGAATTTGTCTTGTTTTCCATTAAAAATACCTAAACATCCTTAAAACTGGATATAGATGGTTTTAACTTGCTTTTTGTATATTTATGCTTAGTTACAACAGGGGGAAAAAACTATTAGCAAATGATTAAAACGGAATTACTGTACAATAAACTTTCATTCAAGATATTTTCTGAGAACAAGTATTTTTTTAATTCCTTTAGCAGTTGTGCATCTCATAAATCAGTCTTATTTTAGTATTATTTAAATACTACTATAGCATGAATTAATATTTTGTATATTTTGCATTTATTTTTTATTTTATTTTTGCATTTTTATTTTTTATCTGAAGGTCAGCGACCATCGCTTTACAAACGAAGATATGCCTCCTAAACTCGATTTTCACCCTGATGGCAATCTACGCTACTGAGTCGTGGAAGTCGTCCAAAGCGATCACTAAACGGCTGAACGTGTTCCAACAAAGATGCAGAACTTAAAAATGTACATTCATGACCGAATCTCCAACGAAGTAGTTCAGCGCCTCATGACCTTTGGCCAACATCATCACCGAACGCCGCTTCCGGTTCACAGGCCACATACTATGCCAACCACTGGACCGCTTACCATACTGAAGGCCACCATACCGTGGACGCCTGCCCAGGGGAAACGGAAGCAAGTCTGGCGCCGCTCATGATGATTTACGTGCTGTCTGCCTATCAAGTCGGCACTGCCGATTGAGTTCGTTGGAGATCGCTTGGTGCCTGATGTGCCAGCCGGCAAGGGAGGAACTAAGTGCTAAGTAAGATATCTGAAATCAACCCGAACAAACACACCCCTTTCTTCATTGCTTTGCACCCAAAATACATGAACAAGCTATGTAAGAGTCTCTTTATCATTTATCATTCCACATGTTTTCTGGGAGAAGTCACAGGCTAATTGAGCCCACCTTGGACATGGGCATTAGCATCAGTACTTAATCCAAAGCGTAGACATAAATGTACAGGTTTGATCTTGATGAAAACTTGCAATAAATAACTAAGTGGGATTAACTGAAAATCTGAATAGTGTTTATAGTCATCGAATGAACTGTGCACTGCATAATGAACAAACAAATGTGAAATTTCGAACATCACTTTTGGCGCATAATGGAGACGGACCAGGGGCCAGATTAACTAAACAGGGCAAATTAGCTGAGAGCTTAATTCCAAAAAACCACCAATGGGAGTGGAAAGTTCTGCGCGTGATCTACTGACGACACGCAAATGAAAGAACACAGACGCTGAAATCCGGATAATTTCCATAATGACCAACATTTAAATTTATTCATTTAGCAGACGCTTTTATCCAAATCGACTTACAAATGAGAACAATAGAAGCAGTGAAACTAACAATAGGACAACAATATGCAAGTATGAACCTTCCCAGTTTAATCTAACGCAGTACATGTACTTTTTTTTTTTTTAAGATAATAGATATAGAATCGAAGATAAAGTGTTAGTATTAATGGATCCGGTGTTCCCGCAACGCAATCTACCAGGTAGCGTCTGGTTTAAGAGGTTTTTTGGGTGGTAAATAATGGCGCAAACACCGGTAAATTGACGAGCGCAAACCATAGTAAATCACCTTGCATGATTCATTTAAAAACTGAAAGGGAAACTCCTACAAATGCATATGCAATTTGGTCAGCCGTGAAAATAACTGTGTCAATGCCTTTTCAGTGTACATTTTTCACTGCGTGTCTTTAGTAAATCCTGACAGTAGTTTTTTACGCCAAAAGAAGGTTTGCGCTGGTGCAAGCTGTTAGTAAATCTGGCCCCAGGTCTAAATCTCAATCCAGCTAATTTCCATTATGACACAACAACACTTGGATCCAGGGTTTGTTAGAGACAGTCTAGTACAGTCTCCCTCCATCACACATTCTTGGAATGCAGATGTGCTGCTGGAATTCTGAAAGGCTGATCTGTGATTGGTCCGGATTGCTCCTGCCTAAACATACGCATACTCCGCAGGCACTCCTAAATTCTCAGAAGCATGCACACGTTCACACGCCCCGTGCATCGCTGCCTCATCACTAAAACATGCGAGATGTGATACAGTCAGATAGATCACCGCAGGGCTTGGAAAAACGTTACCAAACTCAGTTCGCAATTTTATCTCCCCTCTCCTTCTCTCTTTGCTTTAGAACCACCATATCAGGACCATAAATAGAGTCCTCTAGCACCCTCAGTTCCTGCTTTAAAGCCACGGTTTACCTAAAAAAAAAATTCTGCCTTCATGTTGTTCCAAACCTGACTTTTGTTCCTTTGTGGAGCACAAAGTGCGATGTGGAAAACTGAAGGCAGGATCTTTATGCTGCTCTTCTCCATAGAATGAAAGTGAATGACTATAAGGGGCTGTCAAGCTCAAAAAATGACAAAAACACCATAAAAGTAGTTCATACGGTTTAATTTATTCTGTCTCCTAAAGACTGACAATTTTGACTGAAAACAAAAACAAATTTTAAGTCATTACTCACTGAAAATCTTTCCCTCTGCTGAAGCTCTTAAATCTCATAATTTCAATTTGCAAATTCAAATTTTGATAACTGCAATTCTTACTCACTGAAAATCTTCCCCTCTGCTGAAGCGCTTAAATCTCATTAAAACTCTATTTCAATTTGCAAATTCAAATTTTGACAATTGCAATTTGTTACAATTTAAGACATAAAAGAATCAATGATGTTCAACATTACTGATGGCATAACTCTTAATATTTTATTTGAAAGTGAATGCGATTTAAGAGCTTTGTCATAAATAATTTTTACAGAAAACCAGTTTCCAGAGTTTTTACAGAACTAGGGAAAACTGCATTTTCCTATCACGGACCCTGGGCATGGAATAATTTGCAAAAAGATCTAAAACTAGACAAATTGGTGTCTATTGGTGAATTTAAAGGCATCATAAAGGCAGTGGTAATGAAGGATTGTGATTGTTTTTGTTGAGAGGATACTATGTTCTAATTTATATATAAATATATATATATATATTTTTTTTGTATTTTAAAATGTTGTCTTACTGAATGGCTGCTACCTTGGACAGGACTCTCTTGTAAAAGAGATTTTAATCTCAATGAGACTTCCTGGTAAAATAAAGGTAAATAAAAAAATTAAAAACAAAAAAAAAGATAATTTCTAAAAAAACTAAAAAAGGTATTTCCTCAAAAAAACAAAAAAAATCTGTTTTTCTTCATAAAAAGTTATAAACTTCAGAAGACTTGGAAAATGTAGCCCTGAAGACAACTTTTATTGTCATTTTCTGAGTTTGACGGTCCCTGATCACCATTCACTTTCATTGTATGGAAGGAACAGAGTGAAAACTTTTGGGTGAATCATCTCTTTAAACCTCAAACTTTCTTTAAAGAAAACCAAGCACTGACAGCCTAAACCACTTCATCCTTTTCTGTTTTTTTCCCTCTATCTGCCTTTCCTTACCTCAAGGTCTCGTTCTCTCTCTCTCTCTGGGCTGGGTCTCGGCACGATTCAGAAAGATGACTAACTCTGCAGTCAGTCAGTCAGTTGAAGGCATGCAGTGAGTCAGCCTGTGACCCCCAGCCTGCTGCTACAACACCGCCTGACCCCCAGAGTCATCATCCCCTCTCTGAGCACGTCACCCTGTCCTTGTTCTCAAACACACACACACACAATTATACAATAACCAGAAAAACAACCACACACAAAAGCCACTGAGTCGTGACTGAGGGGGCTGCAGTATTTTCTTCATACGTGCTGACGCTAGGCTGAAAGGCACACTGGCAGGAGAGTGGAAAAGGCAGATGTTAGCGTGTGAGAGTGCATGTTGGAGACTGTGCAGGTGCGCCTCCTTTAAAGGAGAAGGCAGATCTGTTTGGGTATGAGGAGGCTTTTCCCCTCACCGCTAAGAGGGAAGTGGGAGGACTTTAGACGGATGACTGTGTAAAGCTAATGTGAAATTAAAAAGCATCAAGATGATACAGGAGCTGCTCATGATAATTTATAGTTCTCAGACTCCATTTGGCACTTGTTAGAAAACAAAGCTTGAAGGGAGGCACATTTCATCAAAAAAACTGTACAACACAAGTAAATAACCATTTTAAAGCTGAATAATTTACAGAGTAAGCTCACATCCAACCACCAACTGTTTATTTTTAGGGTTTATCTCCTAATTTTTATCTTTGTATGTCATTGTGTTTTGGATTGTTTGGAATTGAATTTAAATATTTTCTGTTCTATTTTTGGGTCCAGCAAGATTAATTCACAGGTGTAACACTGACTGACCTGTTCTCTATAGTGCTGTGTAATTGGTTGGATCCTAATTGGTGGGTGATAGATTATCTTATCTACTTTATTGGCTGAATCTTATGATTGTTTTTTTTTTTTTTTTTTTGAATAGTTGCTCTTCAACTTGCTCTCAAACTTTCTTAAAGTGGTCATGAAATTAAAATTGCGACTTTTCTTCCCTATTGTAACACACTCTAGAATGAGAAATAAAAATGTAAGCAGAGACTTGATTTTGTCTACCAGGAATTGATTGATTGGTTGGAACTCGTCTAGACATTGGACAACCATATTGTCCAGACCTTGAACCGGTCTAAACATCAGAAACGTCTAAGCCAGGGGAGGGTTAATGCTTATTATTAACAATTTCAAGGGCACACATTTAAAAAAGAAATAATAATAACAACATTATAACAGCTAATAGATAAATCATTTAATAAATACAGAAAAATTCCACAAAAAATAATTGCCATATTATTTCCATATATTGCAAATAAGAGTTTTTGATTTCATAGTGACTTTATTCCTGATGAAAAGCCTATGTGCCGAAACAGTTTTGACTGTTTAGATCTTTCTTACTTAAGTAGCACCAAACTCACTATCTAAAAACATTTATTTTCCCTGAAATTTGTCATCTCATAAGTCATGATTTAGTTTTACATGGCCATTTTCCAAACTACTTGCAAATTACTGACCCTGTGAATGAAACAGGACATTTTTTCTACTGTACTATACTATACCTAGTAAGTCTACAATATATAAAATTATATTTATTATTGGCTAATCTAAATCACACAAAAGCGCTGATTACACCGCCATTCAAAAGGGAGGGTCGCGTTGCACAATTACTTTTAAAATTGGGTGATCATGTATTAATATACACATGGTTGTGTCCTCAACACCACGACTGCAGCTTACATCATGTCCTAACCAGCTGTGAAGAGTTAAGTATCCAGAAACAATGTTCTGTACATGCTAAAATAGAAAATGCTGAGTAATGAAACAAGTAAACCCAGAATAAATGTCATGTTTATATCTAATGTTTAATATGGAATATACTGTATGTAAAGGTTCTCTGTTTGTTCATGTTGACTTGAATGAGGATGCTCCTGTACCAGCTGATATGTACTTCCACTGCAGTCTGAGATGATCTGGGGTGCACTGAGATGCACTTTACATACTGAGAGAGAGAGATGGGACAGGAAGGAGATGATGAGGAATGGCCGCAGTGGTCATATGAGAGCAGGAGATTGCTGGGTATGAAAAAAGGAGCAGGAAGTGAAGGATATAACAGTCAGCAAGGTCAGAGTTTTGTGTGTGTGTATTGTAAGTAATCCATATGCTTGTGTGAGAGAGTGAATGAACGAGTGCATCACTGGTCATGTGAGCATGCTGGAGAGAGCGAACGAGCTTCATTCATGTGCCTGTATCCTTTCCTCAGAACAGAGTGTTCCAGCGGTCCTGCGGGACAGAGCAGCGCACCATGTGACTCCTCTGCGCAGCTCTTCGGCTATGGAGCCTGACAGCTAACCTCCACCACAAACAAACACACACACTGTGCAGACATCCAAAGCATTTTTATCAACAGGTCTGCTTGCAATCAGTGCTAATTTACCGCAGACCAGCGATCTGGAAATCAAAACTGCATCAAACTAAATACATGTAAATAAAACTTCATGCTATTTAGTTCCATGACATTCCAGCATGTTGCGTTTTGCTTGATTTTGTTGAAGTAACCTCAGAACAATCAAACGTTGGCAGGCGCATTAAACAAGCTGCGGTCAGTGATGAGGGGAATGTTTAGACAATGTGCTTTGAGAGGGGGGCGATGTAAGAAGCTGGCCCTTTTCTTTGTGATCCATTCATTAGTGGAGTAAACAGGATATGATGTCACCCTTTTGGCTACCCTCGCCTCACACACAGCCCTTTTTTTTCTAAGAAGTCACAGCTCAGAAGATGGGTGGGGGGGGGCAAAACTTGTACTGCGACACAGGTGCTCTAAAGAGGGAGGGAGGGAGAGAGAGAGGGGGGGAGAGAGGGAGAGAGAGAGAGAGAGAGAGAGAGAGAGAGAGGGAGAGAGAGAGAGGGAGAGAGGGAGAGAGAGAGGGAGAGAGAGAGAGGGACAGAGAGAGAGAAAGAGAGATGATGAGACCGAGAGAGACAGCAGCAAAATGGAAAAGTAAAAGTACAACAGGACACAGACAGAGAGGGGGGGAAAGACAGTAAAAGCTATTATGGAAACAGAAAGTGGCAGAGACAAAGTGGAAAAAGGAGAGGAAAAGAGGAGGGTGATTGGGGTCATCCTGGTCGCCAGCCAAGACAAACAGAATGAAGCCAGTTTCCCATGCACTTCACACACACAATCGCTAATAAACACTAACCTCTCCATCCTCAAGCCCAGCCCAGGCTGCACACACTGGAGGGAATTTTAAAATCTGACTCAACGTGGCTACAGCACATGACTACACAAACACACCACTCACAATCAATTATAAGGGTTCCCACAGTTTTTGACTGGTTAATTTTTGACCATTGACCTTTAAAGTGGAAAAAAATAAACTGTTGGGATGAATTTCCAAATAAATACTAGATAATGGCCTTTTGAATTACTCAGTGTTGTTAATGTTACCTAAAACAAAAACTATTAAAAACCCTTATACTAATTATAATAAAGTTAGATATTAAATGAGAAATGTAAGCTTAAAAATATTAAAGGGGCCATGACATATTTTTATTATTTTACTGTATTCCTTGAGGTTCACTTCTAATGTTAACAAAGTTTTTTTGCACACAAAAAACAAACAAATATATATACACACACGTGTAGAAATGTATATATTTCCACCTTCATTTTTCTGACCCTGTCTAAAATGATCAATTTTTAAAGGGCAGCTCCTTTTAGGCTTGTCAGTGAACGGCCACTGTTATGATTGGCTAACGTCATAACAGTACCAACAATTGCTATTGCACGTGAATTAGTGTTTTGAAACCATTACCCATGTAAACCCATCATATACAGAAAAAGCATTATGAAATAATTTACTTGCATGTTTGTAATGTAGCTGGCTGGTTCATTCAATACAGTTGTCTGCTTCATCTTTCAACAAAAGTGTCATTGCAAACTCTACATTATACTTTGCCTTGTTTATAAAACAAAATGCTCCGATATAATCCGCTTGTTTTGCGTGGAGTATGTCAGAAACTGAACGCGCATCTGTATACTATATCCGGTGTAGACAGCGTCAGTGATTATAATAGGTTGTATTTGCTTTTGAAGTTACACGACGCGTCACTCACAAACAGTGTGCAAATGTCAGACGTTTAGTGACTGAATGCCAGTGGGCGGGGCCTATGGTGCAATGATGTATAATTATTCGTCAAATATATTTGCCTGTGTGACGTCACAGATCCCACAATATGAAAACGAGACATTTTTTTAAAATTAAATAAAAGCTTTGTTTATAATTAGAAGGATGTTCTAAGCTATGAAACTTGGAGGATGTTGCAATGGTACAAAGTCTTCTTACATGTTTAAAGATATTTTTTATTTTATTTTTTAATTTAGAAAATGTTGCCTTGACAACTAACTGAAACAAAATAAGTTGATGTACTAAAATCACATATAAATTAAAGGTAAATATTATAAAAGGAAAACTAATAAAAATGACAGCACATTACAATATTACTAAAACTAAAATGAAAACTGAAAATATAAAAATAAAAGGTAATTCAAAATATTAATAAATATTATAACAGTATATACATAATACTAAATGAACAATGACGTTTTCCTTTTTTTAAAACACTCATAGAAATTAATTGTAATTTTTAATATTATTTGTAGTATTTTTAAAATAGATATTTTAAAATAAATATGGGTACTCATGGGTACTTAAGAAACTCATTTACATCTCAGAAACCTCCAGGTCATTAGACACTTTTAGTTCACAATAAATAAAGGATCCATGGCTGACTGTAAACAGGGTATAGTGGCATTGCTTTAGCATGATGCTGAATCCACACCAGCTGAAGTCATATCAACCAGTGCAACATTAATACAGTATTATTGAGCACTTTAAATACTTTTTATCTTACAAATGTCCTCAATAATATCCTCAACAAAACAGATAAATGTGTTGCTATTGGTTTGGGGGCAATTTTTATAAATATATATATAATTTATACATATAAAATTATTTTAACTGGTTGAGGATTTTGTTGAAAATAATTTAACAAAAATAAATTACTGAGTTAGATCACACCAGAAAAGTTTCAGTCCAATGATCCAGTAAGCGAATTCATTCAAACAATCAGTCCAAAACAGCGCTAATGTAAAGAAAACCAACCAGCCTGATCACATCAGAGATGGCAGAGAGAATAGAGGCTCATGTTGCGTTTTCAGTGAATTATTCATTCCACTGTGTTTATCTTTTAAAACACGAGCTGTCATATTCTGTGATTGCTTCTGAAGAGCGCGAGACCTCACGCATCCCGCTGTGTGAAATACAGACTGAACGGAACGCCACAACATCTCAGCGGTGTATGGCCAGATGATAGGCAAGATATGTTTCTCGGCTGGATTAAGCAAACCAGCGACTCGCTAGTGAAGTTTTGATGGATGAAGATTGCAATAAGGTAAAGATGATGTGACGTACAGTACAGGAGTCATTGAGTAAGTCAATGTGTGAGTCCGTTATAATTGATGCGCAAACAGACCATGTATGTGCGCTCTCGACGCACTGATCGTACATTGTATTTATGCACAGACACATTTCAGTACATTCAGATTGTTTCCACACACATTCAGGATAATGTTTTGATTTGTCATGTGTATGTTGCTGTGTTTAGTCATTCTGAATGGATCCGTGCAGTGTAAGAGGTATATGCAGTCAGGTCAAGGCAGTTGGTTAAGGGTTTTACAACTTGACTTGTCCAAAATGTAAACAAGCTCTTGCATGGTTGCATTGTACACATACTAACACTGTGAATTCTGAAAAGTTTTGTTCTGTAATGTTTTTTTTTAATTGTTTGTTGTTTTTTTCATGGGTGCATATGTATCAATTATATGGACTACTTATAACATTGGGTTATTTGGTGTCCTTTTTTGGAAAGACAGCTAAATTTACCTTGAAAACAACTTGCAGAAAATACAGTTTTGTGAGAATAGTCTTTCAATCTGATGGCTTACTTAGCTGGACAACAAAATGAACATGTTAAACAAGATAAATGGTGTATGCTTAATTTCACGATGAGTGTGCGATTAATTGCGATCTAAAAATGTACTCTATTCACAGCCCTAATAATAACTTATTCACTAAACTGGTGACTAAAGTAACTGAGTCCGCCCATACATAAACACATCCTAATAAGCTCAAGCATGTCAGACCAATGGCCATCCATCTGAACAGGGTGGCGGGAATCCACTGTAGCATAAACATCCAGAGTTAAGGGCATTTAACAGTGACATTGGTTAAATTGTTGTACTAGTAGGCTCTCCTACTTGACTGCTGTATCAGGTGTTGGATCCCATGAACTTTGCATTTATTCGTGCAGTTATAATCAAGAGGGATTTTGCGTAGTCAAGCTACAGTGTTCACCTGTTTGTCTAATATATAGCTTGCTATCATGACAATCTCACCTGCGCATATGCAACTTCTTTCCACTTGAATGCTTAGACTTTATAGTTGTAAACCATTTACATGACATTGTATGATGAAAAATTATCACTTTAGTCTGACTGAAATAAAACTTTTAAAGTGCATGTAAACAAACTACTCTGCCATTGCTAATCACTGCTCATTTGCATAAAGTTCGATTTTGCTGATTAATCAGATCGCCAAAAGTCACAATCACTTGTGTCGCCAAATCACCAACTTTCATTGAAAACGAGTGACTTTTGGTCGCTGCACATTTCTGTCAGCATGAACGCCCCTTTACTATGTATGCACACTTATGGATACATATATAGGGAAGGTACAAGCATAGAGGCACTTGTATGCCTCAACAAGCGACAATGATATAGAAAGGAAAAGCAAGACAACCTGGATGAAGTACCCTAGTCACTACGTCCCATAAGGACACCTAGAGCGGCTTCCCACATGGATGTCAAATAACTTTGACTTAAAATAACTTTAAGTGCGTTTAATTGTACACAACAGCCCTTGCAGTCCATACTAACCAAAAAAGGCAAAAAGATAACTTGTTTTCCAGACATAATGATCAAATAAAATCATCAAAAACCATAATCTAATCAAAACAGAGCATTATGCATCAGAATGAGTGCAAGCGTTTGTAGAAAACCCGTCAAACGTAGCAGCCCGACACGTCAGAGCAGTGCAGTGAGAAATGATGGATACCAGTCTGAATGCAGTTGTTCCTCCGGCAGACACACTCAAACACGCATGCACTCTGAAGCGCCACACTAGCACTAAATACAGCTCACGAACACGCGTGCAAAGAGGCACACCCACACGCCGGCTTTCACAGACACAGACTAAAGCCACGCCGTGGCCCGCCCATGACGGAGGGAGCCGTCCACGGAGGCACAGGCGTAAGCAAGGTCTTTCTCGACCCGGCTAGTTGACCAAGACGCAGGCAGAGACAAGCTACTTACCTCTCTTCTGGACCCAGCCTTCCTTAACGATGGTGACATCGCTCATGTTGCCTCAGTCACACTGTACTCGCCGCTCCTACACACCAGTTCCTGAAGGAGTGAGGAGGGGGGAGGAGGAGAGGAGAGGACAGGAGAAGGGAGGGGGGTCAGCTCTCCCAGCCTCAGCGTCTCTCTCCCTCCCTCACTGCTGCGCTCTGTCTCTCTCTTTACGTCGTTCTCGTTGGCTGCCTCTCTCTCGCTTCGCTCTCAAAGGCGTTGTGTAGCGGTTTTCCCCTCCTTCCGTTGCTTTTCTCTCTTGAGCTCTCCGTGATGCCGTCTCCCTCTTTCTCTCTAGATCTTCCCACTCCTCGATAGTGACTCAGCCTGGAAGAAACATAAAAAAAGTGGATTTTTCACTCTTCTCTTCCTCCTAACTCCCCTCTTCGTTCTTACACAATCTGACAGACAGTCATTGTAAAAGCAGACATACAAGCCCCCTGTCGCCTCTCTGATTTCCCTGTCTGTCTGTCTTTCTCTCTCATTCTCACTCTCGGCATGCACAACTGTTTAACACTTACCAGCAACACAGTCACTTGCAACAAAGTCTGATGAGGATGACTGTGAGAATAAATAAGCAAACAGGAAGTCCCATGGTAAATGCAGTGGCATCCAAGGAGTGAAATAAGCACTATGAAAGTGTGCGGTTTCATATATCAAATACATGGCTCAACACTGAGGACTTCTTTAACTGGCTCGGTCGGGCCAGTGGTGCATATTTTTACTTGCCCTGCCAAAATTTTCACTGGCCTTACCACAAAAAAAAAAAAAAAATTTGCTATTATTTTCATTGTTTTTGTTTTCGCCTAACATCGCTTTCATGAAATAAAGAAAATGCAAGGTTGAAACAATATGGGATAAGCAAACAAAGACAAAACTTTCGGAATTTTCTGGCTTTTCATGATTTCACCGTTATATGGTAGAGGGTACTATTATGCAAGTCTGAAAGAGTACAGAAAAAGAAGCAGAATTGATTTTTTCAACTTTTTGTTCAAAATGTTTTTTTTTTGGTAATGAAACTAACTTACCCACATTCAGGTGTTGATTAAAAAAAGAAGGGATGATGCTAGAATTAAAAAAAAAATGTTTTAAAGAATATATAAATAATATAAAAGAATTTTGATGTATTGCATGTTCAGATATACAACTAAATATTTTGGGGGCCATGAAATTTTGTGAAAATGTTAAAAAAAATGCCTTTAAAAAAAATACGCTGGCAGGGAAAGAGTTAAGAAGTTGCTAATGAGTTACAACTGAAATTTTTATCAGATTGAATAGCTTAATGATTCTTAATGAATGATAGCTTGACGGTGATAGCTTAATGATTTTTTAGAATGAGGAAAAAGACTTAAAAATGCGAGACTGATAAATGTGGAAAAATGCCAACACTTAGGCTACTATCATCCAAGATAAGGAGATATCCACAGATGCGTTTTCTGTTTAAAACAGAAGGAACAAATAACTACAATTATAATGTGAATACCACAAATAAGTCCTAAAATGTCCTAACGCAGTCTCAAACACATCAAATAGTTTCTTGCACATGTGCATTTTACCAAAATACAACCAAGCAAAATATGTCCCTCTGACAGAGAAGCAAATAAAATAAATCTACTGCATGAAATAAGGGATTTCTGAGGAGATATTTGTCTATATTCCCTTACATTTAAAATGCTAACGTACAGTTAATCAAAATGTTTTGTTTTTGCAGAAGCAATCATACGTGTCAAATCCAAACATTCAAATGTGTGCGAGTAGAGAAAAGGGAAGTCAGCCTTTTAGGAGAACAAACCGAGTAAACCTCCAACAGCTAAACAGATGAGCTCAAAGTGAGTCAAAAAGGAAAACCATGAGCCTTTAACTGAACTCAGAAACTGGGGAAACACATGACAACCATCCTCTAACTAAGAAAACAGAAAGTAAGAAATCACTGAACACGTTTGTCACCACTGAGTGTGAAGCGTGATAAACAGAAATCTAATTGCACAATTGTGATGCAGTGTTGTGTCCTCTATAACAGAAAGACAAATGGCAGAAAGGCTCTTATTTTCCCTTTGGATATAACTAACAAATCGTGTTTTGTCCCAGACTTTTGGATATAATGAAAGAGGGCATTGGAACTATTGGATACACTGCAGCCCCTATAGATATGAAGACCATGGCAGTGTCCTTAATGTCACAGGGCCAACAAATGACAACGCCTGCAGGGCTAACTTATAATATAAATACTTTACAGCAAAAAAACAAAATGTGGGTCAGGCAAATAATATTTATCATTTTTATATTATAATTATAGAATATTTAGGAATATTTGGCCTATTGAGGACAGAGTATTCACAGTACCAACTGATAATTCTGGTTGTGTGCATTTAGCTGCAACCTTAATCTGCTGTTAGCATTGTAAGGAGAGTATGTGATTCAAGGTCCAAAGAGATATCAGTGAAACCCTGTACGTGAGTCACACAACCCTGGAAGACACCACTTGCCACAACATTACAACTTTGTAAGTAAAAATCCCATTCATTTTCTCTTTAGAGAAACCTTTCCAACCTACCTTGAGATCTGAGAAGATTAAGCAATGATATACTACTGTAGAAGCCCTGAGTCAGTGTCATTACAACTACAAGTTCAGAAAACAGGTTTTCTACAAAAGACTACAAAAACAGTCACGATATTTAGTTCATTGCGTTCTGCAGTTTGAATCTTTTTACACTGCAACTATTTTGCAGTCATCTGTCTGATTAGTTTTCCTACAAGACACTCAAGAGTGAGTACCAAACCATAAAGAACCAGTCACTGACTTCAGAAAATACCGTGCTTTAATCTCACCTCAATACCTTACCAATAAACCTGTGGGTTATGCATAGGGCTGGGCGGTATATCGAGTTTGTACAATAAAGCGATATTTTTTTTTTAAAACGATATGGAATGAGGCAAGACCGTTTATATCGATAGGGCCTACAGTAGTTTGATACGAGCACATCTGAAAAATAGCGGAGGACGCAGTGTGAGCTGTTGCAGTGAACTTGTCAGTGAATTTGTCCTAAACATGACACAAGCTTATATTAAGCGCTTCAAAATAACTGGTAAGATATAGTTAACAAGTTTAAAGTAGTTTGCCCTGTCAGATTCTCTGACAGATACTGTTGCTGACTGACAAATAAATACTTGCACTGTTTAATGCGTTTGAGACGTGGTGCTTTCCTCAGTGCTTAACTTACATTTCACAGGTATATGCTCCATCTGTAAATGTTAGAAAGTCAAACAAATATGTCCATTTCACTGTCCGGAGAGGACGAGCCCTCTGCAAGTAGGCTAACTTAACGTTAAATCTCCGCTAAAATTCAAGCTTCCGTTAATGCGCGGCAAACAGACGGAGCACAATAGAATAGTGGCGCAATAATTCTGACCAAAATATACATATTGCTAAAATATTTGTTGTTGGAGACAATAAATGTGCCATATGTGGAATTTTAAACCTACAAGTATATTTTTATGAAAGTGACCATTTTGGGGTAATCAAATGCAGTCTAATATAATTAGTTTGTGCTTTTGTTTTAATTTTCATTTTTAGTTTAGCCTTTAGTCATTTTAAAAACAAAAGCATTATTTTTGTTTTTAGATTGTAATGTTAAAATGTTAGAATGTAATGTGATTTTAACCACCTTTTTGCACGTAATATATTGCATAGCCTACATTACATTCCCTATTTGTTTCCATATCCTTCAATATCAACATTGTTTGGAAATCATTAAGCAGGATGTGAAATAACACTTTTTTTAAATAAGTACAGATTTTCTTTATCCAAACAGAAAAACGTAGGAAGTATCGAGATATATTATGGAATGCCAAAGCTGACTTAATTAAAAATAAATAAATACATAAATAAATAAATATACGAAGAAATGTAAAAAAGCAAAAATACATTATGTATTTTTGCTTTTTTACATTTCTTCGTATATTTATGTATTTATTTTTAATTAAGTCAGCTTTGGCATTCCATAATATATATCGTATATCGCAATTTAACCAAAAAATAACGAGATATGATTTTTTGGCCATATCGCCCAGCCCTAGTTATGCATAACGACGGAAACACTGCTAACAGCAGGCAATCTGAAGTGAGACAGCAAATGTCTTAGAATATTCTTTTGAAGGAGGTGAATATGTAGCAAGCACATCCTTGATGATTTTAGTGGTGGTGCTGTAAATCAAACTAATTAAGAGACTAAATGAGATGTGTGTTGTTGTTAAAGTACAACACAAATCTCTCAATTATTTGACAATTGTTTCTCCATTTAAAAACCATCACTAAAAATTATTAAAGTCACTAGTCGAACATCCTCACTCATACCTAAATCCCTTCCAACCCATTCAGTATGTTGTCATTTGTATGTATGTTAGTATGTTGTCATTTACTCACACTCATGTCATTCCAAAACCCGTAAGACTTTCATTCATCTTCAGAACACAAATTAAGATATTTGTAATGAAATATGAACAATTTCTTTCCCTCCATTGACAGCTACGCAACCACTTTCAACGCTTAAAAAAAGTTCTTAAAGATCGTAAAACTAATGCATATGAATTGAGCGGTTTAGTCCAAATTTTCTGAAGAGACACAATCGCTTAATATGCTGAACAATTAAATTTAGCCTTTTCTTCACATATAAACATTCATTAACGCAGTGTGCACACATCAGTTATGATAAACAGAAGCTCAAGCATGTTCGCGAAAGCCAATGAGGTTCATTCTCGTGCGTTACAGCACGTTTGAGCTTCCACAAGAGGTTTGTTCTTGCGAGTCAAGCAAAATCGGTTGAGCTTCTGTTCACGTTCACGGATTAATGTTTATATGTGAATAAAAGGCTAAATTCAATCTGTTCATTATATGCGATTGTGTCTCTTTAGAAAATTTGGACTAAACCACTCAGCTCTTTAAGGATTCTTTATGAACTTTGAAGCGTCAAAATGGTTGTGTAGCTGTCAATGGGGAGTAAAGAACTGGCTCAGGTTTTATTAAAAATATCTACATGTGTGTTCCAAAGATGAACTAAAGTCTTACGGGTTTGGAACGACATGAGGGTGAGTAATTAATGACAGCATTTTCATTTTAGGGTAAACAAACACTTTAACCTGGGAAATCCAGAACCATCCACAAACTTAATCTACAAGTCTGCACCAAGTTGCCTCAGAGGCTATAAAATGTCCAGATGCAAAAAAAGACACTAAACGTGAGGACCATTGTCATTTTCAATGGGTCTGTTGGGATATTCTACTTTACAAACCAATCCTCAACATCGTTTATTCTGGCAGCAGCACAAACTCTCTTTTCCTTTTGCTCCCTTTGAGTCACAAGACACACAATTCCACTGCGTCACTGTCGCAGCCAAGCATCTGCAAGCCTATCGCCGCAGCAATATCTGGGGATGTCCCGAAGCTGCCACACCAAATACAATTTTTCCATACAAATGAGGGGAGCACCCTTGAGATAATCATTTAATTCCTAAGCAGGCCTGAGAAGGAGGGGCTCTCCTGGTGAGCCCAGACAAATACAGACACGCAGCATCAATCATTCTCAGCGTGCCATGGAGCAACATCTAAACATCCGCCACAAGCCTTCAATGCAGAATCTTTATTTACATCGAACTATTCTTGATTCCATTGTCACAATAACCATGGTCCATTAGTTTAATGAACCACTTGGAAAAGGAAAATAATCCCACATTTTCATGGTAGAATCATCCTAAATAGTTAGAAAAAGAACAATGTGACTGCTTATGGTAACAGATGGACTCCTGTGGTGAAATATATTATATATATATATATATATATATATATATATATATATATATATATATATATATATATATATATATATATGTATGTATATATACATACACACTCATACATATTTTTTTAAGAATTTAATTAAATTAAAATAATTAGATTTTTCATTCAGCAATGACGCATTAAATTGATCAACAGTGACAGTAAAGGCATGGCAAATGTTACAAATACTTTTATTTAAAATAAATGCTGTTCCTTTGAAGTGACAGTAAAGGCATGGCAAATGTTACAAATACTTTTATTTAAAATAAATGCTGTTCCTTTGAACGTTTACTTTAACCAAAGAATAATGAAAAAATGTGTCAGTTTTCACAAAAATATTAAGCACCACAACTGTTTATAACATTAATAATAAGAAGAAATGTTTCTTGAGCATCAAATCAGCATATTAGAATGATTTCTGAAGGATCATGTGACGCTTAAGACTGGAGTAATGATGCTGAAAATTTATTTTTTTGTCATCAAAAAAACCAATTATAATAAAACAGAAAAGTTACTTGAAATTGTGCTAATATTTCACAATAGTACTGTTTTACTGTATTTTTGATCAAATAAATTCAGCCTTGGTGAGCAGAACTTATTTCAAAAACCATTTTAAAAAATCTTACAGATGACAAACTGCATTTCATGATGTTATGAAAAGGTGCAAGAAAACTCCAGGCACTGCATCTTTAAATTATTCTGGTGAAAAGATAGATATATACTTGGAACACAAACTGACACCCTCCAAAGTTTCTAACGTCCCCTGAAAGAGTTTGCAACTGATGGATGTTTTCCCTTCAAGTAATCAGAGAAGAACCGCTGAAGGTGAAATCCAGCCCTTTCCGAGCAACACTTTCAATTTCAGTAATCGGTGCTAATGTTACCCTGAAGCAATGGAAAACCGTGAGCTCCCATCACAAGTCCCCAACAAAAGAGTCGTTCAAAATAAGTTGTTTACAAGCCCTTCTAATATTATTTTTCATGAATCTTCTTTTGGCTGCAAGTAAAGAGCAAATCCGTAATGTGGCTGGCTTTGGTTTGCAACATCAGCACTTCAACGTGCGAAGATTGTGATGGACCACAAGAATTATTAAGCACGACAAATATCCTAATCTGAACATGTATTTAAAAGATGCAGCATGCCGCCACCCCATTCACAGGAATATTATCACATTGATGTGGACAGTACTGTATATCACTGTATTCACAAGACAAACCACATTTGTTTTAAGTAACTGAAAGCTTCAGCACCTCCATGAGGTTTTCTTTGTATGTAAAATGAAAGTGTTGTATGTTGCCACGAGAGAGACATGAATAATGAAAGATTTCTCTGCAGTCACACACCAATGCTGCAGCCGCAAACACTGTAACAGAAACTGAGAAGACGCTGTGGTCTATCTAAAACCTAAGAAGAGGAAACGAGACATTTGTGAATGAATACTGGCGGATGTGGATGTCTGAGGACTCTGAGGACCTTTGCTAATCTGCTAGCCATTATTCAGGAGTGCTTTTACTCGTTAGAGCTCCATAGAGCTGGAGAGCACTTAATGTGAGGTCAATTTAATAATGTCTTTTGCTCTTGTTTTATATAATCTACTTAAAGACTTTCTTAAAAATAATTCTTCCATTAATAAGGCTCACAGGACATTCAAAGATTCAGTCAACGCACGTATAAATGGAAATGTTATGCCGCACAACAAGCAGTGCTTTTGGGTTCTTCAGACAAGCAAACTTTCTAAATACCTGTTTGTAATTAAATTATAAAGTGATACTTGTGGATAACGTAAAGAAATATGATCAGTTTTCACTTTATTCAGCATTTGAATCTGTCGGATATGTAACAGGTTGTTGAATACACACCCTTAAAATGTGTAACACAACTCTTTTAAAACCTGAAAAATGTTTCACATAAAAGTGAAAGATAAAAACAGCCAGCGGATGTGCAATATGCGACACCACACACAGCACTCTTGTTAATTTTAAACTCAATCTGAGTGAAGCACTAATCTTAAACAACTCGTTTCAGGGTGTCTGAAGAATCCGGAAGTGTTGCCGCCAAGCTTTGTTTGTAAATGAGTAATTTCATCTCAACTTGCACTAACAGAGATTTCATCTGACCCTGAACGTTTCTGATCTAAATGACATAGATGGTGCATTCATGTACACCTAAATAGGATAAATAAGGCCAAATGACACTAAGATGTGACAAAAGACTGAAACCACAAATCCAACAGAGACAGACAGGTCAGGCACAAAACAACAATAAAAGACAGGTTATCTTAATGAGTAAATTAGCAGTATGATGCAGTGCAAGACTTGCTTAAATGTGTTTGGAATAGGCCTAATCCGTAACGTTAAGCAGCAGCAGCACAATCCCACATTCAGATGGTCCTTCACAGATACTCTCGAGTCTGAGGGAGGTGTCAATGTAATGTAAACAAGAGGGCGTGACATCTAGCCTACAAACATCAACATTAAAGCCAATGAGGGAAATTGGATTTCGACTTCGTGGAAGTTCGTGTATAATACCACGACCTCAGCTACAACCTTCTGGCCAATTGTCAGTGTCTTGATCTGTCAGTTGCGAATCTGTTACCTCAAAAGCAATGAATAAGCTGACTAAAAAGAATAGCAGTGCTCGTCGATCGTGACTTATACAGAGATTCTGTTTTGCCGAGTCTATTTCAGTTACAAAAATTAATTTGCCAGTGGAATGTGGGAACGTCTCGGTAGATAAAAGTGAGAATTATGCGTAAAACATGCTAGGCCATAAGCAAAGCTCATTCCCCTGCTTCACAGCCTCCACATTGCAGCATCAACTGTTTATATGAACTGAATGTTCCCAGGCTGTAATGAAGCGACACTGCGTCACAGGTAGCCACGCGCTCCGTCAAATGTGGCATTTAACATGCGTATTACAGTCATAGCGGGTTTTTTTACCTGGCGCTGGAGTATGTAGGGAGACCAGTGGGCTTCCCTCCCCTCCCTGAGTACGTGCGCGTCCTCCTTAAAGGCTCGAATGGAGCATGGATGGATGGGATAATCGGAGAAGCACGCCTACAGAGAGCACAGACTCAAGTGGTCACTACTAGAGTGTTGTCTCGAAAGGAGGGGTTGTATGATGGAGAGGCTGCGGTAGTTCCTTACCCCGGGAACCGCGCTCAGACACACCACAACGACGACACAGGCAGGTTACCCTCTCTCACCCCGTGTCTCCAGCTACAGTCCGCGCCAGATTCGGTTGGTCCGTCTCCCGCCTGCTCTCACTGCTCCATAGACGCTCCTGCGTGTGATGATGCACGGCGCGAGGAAATCTCGCGAGAGCCGCTGTGTTTACAGAAGATGCGCCTCTTCTGTAGCGCTCTGAGTGGAGGGGAATTCTTTTGGAATTAACAAGATTCCCACAGTCAGGGGAAACCAAGAAATAACAGGAATTTATCTGGGAAAAGTCGTGAGAATTAATGTAAGCAATCAGATAATAAAATAAAGGGCATTTCTGAATATACATTTCTAGATATGCTCAAATATGTTAAATAGCCTATTTAATTAACGAGCTAGATACTGAACTTGTGCAGATATATTAGCGATATTATTGTTAAGGAAACTAAAACTAATAAAAATCGTTTCGTTTGTTGAAATAAAGCTGAATCGAATGGAAAATAAAATTATAAATGTTGCCTTGGCAGCTAACTGAAATAAAATAAGTTTACTAAAAGTAAAATAGGCCTAGATATAAATATAGATGTAAAGCTAAATAGAAATATTAGATAAAACTAATTACGAACGTTTTAGTAATAAAATTGCTAAAACCTAAACTGAAATTTAAAATAAAAACTAAAATCCAAAATGTTACATGACAAACAATATAATAGTAAGCTATAGGAAATAAATAATACTAATAACACTGATCTGAATATGGATCTTAATCAGAGGTCCATGTGCAAGGAAACGTAATGAATGATTTATTAGGAAATCAGTCTAAATTAAAATGATATATCTAAGTTCTAATGCTAAGATTTTAATGATACATAAAAAAGATCCTGTTGACTATGAATTGTATTGACAAACCAGGTAATACTTATGTTTTTGTATTTTATGCTATTTTTTTAGGTGAGCCATAAATCTGATACCAAGGAAAATTATAATTGTTATTTCAATAACTATTCAAGAACTATAAACTGCCTTTTATTATTGTGGTGAAACAAGTAGAGCTAAAATCTGATACATACAGTTGCATGTGTCTGGACTCTGAACCCATTGAAACAAATGTTCCTTTTCCACAAAACACTTCCCACTACGGCCTTGTGGTCAGAGTTGGAACTGCAACACATAAACTGTGAAGATTGAATGAATTTGTTGCTATGAGGACAAGTTTTTAATCTAATTTATTTATTTAATTATTTATTATTCTCCTTATATGTTTGTAAAAAATAGCTTAGAGAAAATAAAGTGACAGTTCATAACACTAAATGACAATACAATACAATTTTAAAGGTGCTTAGTAATCCCCAATACTGTATAAAGTAGGCTATATTTAATATATTTTATTTGTATTATTATTATTTAGTATTGCCCTCAAGGATGAATTGAGTTGAAATCATGTAAATATCTGTCAAATAGCATATGCATGATTTTCTGATTTTAAATAAAAATGTATTCGCTTTGGTACTATTTTCAAAAGTAAGGTGAACATTTTCAAAACTCTAGTTCAAAAATCCAAACTGATCACACTTGTTTGTAGTAGTATCTATTTTGTGTGTTATGCCATGAGGTTTTGTGCTAGAACAGAGTTTGCTGGCAATACAGTAAATGTTCTCACTGTATGACTGAACTGAATCTATACTGTAGTTGACCTTTACAGTTGAAGGGTGAATTACCGTAATGTGGCAGTCTCTAACCATGGTAATCTGTTTACAGTATCACATGGCATACATACTGTAATGTAAAATGCTGTGTTTGATGCCATCTGTCTCCCTTCTGATGCATCTCTGATCAATCTGATGTTATAACGTCATTGACTGTTTCCTCTCCTTTGTACTCTATCCTGCTGTCTCTCTCTCTCTCTCTCTCTCTCTCTCTCTCACACACACACACACACAAACACACGTGTTTGCACACACTTTGAACATAGTGGTGGTTATAATAAATCACTTATGTAAACATTTTAAATTAAATTTGGTTATACATATCCGAAATTGCAAACAATATCTACAGAAACTATCTATAATCAATATCTATAGAAATCTATAGGTGTACTAAATGATTCATTGATTAACCATTCAGATCAGTTGAATTAAATAATAGACAAATGTTATGTATTGTACTAACACAGTTGAAAATATGCTCAAATGTTTGAAAAAAGTACACTTTTGATGATCTGTTGTGATATTAGCACTAAGAGTTTTGAAAATGTACACCTTACTTGTGAAAATAGTGCCAAAGCGAATAAAAAAAAAACTGTAAAACAAAAATCTTAAATTTAGGTTTTCCGTCTCATTTCTTTTTCTCTTCATTAAATACATAAGGACCCAGGGTAATTCTCATTAGAACTCTGCACTTTTCAAAGCATAACATGTTAACCACAGCTGCTGTGGTCCTCAGTCAGGTATCACCTGGCCATCGCTGAAATGGACTATTTCTTGATCCCACTGGACAAAGTGCACAGCATTTCCGTATAAAGCTATTTTGTGAGTCGTCGGCCCAAGGCTGTGGCCTCAGTTCAGCCCCCTGCCCACGAGGACTGTTCCAGATGGCGGACGGAGGTACAGCAGAGGTAAGGCCACAGTCCTGTGCTGTGACACAGGTGGGGAAAGGCCTGTTTAAACCCACAGGAAAGCAGGCCTGGCAGTCACCCCCCTCCCCGTCCCTCCATCAGCTGTCCATGCTTACAAAGGGAGACCATGGTTTCCACACTACACTTGGGACACTGCATACACATGGGCTTGCTTAAAAGTCTGTTACACCAAGAAACTAGGTGAGAAACTTGTGCAGTTACAGAGAAAAGCTGATATTTAATATTAATAAACATTTCGTGTCACGGTGTCAGCATGCCTGAAAATGCTCATAAACATTCCTTTACTCTTTTGTCATATTTAATTCTTGAAGTATTAATATTTCACATTCTGATAGATTAGATAGATAGATAGACAGATACAGATAGATTAGATGGATAGATAGATAGATAGATAGATAGATAGATAGATAGATAGATAGATAGATAGATAGATAGATAGATAGATAGATAGATAGATAGATAGATAGATAGATAGATAGATAGATAGATAGATAGATAGATAGATAACCATTTGTAGGTCAACACTTTAATGTAGGTGTATCCTGCTTTTCTTGTCATCCATCAATCTGGGACCACATTAGCCACTTGAATGCTGTTAGGTGAACCAGAATGGACATTTCTGGCCGTATGTTTCCCCATCTGAAACAGATAAAGCTGTCCTGCACACCTTTGACTGTGGCTACAGCTGCTCTGCCTGATCTCATGTGTCATCTCTGCCTACAGCTGCCTCTCACTCCATCCAGGCCCATACGAGGGGCTCCAGCGACCACTGACATGGACACACATGAAAGTGGCTATGGACAAATCTCCTGAGCTTCTCTGTCGTCCTAAAACCTTCTCAGGGTTCAGCTGGCAAAGTGCCCTCTCGTCCATTGGGAAGGGTCAGTTTGAGGTGGGGACTGAGTGGGCCTGGGAAGGGGGAGCGATTAGGTGAGGATAAAGTGCTGTCGGAGGTCTTATACCTCAGGACGGGGGAGGGGATGTACGTCTGTGCTGCCCGTCTGGAAAGGGGTGAATGCGAATGTGTATCTGTGCATGTGAGAAAAGAGGATTGCGTAGGAAATCCCCATATTACCTTCCCCTGATCAGGTGGAGCCATATGAGACATCTGTGTTTATATGTATGTGGTAAAACATTTATTGTGTTTTCAGGTGTTAATCTTGTGAAAGAACGGTCAATGGTCAGTTTTAGCCCTTTACCGGGGCATCTTAGAGAGTCTGTGGGGAGGAACAATGATTTCTTAGGAAAAAATAAAAAAGAAAGGCCCTTTGAATCTCAGGATCAATCAGGTCAAGTGACTTAACCTCTGGCATAAACTCAGCATCTTTATGTAAAATACACTAGGCAGTAGAGGACAACTGACCTTGAGGTCAATTCTCCTAATTCTCCTTTACATATTTCATTAGCTACAATGCACAAAATATTTAATTAAAGCATCTAGCAGAGAAACGTTATGATTGAGTCCTATAGTGATGGGAAAATAGAAATAAATTAATTTTAAATTGTGGATATTGTAAAGTGAAGGCTATATTGTATGTTATAGGCTATATAATTGTATTGTAACTGTATAATTTATGCACACTGAGCAGATTTCAAATGTGGCCAAGATAAATTCCAGTGTATATGCCATTGTGAATAACAAAGATGTCATGGGTTGGTTCCAATAAAGGCAAGTGGAAGATCTATGTGCAGCAGTCAGTCTTTATTAGACAAATAAAAACAAAAACAATACAAACAGGCACTGTAGGCATAGAAGAAAACCGCAGAAGAACTAACACAACCAACCTTAAACATTAAAGACTCCAGACAAAGAACTGAACTAAGGGTTTAAATAGACCAAACATGGAGCTAAACAAGACACATGTGAACACAATGGGTTGTTATGGAAACAAATAAGTACACAGAAGAGCAACCAAGGCACACAGGAACTAATGCTGCCTTCACGTGCTATTGGAAATTTACTCATCGCATTCAAGTGCTTTGTTGTCAGAAAGAAAAGGAATCATGGAGGAGACCAGGTTTATTCTTGCTTATTTATTGAGAAAATCGTATTAATGCCGAAATGATATTTAGTATCCCATTTATTTACAACCATATAAACATTCACCGCATTATCTAAATAGTCAGCTTGCTTGAATTTCGGTCAAATACAGGTCCTTCTCAAAAAATTAGCATATTGTGATAAAGTTAATTATTTTCCATAATGTAATGATAAAAATTTAACTTTCATATATTTTAGATTCATTGCACACCAACTGAAATATTTCAGGTCTTTTATTGTTTTAATACTTATGATTTTGGCATACAGCTCATGAAAACCCAAAATTCTCAAAAAAATTTGCATATCATGAAAAGGTTCTCTAAACGAGCTATTAACCTAATCATCTGAATCAACTAATTAACTCTAAACACCTGCAAAAGATTCCTGAGGCTTTTAAAAACTACCAGCCTGTTTCATTACTCAAAACCGCAATCATGGGTAAGACTGCCGACCTGACTGCTGTCCAGAAGGCCATCATTGACACCCTCAAGCAAGAGGGTAAGACACAGAAAGAAATTTCTGCACAAATAGGCTGTTCCCAGAGTGCTGTATCAAGGCACCTCAGTGGAAAGTCTGTGGGAAGGAAAAAGTGTGGCAAAAAACGCTGCACAACGAGAAGAGGTGACCGGACCCTGAGGAAGATTGTGGAGAAGGACCGATTCCAGACCTTGGGGGACAGTGGACTGAGTCTGGAGTAGAAACATCCAGAGCCACCGTGCACAGGCGTGTGCAGAAAATGGGCTACAGGTGCCGCATTCCCCAGGTCAAGCCACTTTTGAACCAGAAACAGCGGCAGAAGCGCCTGACTTTGGCTACAGAGAAGCAGCACTGGACTGTTGCTCAGTGGTCGAAAAGAACTTTTTTCGGATGAAAGCAAATTTTGCATGTCATTCGGAAATCAAGGTGCCAGAGTCTGGAGGAAGACTGGGGAGAAGGAAATGCCCAAATGCCTGAAATCCAGTGTCAAGTACCCACAGTCAGTGATGGTCTGGGGTGCCATATCAGCTGCTGGTGTTGGTCCACTGTGTTTTATCAAGGGCAGGGTCAATGCAGCTAGCTATCAGGAGATTTTGGAGCACTTCATGCTTCCATCTGATTTCATTTTTCAGCACGACCTGGCACCTGCTCACAGTGCCAAAACCACTGGTAAATGGTTTACTGACCATGGTATTACTGTGCTCAATTGGCCTGCCAACTCTCCTGACCTGAACCCCATAGAGAATCTGTGGGATATTGTGAAGAGAAAGTTGAGAGACGCAAGACCCAACACTCTGGATGAGCTTAAGGCCGCTATCGAAGCATCCTGGGCCTCCATAACACCTCAGCAGTGCCACAGGCTGATTGCCTCCATGCCACGCCGCATTGAAGCAGTCATTTCTGCAAAAGGATTCCTGACCAAGTATTGAGTGCATAACTGAACATAATTATTTGAAGGTTGATTTTTTTGTATTAAAAACACTTCTTTCATTGGTCGGATGAAATATGCTAACTTTTTTAGATAGGAATTTTGGGTTTTCATAAGCTGTATGCCAAAATCATCAGTATTAAAACAATAAAATACCTGAAATATTTCAGTTGGTGTGCAATGAATCTAAAATATATGAAAGTTTAATTCTTATCATTACATTATGGAAAATAATGAACTTTATCACAATATGCTAATTTTTTGAGAAGGACCTGTACAGGCTATTTTCGCTGTGTACAAAATATACAATAAGCTTCAAATGATTATACACCACTTTAAAGACAAGACAAGGCATGAATGAATGAATGGGTTGCTAAATCCCAATGGGATGGGAATGGGATGCTAAATCCCAAGCATGAATGGGATGCTAAATATCATTTTGGCTTTAATAAAATTGTGCTTATAATCATCTGGCTTTTCCTTCTGTCAACACCACCTTCAGATCATCTGCAATTACCCATAACTATTTAAAAAAAAAAAGAATGTTTTTTGGATTGATTGATTGATTGGTTGATTGATTTATATTTCCTCTTTTTCATGCTTTTTGATACCTAACTTTTTGATTTGATTCTTACAAGTATTTTTTTTTTTTTTTTGCTATTAGCTGACTGCTGTTGGTCAATAAGTAAACCAACGCTTAAGACCTGCGTTTTTTTGGCAGGATGGACAGCCCAGGTGTGAACATGAATATTCATTTAAAACATAGGTCAAACTGAGAGTATAGTACTACTCCAGGTTTTTTTATGTGAGCCAGTTTCCTGTGTATGACAGAGCCATGTCTGCACATATCAACTGCTGGAAGGCTCAATACTTTAACTGTGTTTATTTTGTTAAGCAGTGGCTCTTCGGAAGACTCTCTGCTGTGCACTGTGTTGGATGTGGTGGCCTCTGGCAGGTCTGCTGGATGAGGAAGGCAGTCTCTCACTGCCCCCAGCCACTGCAGCTGTTACTTGGGTGTGACATCTGGGCTTGATAAATAGTAATGATGCCAGCGGTGCCCTAAACAGCCCTAGGTGCCACACACTACATCCATGCCACACCCCCTGCACATCCTACTTTTCCAGATGCATGCTAGGGTACCATAGTGTGCCATCCAACCTAACGCCCTCACAGCCAAGGCTCTCAGACCGGCAGCCAAGCCATATGTCAAGGTCATATCTGTATGAGAGAGAATATTGCACCTTCTCTCTGGGAAATCCTGTTGAATTCATCCAATCAGATGATGACTTCGAAACTCCTGAAGTGATTCCAAATTTGTGAGCCATGTGTATCAGACAGACATTCAGCCAATTGTCTGTGGGTGTGACGACTGAGGCTGAGACTAGCTCCTCAAACCAATTACTTTTTTAAGAGTAACTTAGCCTACACTGGTTACTGGTTGTTGTTCAAAATGTATTTATTAAAATTCTCTCAGAATTTGGCAGTGGAATTGTAATTACTGACTTTCAGATATTTATTGTACTTACTTTGCAAAATGAAACTGAAGACTTTAAATTTTAATACAAGTATATTTAATACAGTGATTCAAAAGAGTATTTGTTTGATGTTATAACAAATCTTTAAATAGTGATGTTATTTCTATTTCTCTTGCATGGACTGTTTGTCATATTAAATTTGTATTACTAACTGTGCTAAGTTCTTCCTCAGGATTAGCACAACTGGGAACAGCTGGACTCAACTAAGTTGATTATATTGGTTTTTACATTCCCTGAGGTCCCAACACGCCTTCACAGGGGACAAGGGGCTGAAAAATACACATCTGGAAGCGCAGACTGTATTTGCATAACAACAACTGGATGACATAGCTTCCCTAATTTCTTTTCTTCACATCTTGAAGAATGTTTGTTTTGGCTCACCTTCAAGGCACAGGGATAACCGAACCTCCCAGGATGCAGAGAATCTTCTCTGCAAAAATTCTTCAGCTGAATCTTGGTGAGTTATCAAGTGCATTTTCACACAGGAAGTTAATCACAGGTTGTTATGCTTTGTCACAGTGTAACGGAATTTTTAAATATTTTTTTTTTGCATTGTGATTGTGGCAAATGTTCCAAAACTCAGCCAAATGTAATGCAAAGCATCAGAGTTTCTGTAAGATCTTTAACTCACTACAGAATACTTAGTGTTTTTTTTAGGGCTGTGAAAAGATTAATTGCGATTAATCGCATCCAAAATAAAAGTTTGTGTTTACATAATATATGTGTGTGTACTGTGTATAATTATTTTGTATATATATAAATACACACACATGCATGCATACATTTAAGAAAAATGTGTAATTTATATATCAAATATTTATATTTATATATAATATAAATTATATATAAATATATACAGTATATACATGCAAATATTTCTTAAATATATACATGCATGTGTATTTATATATACAAAATAATTATACACAGTACACACATATATATTATGTAAACACAAACTTTTATTTTGGATGCGATTAATCACGATTAATCTTTTCACAGCCCTAGTTTTTATTTTATTTTAATGATAACTGCATAACTAGTCACCAGTGCGTAAGCTGTTGAGTATAGAGCCTTTAAAATGTTAATACATGAACAAGTGTCTCTCCAGATCTTCAGTCAAACATATTTGTTTATTTCTCTGCATCTACAGAGTATGTCATTAAAGGGTGTGTGTGTGTGTATTTTCTCATTGTACTTATACGGTGCAGTATGAAAACATATATTCATACTGCACACGTATATTGATTAGCCATGATTAAAGGAACTCAGTCCAAAGAAATATGTATCACTTACCACGATTCCCCATTTAAATAATAAAAATATAACTTTTAAACTGTGTTATATTTTTCATAATGTATTTATATCATTTTTTAGACATTTGTCATGAAACAGAAGGATTCACACAGGTAACGTGATCAACAGGTTTATTTGGAGAAGTATGTGATTGCAACGATGGAAGCAGGTAAGTAACTGATGGATGTTCAGGATGGATTCAGGATGGATGTATCATGTAGGTATCATGTAGGTATAGTGTAGGTATCGTGCAGGTATCGTGCAGGTATCGTGCAGGTATGGTAAGGTGACTAGCTAGTGACCGTGACAACATGGATGGGTTAAACTTTTGTGAAAGCTGCTCATTACAACAACAACATTGAGTGCCTAAAACCAAGGATTAATCAAAATCAAATCAGATCAAATTTTGAAACACCTAAAAAACACAGTCTAACACAAAATAGATTTCTCTATGAGTATTCTTATGGTTGTTATTTACACCCAAAATCATATAGGTAAAGGGACTTTGGTTTGACACCCCTTACATAACCTATATGAAACAAAATGAATGCTACAAATTAGCTTTTATGTTTAAAACATTAAGTTAAAGTAATAAGTTTAACTTAATGTTGGTTTATGGGAGAAATAACAATCGTTGTTGTTTTTAGTTTTTTGTAGTTTTTTTTAGTCTGATATTTTCAGGGAATCATTTGATTCATTTCACAATTCGGAATGATTTGATTATGAATGAAACTGATCCGGTTCAGCTCAGGTGGTTTCCTAGATAACTAGCATAATGCATACAGTACATATTTTTTATTCAAGTAAAAAATAGACATCCATGTCAACTGTTTTGTGGTCTATTTGACTGTTTAAAGAGGCGATCTTTTCAAAAAGCTTTCCCATAATCTGCCAAAAGTCTTGAAAGACACATCTGCAAGCCCCTCCTTAGACCGCCTAACCACTGCATCTCTTCACATCTCGCTCTCTCTGATGGAAGGTTTGTTGTAGTGTATGTTGAAAAAAAAAAATCAGCCACTTGCAATTCATCAGGCCCGGAATAATGAGCGGAGAGCTACATTGATTTAGCCCGGGGCTTACAGCTCGAACATCTGGCCTGGTTGGCAGTCATAGTCAAGGCCAGCACTATTGGAAAGCTTTCTTTAGAGGGTCCAGATGCAGAGAGAGGAGGATCCGTACAAATGCTACAGATGGAAACGCTGGAACAGATGATGTGGTGGGCAGCTCCCGCCACCGTTGGCACAGGTAGCATGTCTCCAACAGCTGGCACAGGTTAGGCATTCCTGGGAATTGGTGCCACAAGGCAAATGTTCGCACTGGCAGAGGTTGTGGTTGTGGGACATACACACACTGTTCGTACAGGTATCATCAATCAGATGGACTGTGGGACTGAATGACAATATGAAAACTGTTCATCTTTGCTTCTGTTGATGTGATTTATTTCATCTGCAAATCTATTTATAGTAAACCAGTTAACAGGGTAAATCTATGTATAATCAATTGTTGTATTTAAAGAAGCTAAAAGCCTTAGCTTACATTTCAATAAACAAGAATTTGTTATTGAGTGACTTAATTGCTTTACAAACACAATACTGTAAATTTTTTTCCGGCAATGAACATAGTTCCAAACAAAGCCACAGCTAAATAAACCACTGCATGTCTCTGAGCAATACAAAGTAGTGAGTTTATGTTCCTGAATGAATCATAGTTTTTTAACAAATTGGTAAATAAATGATTCAATGACTGTATAAATGCGGTCACTTTTTTTGAACAAATTGGTTGAGTGAATGATTCAGTGATTCCCGTCATGAAGAAAGTTGACTCCCTACATAGTTAACATGTATAAGAACCCTGGCTCACTACACATTGATGACTCCATTTCTGGCACCATGACCGCGTACTCGCGTTACAAAAGGTTATCAACAACAGCAAAGCGGCAATAGCAAATGTGACGTATAATCAATGTTTCCTGTTTTTTGCCGTGGATTTTCTTTTTTGTTGCAGGGAGCAATGTCCTGGGCACTGGAAGGATTTTGTGATTGAGACAGCCGTGGCCGACTCTGCATTTGTATGTATGAAACGAAAAATGCTGTGTAACCGCCCCTTGAGCGCTCCTGGAATGCTGCTCAGCCAATTAGAATCGAGGAACGGAACAAAAACAGTTGTATGATGAAAACATATACAGTATGATGGTTGGGAAAGATGTTCTGTTCAGACCAAAAAATATGCTACAAAAATTATCCATTCTATGTAGATTGCTACACTTCTAAAGCAAAGAAATTAAAATAAAAAACACACTTCACACTATAGGCAACACTTATACACATGCACAAAAAAAATCCCTCAGTCATACTCAGGCAGGCTTTTGGATTTAGAGACGAAAAATAACAGATTGTGTGTGGGGGCTGAGTCTGAGACTGTGAATAGAATGGTCTTGCCCAGATGTATGTGTCTGGACTGCTCAGACTGGCACAAAGCTGGCCACTGCTCACTGATGGACATCTGGATAGCAAATTGGTTAATGGTGCCTCCAAGCCAAAAGGTAGTCAGCCATCTCCTCTCCCAGCAATGCAAGGACTGCCGCGCATCTGTGTTCCACCTACCCCAGGAAAACATCCCCCTACAGGCCTGAGGAAAGACTGGAAAAGGAGAGAGGAGTAGTGCTTAGTCCAAACCAGGTCTCTGTCTCGAGGGCAACATGTCATGGTGTAGGTTTTAAGACCACTGCGTATAAAGTTAAAAGATTTGCAGCACTTGTTTTGTATATATATATACAATATATATGTATATATATGTATATATATATATACAAAACAAGTGCTGCAAATCTTTTAACTTTATAGCATACGCAGTGGTCTTATATATATATTATACTGTAAGTTGTGTGTGTGTGGGGGGGGGGGTTTGCAGTGACTTCTTCTGCAGGTTACATTGTTACACCAGTAGGTGGTGACAAGAATTAAATCGTTCATTGAACCGATTTGTTCAAAAGTGCTAATTCCTATTAAGGACCAAAAAAAAAAAGTGAGTCATTGAATCATTTGCTTAATCGATTTGTTCAAAAAAGTTGAGTCATTACTGTGGCTTTTTTGGAATTATTTTTGGTGGCTAAAACTACATAAAGTAACTTGCAAAACTAAATGTAATGACTCAGTATCAACTTCTAATTTATTTAACTGTTGAATAAAACTAATATATCACTCGCAATCATGCTATTGTTCTGAATATCAGCAGGAATGTGCAGCACATACAATAAATTACAATGTTAACACTGTAAGGTTTCGGTTGTAATCATTATTCATATTACATAACTACATTAGTTAACATGAAATAACAACTATACTTTTACAGCATTTATTAATCTTTTTAATTGTTAATTTCTACATCTATTAATACATTTTTAGAATTTAAAGTTGAATAACAAGTGTATTTTTATTATCAAAGGTTGAAAAATACTGTAAAAACATATTGCTCATGTTAACTAATGGCTAATGATGACAAACAAATGACAAACGAACCCTTACAGCAAGGTGTCACCATTATAATATAACAAAGTAGTCAGCTATACTGAACATTTGAATTTCAACGAGTTTTCCAGGGTTGTTGGAAGTGCTGGAGTACCAATGGCACATCGCACCCCACACTGCTCCAGATTCAATTATAGGCAGATGTGATTAGGCAAGCAGATGTGAATGTGTATTAGACCTTGAAATCATAACACAACACATTAATATCCTGGACCTACAGTAATATTTGGAACACTGATTTCACAAATGATCCATTGAAAGAGCATTACAATCACAACTTGTGTATGTAATTCATGTAATTGCTTGACAGACAGAAGAAGAAGCATTGTGAAATTAAAGTAAAGCTTCCTCTTTTTTTTGGCCTGATCTCCACCATCTGTGGATAAACAAGTTAAACACACAGCAGTTTCCCCTGATGCCTGAACCCTAGAGGATGTGCCCTCCCCCCAAACAGATGCAGCACCTCCAGAGGCTTTGGGTGTGCTGAGGGAAAGAACAGCTGTTCTCTTGCCTAATAAGAGGTCTGCAAGTGAGACAGGTAGGTCATGAATTATTTTCTTGAAATGTTATTGGTTTTAGCTTCTGTTAAAAATGTCACCATGTCCTCTGATCTGCAGGAAGTGATTTTTAGGGTATGTTCACTAGACTTAACTATACGCTGCATGTGAAGAGGGTACATAAATACTGCATTCAAGTGCAGTATTGACTTGTTTCCTATTAAAACTGATTGAAGGTTATCTTTGCTGTAATTTGAATTACTTTGTATATAAGTGAAGTGAAGTTAGGCCTGGACATATCGAAGGGTTCATCTCACCATGTTATCTTTTCTTTTTAATTAATAATTTATTTAATTTTTAAATAGCCAGTGAGCCTTAGTATGACACAACCATGAACATGATTTGCTACCTGCATTTGATTGGACAGATATCGGTTTAGTTCAAGATGAGTCATCAGATTTTTGGTCTGCTTTTTTAAAATAAAGACTTGTGTAATCTGTAAAGTATAACGTGTAATCTGCTAAACTTTTAATCTGCTAAACTTTTAATCTGCTAAACTTTTAAATTCTTAGGAGGACATTAATGTATCGATATCACAGAGCTACTAAAAATGGGCAAAAATTGACTAATTTAGATTTTTTTAATGCAAATTTTCTGATTTAGCCTGAAGCGTCAACATTCAAACTGTGTTTTAAAGACATTGTTCTTAGGCACGCTAAAGTGTTGTTGTAAATTTAATACTTTAAGAAATTTTGTTTGTATGTTTGGAATATCTTTAATTGATTCACAAAATGTTCAGAATGACGATTGTCATATTTGCGTACTGAATTATGATTGTTTTTGTTTTTATATATTTTACAAGGGATGGGTAATACCACCACTTATGAATGTCAATATTGCTAATATGGATACTAATACAGAATGTTTTTGCAATTTCTGAGGATAAAATTGGTAATTTGCTTATTTTCTTACTTTGAAGCTTATATGATATAAAGCTTTTGTTAAATAAATAATACAATCATATATATATATATATATATATATATATATATGCAGGTCCTTCTCAAAAAATTAGCATATTGTGATAAAGTTCATTATTTTCCGTAATGTAATGATAAAAATTAAACTTTCATATATTTTAGATTCATTGCACACCAACTGAAATATTTCAGGTCTTTTATTGTTTTAATACTGATGATTTTGGCATACAGCTCATGAAAACCCAAAATTCCTGTCTCAAAAAATTAGCATACTTCATCCGACCAATAAAAGAA
Source organism: Gila orcuttii (assembly GCA_026230005.1). Taxonomy (NCBI): domain Eukaryota; kingdom Metazoa; phylum Chordata; class Actinopteri; order Cypriniformes; family Leuciscidae; genus Gila; species Gila orcuttii. The sequence continues at coordinate 11,398,565 of JAPDVR010000019.1, read as the reverse complement.
GTGTTTTTAATACAAAAAAAAAAAAAGTCAACCTTCAAATAATTATGTTCAGTTATGCACTCAATAGTCAATACTTGGTCGGGAATCCTTTTGCAGAAATGACTGCTTCAATGCGGTGTGGCATGGAGGCAATCAGCCTGTGGCACTGCTGAGGTGTTATGGAGGCCCAGGATGCTTCGATAGCGGCCTTAAGCTCATCCAGAGTGTTGGGTCTTGCGTCTCTCAACTTTCTCTTCACAATATCCCACAGATTCTCTATGGGGTTCAGGTCAGGAGAGTTGGCAGGCCAATTGAGCACAGTAATACCATGGTCAGTAAACCATTTACCAGTGGTTTTGGCACTGTGAGCAGGTGCCAGGTCGTGCTGAAAAATGAAATCTTCATCTCCATAAAGCTTTTCAGCAGGTGGAAGCATGAAGTGCTCCAAAATCTCCTGATAGCTAGCTGCATTTACCCTGCCCTTGATAAAACACAGTGGACCAACACCAGCAGCTGACATGGCACCCCAGACCATCACTGACTGTACTTGACACTGGACTTCAGGCATTTTGGCATTTCCTTCTCCCCAGTCTTCCTCCAGACTCTGGCACCTTGATCTCCGAATGACATGCAAAACTGAGCAACAGTCCAGTGCTGCTTCTCTGTAGCCCAGGTCAGGCGCTTCTGCTGCTGTTTCTGGTTCAAAAGTGTCTTGACCTGGGGTATGCGGCACCTGTAGCCCATTTCCTGCACACGCCTGTGCACGGTGGCTCTGGATGTTTCTACTCCAGACTCGGTCCTTCCAGGGGCGTCATGCAAGCCAAAATTCTGGGGGGGCACAATCTGAGACGTTGCAATTGTTTTCTGACGGGTGATATGGATCATGTTAGGAGGGGTCAGGGGGTTTCTCCCCCTGAAAATTTTTCAATTCTGGCTGCTAAACATACCATTTCAATGCAGTTTGGGAGGGACAAAAATACCTTAACGGAGCCAGCAGCAACCCTCCTCTATCTGAGGACTAAGTTAAAGTATCTATTTTGTAAGTTTATGTAAAAGACAGGTTAATGAAAGAACTGTAAGCTCAAATTCAAAAGCTTTTGAAGTCTACTTCATTAAAGCATGTTTACACACACACTTACTGTACACTTAGGCCTACTACACATGATTTTAAAAACAGTACCATTGTAGTTTTTATGTTATGATTTTAAATTGGTATGTGACCTAAGAACGATCTTATATTAAAGGTACATAAAGGTGCTGAGGTCTGATTTTGTGGTGCTCTGAAATTAAGTTATTTTAATATTAATATGCGATGAAGGACTTTGAAAGAAGTTTGACAGATTTCAGTGCTGAATAAGGTTAACACTACCCCGTTTGTTTGAAAATGGTTAATATTTGACAGAAATGTAAAAAAGTAATCAAATCAAATGTAATATGTAACATTACTTTAGTAAAATCATTGAAATACTGTAGTTACACTGTCTCTAAGCCTACATCACGGTCATAGCGATCTGTATAACAACTATGCTGTAGCTTTCGAACGGGTAGCCTATCTTTTTTCACTGCATTTGAATTAGCTGCCTGATCCGTGAAGAACCGTGAATAACAGTCTATGGGAGAAACATCAAGTCGATGCCTTGATAACGTTAGGTTGGATTTTGCAGTTAGCCTACAACACATTTAACACCCTCGTTTCTATGAAACTGAAAACAATTGAACCAGCTGGAGACTTTGACACAAGACAAGACAAAACAGAACAGATGTTTCAAAACCGATCAGATAACATTACTATGGCTTATTGGCTTTGTATGGCAGGCAGTAACGTTAGCCAACTAGTTTACGGTTAGACTAGGCTAGCTATCGATAACGTTACACTGACACAACTAAAGTTATGCTCATGCTAATATCAAATCCATAACTTTTTGATCAAGTTAAAATGTCCAGGTCAACCACAAATAATCCCACTACCTTTTAATATCATCCGATAACTAATTCAATGCCGATTTGTTGCTTTGCCCACTTACCACTTCAAGACATTGCCAGCTCAACGTGCGAGACGAGTGAGTTGCTTGAACATACACAGCAAAGATTCTAGAGCGCTACGTACGCGCGTAGCGCTCTAGATTTGATATACACAGATACCATATTAGGAAAAAGGGGCGGGCTGATGCTGACCGATTTATTACACATCCAGAAGAATACATTTGAGTCGTTATAGGCTCTGGTAATTATGGAGCATAATAGGAATAAAGTTGTGACAAAAAAATTATCAGGGAGGAAAAATCTGAGGGGGCACGTGCCCCCTCACTTTGAATGGGCATGACGCCACTGGGTCCTTCTCCACAATCTTCCTCAGGGTCCGGTCACCTCTTCTCGTTGTGCAGCGTTTTTTGCCACACTTTTTCCTTCCCACAGACTTCCCACTGAGGTGCCTTGATACAGCAGTCTGGGAACAGCCTATTTGTGCAGAAATTTCTTTCTGTGTCTTACCCTCTTTCTTGAGGGTGTCAATGATGGCCTTCTGGACAGCAGTCAGGTCGGCAGTCTTACCCATGATTGCGGTTTTGAGTAATGAAACAGGCTGGGAGTTTTTAAAAGCCTCAGGAATCTTTTGCAGGTGTTTAGAGTTAATTAGTTGATTCAGATGATTAGGTTAATAGCTTGTTTAGAGAACCTTTTCATGATATGCTAATTTTTTGAGATAGAAATTTTGGGTTTTCATGAGCTGTATGCCAAAATCATAAGTATTAAAACAATAAAAGACCTGAAATATTTCAGTTGGTGTGCAATGAATCTAAAATATATGAAAGTTTAATTTTTATCATTACATTATGGAAAATAATGAACTTTATCACAATATGCTAATTTTTTGAGAAGGACCTGTATATATATAAACCCCTCTTTATACAACAACATCATTATTGAATGTATGAGTATATTGCTTGTCCTTAAAACATTTTTTGTGTATTTATGAACTTCTTTCCTTCCTTGTGTCATGTTGCTTAAAAAGTGTTGTTTTAAATGGAAATGCATATCCGACCTGATATAACAAATACATTATAAATTATAATAAATTTTGCCCCACATTTGTATTTCAGCACAAAGCCATTTAGTCCTTTTTCCAGCTGTGTTATTTATCACCCAGCATTAACCTTCATTTATCAGCATGCCTTCGCCAGTGAAAGTCAGATTCCTCCATATGGCTGGGTGCTTCATTAAATGCTAATTATTATGAGGTATAATAATTGTGAGGCTGCTGTGTGCACTGGGTGACATGCTGCTGCAGTGTCCCGAGAGGAGGAAATAGACTGAGATCCAGATAAACAATCCTACTGTTCTCCCGAGACTGTGTGATCGCCCATCTGATGATGTGGCCGCATCTCTCCAGCTCGTCCTGTCTCCTGGGAGCCTGTCTCTCTGTTGGCTGTCTGTGCTGGGTGTTAAGGGTGACATTGCCCTGCTGATGTTTCATTGTGTCAGCACTGCAGATTTCGTATTTATATTTGTATGTGTGTATATTTATACTCTGCTCTTTCCAAACCTCGATTTGTAAGAAACATTTTCTTATCTGTACTGCCACAAATAATATATGCTGTTCTTTATGGTTACTGCTATTTGGTTGCTGTGCTGATTCAGCGAGTTTCTTGTATCCACATTGGGTCTTTTCTGATTTTGTACATACTTGTTTCTATGAATCTGGTGCTGAGAGCTGTGATACAGTAAGACCCCCATTTTATGCAGTTATTTTAAAGTTGGGCTCTCTTGATTGAGTTTGATGAAGGTCATCAAAGAAGTTCTCTGTTGATAGTTGGGCACTTTCTGGGGTTTTATGATACATATCACCATCCTACCTTCTGTCAGTCTAGGTTGGACACTTATGAAGTGTTGTTGTGAGTAGTACTGAGTATGGATCAAATAATGCTGTTGCTGTCCAGCTCTTTATCATCGTAAGCCTCTCTCGAACATCTGCTATTCTCATGGGTACATTCTGAGAAGAAAAATTAAAAACTGTAAAAAGTGATCTGTTGACTTAACTTAAAAAAGTGAGGGAACCCGCTGCCTTAAAATTATTAAGTAAATAAACTTCAAGTGTAATTTAAAAAAATAAGTTATGTGGAATTGTCAAGTTCAACTTAATTTTTTTCAATTATGCATGGTTTATTTACTGTTCTGTAACAACTTTTTACAGTGCTGTAACAACAAAATACTTTAAATAAAAGTTTAGTCAAATGAAAACTTGGAACCAAAACATTTAATTTTATTTCATATTATATTGATGTGATCTGAACGATACTAGTCCTGGATAACTCTTGTGCAGAACAAGGAATAGATTGTTGGGTGACGGCATGTAATAAACTCTTCTTGATAGTAGCCTATTTGATGTAAATCACTATTCAATCATACACACACACACACACACACACACACACACACACACACACACACACACACACACACACACACACACACACACACACACACACACACACACACACATATGGCTACCAACACATGGACTAATGAAGTATTTTGTTAAATATATTTTTTATTAAAAATTTTGAATATAAAGAATATTTTTTGAATATTTTTATTCTAAATAAAAATAAAACATTAAAAAACTAAATGCAGTTCTTTCAGGCTAAGTGACATCACAACATTATAACCTACAGTATGAAAAATAGATTCATTTTGAAATTTGCTAAAGATTTCTTTAACAGTGTTATAAAATTATTATTGATATTATTAAAGATAATGTTAGATTATGGTAAATGTAAAATGTTGAAATGTTAAACTAAAAATATTTTGTTACATTTTTAATTGTATATTGTTAATATTCATTTTAGCATGGCATCAGTGTTTGTGTAGCCAATGTGTTGATGCTTTGCAATATTATATATAAAACAATCATCCCAATAAAGTACTTTGAAACAGAGAAAGTGCTCCAGTCCAGATGTTAAGTACCAGAAGCCAGACTTTTGCCGTCTACGTGTCAAAGACAATAAATTTGTTTAAGGTCAGGATAGAAAACCAGCAGTATAAACCTTAGTCACTCAGGGCCATATTGGATTTGTTGACAGGAATAAAAACGAGGCTGTGAGGGATAGAATACAGTCTGTTCAATGGATTGTAGATGTTTAAATATACTGATAGTTCAGCAGATGAAATGTCTTTCAGTTGACAAAACTACATTAAAGAGTTTTAAAAGTTGTGAGTTGTGAAAATTATGTGATCTAGGACCTTTATAAGTGTGTGACATTGTAAAGATGTCTATCATTCATTGCTTCATTGTCTTCTACGTTAAATTTAATTCATACAGGGTTCACGGCTAGGATGACATTACTGTGTCCCATGCATAATTTAACTGCTGTGAGAGGTGACTTTACTCAATGCTTGCATTTGCGTTTGTGGCTGTACATTGTTCATAGGCTTTGTTGCATGTTTAATCCTATCAAAAAGGTCAGAGTACTGTATAAACATCTGCTTATGTCTGTCTAATAGCTCATGTCCACATGAAATTCCTCATAATTTGGATGAGCATGTAACTTATTTATATTACTAATTTTATAATCTTGTGCATGTAAGAATGCATAAGAAACGTTATGTTGGTGCATGTTGCATGAATCCATTAGCCATCCACAAACATGGATTCCACAGTGACCTCAAGAGGTGGGAATGCAGAAGTACCTGATTAGAATAAACTGTCAAATGTGTATTCAGTGGTTCTACGAGCATTATAGCCTGTGTGTATATATACACATGATTACAGAACATAGTTTTATTTTGTTTATGCACTTTTTTTTGTTAAGCATACATTGCATTTTCAGGCATAAGAATACACAAACACATGAAAGACCTCTTGCAAATTCTTTTGTGTTTTCATAGAACTGTTGTTTGGCAAACCCCCCTTCTTTATCTGGAGGGAGCTGTAATGTAATTATATGCCAAATTCAAATAATTATATCAATATCAATAAATTATAACTACTGTAAAAGATGCATGTAACAATTGCTCATTGATAAAACTATAACTCTAATAGTAATAGTAAAATAAAATGACTTTTACTAGTCCTCTATCGCTCTTCTGAACATTGCTCTTAGTTGCACAGAAGCGAGGCCTCACATCTTTGACTTCAGTCTGAACAGATGGAGAGAACTCCAGTAAATATCATTTCAAACATCAGCCGTGCTTTGCTGATGGCATAGCCGTATTCAAGGGACTGTCATCTCCAAAAAAACATTTGGGATCAAAAAGGCCTGTTGATTATCATACTGGAGCAGAGAACTAACAGCAGTTATGCTAATAGTTGGAACTATACGTGAAGCACACATTTTTGGTGTAAAAATTGTTTGAGGATTGTGGGGATTGTTTGATAAAATGTATATTTTGTTCTAAACTGAAACATTAGTATATTGACTAAATACCTAATAAAATCTAAAACTAAAGTACACTTATGTTTTTAGTGACAGAACCATAAATTAATGAAAAGTTCAGTGAAATGAAAACATTTAATTTAATTTCATATTCATATTGATGTAATCTGTTGTGAATGATAATAGTACTGGATAACTCTTGTACAGAACAAGGAATAGATTGTTGGGTGATGGCATGGAAAACACCAACACATCACATGCCTGGACTCATTTGCCACATCAGCTTAATGAGGCCATTATTTGCATTAAATTATAATGTTATTATGTCAAGATTCCAGTACCAGTAGGACAGTGGTTTGTTTTGAAATGTATTAGTAACGCCAATTAGTTTACTGGGACGCATGAGTGTGGGAGCGTGGATGATTATGGGCGGGTGCGTTCAGCAGCCAAACATGACAAACACGTGACTGTGTTCACAAGGTCCTGAGTGAACTTAGCGCATCTGTGGACCATTGCACAATGCACATGCAGTAGCCTACTTAGCGTTGCAAACGTTTACCTGTTGACAATCTCACACACAAACTGTGGCCTACCTGTATGGAGTGTAAGCACAGGAATCTAGCCTTCAAGGGATGGTTCACCCAAAAAGGGAAAATGTTGTCATCATTTACTCACCCTCATGTTGTTCCAAACCTGTATGAGTTTATTTCTGCTGTTGAACACAAAAGACGATATTTTAAAGAACGTTGGTATCCAGACAGTTGACAGCACCCATTGACTTCCATAGTATTATTTTTTTCCTACTATGGAAGTCAATGGCTTCCATCAACTGTCTGGTTACCAACATTCTTCAAAATATCTTCTTTTGTGTTCAACAATAGAAAAAAAAAACTCATACAGGTTTGGAACAACTTGAGGGTGAGTATGACAAAATTTTAATTTTTGGGTGAACAATCAATTTCAGTTAATTTCTTATGAACTGAACATAGAGTAATTTTTTTCCTTCACATTCTATACACTTTTATACTGCTAACTTTGATTTTATTTAGTGTAATTACTTATCAGCTGATCCACTTAAACAATTCACATTCATTCAACCAAAGAAAGAAATTGCAGTTTGTGGACAAAATGTTATCGTAACGACAGCACAATTTCTGTATGTATATATGGCATATTGCATTCATTTAACCAAAACTCATAAAACTAAATAAATACGATTTTAGAATGGTCCCATTGCTCTCGTAACTTCAGTAGTTTAATGCCGGATGAAATATGAATACATTGATTTATTAATAGGCCTAATCTCGGAATTAAAGCTGCCACCAAAAAAAACCCTTGGTAGTATTTCAGATGATGATGACAACAACAACACAAATAATAATAGCAATAATAATAATAATGACCACTGACCAATAATACATATAATCACAATAGCATTAATATTTCTTCATCCGTTTGAAACCCGATTTTGTAGGCTAAATATTTGGAAATTAGAAGCCCTTCTCAAATGTAATTGGTCAATTTTGGACCATGTTACTTTTCATTTTATTGTAGGCTATAATATAATCATTTTAGCGTTTCATCAGACTCTCAGCTCACTAGATTTTAAGTGGCCATATTAATGTCCACTAACCCTGTGACTCTCTCTTTCTCTCTCGCCGTCTCTCCGCAGCGCTGGAGGAAGTTGCAGTGCACCTGTTCTTCACCGCTGCTCGGCCAGTGACTACAGTTCCCACGTAACATTGCGCAATGTCCCTCGATCCGCGCGCTGCGCCAGTCTGCTCGAGGAACCAGTCCGTCCGTTCGCTCGCTCGGCCTTTTTTTCTGCTTTCTCACTGTTGCCTGGTGTCAACCTACGCCGAGAAAGAAACATCCCTCCCTCTTCCCCCCTAAGCGGCAGCTTCCAATTTGCCTTCGCTTTTCTTTTCGCCTCTTCCATTGGCTTGCGCGCTGCCAGTCAAGCGCTTCCTCTTTACAGGAGAGTTGAGTAGCAACAGCTCGGAAACATCTGGCTGCCGCAGCTCTCGTCGCTCCGCTCGCCTGCTCTGTCTTTCCTGCCACTGCAGGTTGTTATGGAAAGCTGTTGAAAGTCAATCGAGTTGTTTTTCTCGCTGAGAGGATTAGACGGAGGAAGCAGGAAGACGTTGGACCTGGTTGTCTGTAAGTGCCTGTGATACTAGGTGCTCTTTAAGGAGATGAAAGGGGGGGGGGTTGGAGGCACTGGCTGGATTGTTATGGGGAAAAGTAACGATCTTTTTCACGCGACTGTTGGTCTTTACGCGTAGAACGAGTTGCTCGAGCGCGTGGCATCGGGGCCTGTCGCAAAACTGTAACACTGCAGGTTGAATGCTTACTTTTTATTTGTTAGCCACACTAGCTAGCTTTTCCTGAACGTACGGGGTCAGGATCCAGAGAAAGACCGTCGGCAGTGCTGTGTGTGTTTGTGTAGGAGTAGCCTGTTATAATATAATTTCCTACCTAGGTGGACTCGTAGTTTATTTTATTTCAGTGTATATTTATTTTGTAGTTTAGCTTTTAAGTTCAAGAAGGGCTAACTTGGCACAATTCCGTCTTTCTGGAGAACTTGCCAGGTTTGAAAACAAGTTTACTTTGAAATAGCACAGTATAAAACAGTGTGTTGGCTTAGTTTTTTTTTTTCTTTTTCCTTCATGCTGACCAGTTGCTTTGTAAACCAAAATATATAACATTATTCATAAGCAAGGCTAATCGTACGTATTTTCCATGGAATTAAAAGCTCCTATTAGTTGTTTAAAACCCCCTGAGATCAAATGTAATGTTCGTGACTGATGCAGCAAACTCTTATTTCTTGTGCTGTTTTATGCATTTAAAAATATTTTTGCATGTCAATGAGTTTAAAAAAAAACATAACTATTCTGTTAATATTCATGAGTGTGACATCCTTCAGATTATAGTTTGGTATCTTTGTTTTGGTGATTTTAGTGGTAAACAGGAAACAGTTGTTTGGCTTGTACCAAAGAAGTTTCTGAAAATTAACACAATTATAAGTGGGATACTTCAGAAGAAAGGAGCTATGCAATAGCTAATGCGGAATACAGTGTCTTTTGTTTGAACCATACTTATAAAGCCTGTATGATTGTTCCCATTGTTTCTTATTTCTCCCCCCCAACCTCCTCCTCTGTCAGTTGTCCAAAGGGTTAGTAAAATGAATGACGGTAATGGCGCAGCCAGTGAACCATAAAGAAGTCGAAAACAATATCAGCTGCGTGGATCTGTCAGTTGCAAATGTGCTGTGCTGGCCTTTGTTTATGGTTACTGGAAGGAGAGGGGGGAAAAAACTTGAGGGTATTTAAATTCTCAGTGCAGGAAACTAGGTTAGAAAAAAGTGTCGGCTTTCAGACAGACCCAGTTCCAAGTTCTTCTTTGCTGAGAGATTACAACTAAAGGGGGTAATTGGCTAGTTTTCTACAGAATCACCTCACAACACTTCCCTTCCTCCCGTTTTTAAAGGGGGGAAAGAGAAACAAAGTTGTATAAAGGAGAGGCTGGTGGCAAGAGTGTAGAGGAGTAGCATATGGCACTAAAAGGAGCACAGCTGGAGGTAGCATTTCCATCTGAACATGATGTCAGAGCAGCTGACAGGCTGCCATCCCCCAGTCTTTTCTTCTAACGCACAGACTGGGAGTTAGTGTGTGTGCGGATCTGTGTGCAGGAGGAGGCATCGCATTCCCCTCCAACATCTCCTCCACTTTGCATCTGTCCCTCACAGTTTGATTTTCTCTCTCTTTCTCTCGCGTCTCTACCCTTTCATTGATTCGGCGGAGGGAGTTACAGCCGGCGCTACCACAACAGTGGACTTAATCAAGTTGATGCGTACTGCAGGTACTGTACCGGGGGGTCCGGGCACCAGGGATGTGTTTTGAATAGGGAGCTCTCGTTAAGTTTTTTTTTTTTTTTTGCACGTCTGCCATCAGCTATCAGAGTGTGGGAAATGGGAAGTAAAGGATTTTGAGCTGGTGTAGTAGCGTAACCAGGCTGGGGACAAGTGACACTTTTTGTTGCCATGAGGAGGTTTCCAGGCAAGCGTTTCATTATTCTGTTTGTTTACAGGTCTTCTTTTCACCCACTTTGTTCTCAATGGCAAATTGTTGCTCTGTTGTGACGGCATACAGTGGTGTGGTTGGTAGGTTAGTTTATTATAGTATTATTGAATTAAAACAAGAAACTCTTATGTGTTTATATGCTGTTAATCTGTCAAAATCTGTTTTTCTTTTAAATAATGAGATTTTCAGTCCATTTGAACAAAATTCCTAATCTGCTAAAGTGAGCGAAAAGACATAAATGCTTTTAAAGCGATAAATCTGCAACTTTATGTAATCACATGCGTTCTTAAAAATGTCCCGTCCTTAGGCTTTTGCTCATCTCTTTCTGTCTTTTTTTTCTGTTTTGTAAGGACTAATTTAGAACTTGCAGATTTGAGCTGCCTGAATTGGCTAGACAGCTGTAATCGCACTCCTCCTAGTCTTAATCTCTTTATCTGGGCAGCAGCTGCCATATGGTCTCAGTCAGCTGGATCAGATGTTCATAAGCCTCCTTCTCCGTCCCTCTCTGTCCTCCCAGTCTCCTAATTTGATCGCTGCTACCTTGTGAGCTGTCCTGCAATCTTTATTTTTAGCCATCTTAAGGATTAGGATTGATGTGGACTACGGGGCACTTAAAGTGATTGTATTGTAAATCTGCTGTGGACCGCCTCTTTGGGGAGGATGTTCCATTTCTCCAAAGATTTGGGGAGGGGGAAAAGGGGAGGAGAGGGTTGGCGAGAGGTTTGTTATCCCCCTGTCCCCCTATAAGCCCCTCATTAATGAAGGTCTGTACGCTGTTTGGGGTGGGGTGGGGGGCTTTGGCTTGCTATCCCAATCAGATTTAAATGAAGATTCAAATGAGTTCATTTAAGTCCGCTGGTTGAACATGACGCTGGTGCATTTTTTTAGATGGGAACGATCTCCGCGGGTAACAGGTGTGATTTTCATATATTATTATTTTTTTAATTAGCCCTTTTTTAATTTGTAAATAGTTTGTGTAATATTTTTTTAATACCGTGTATATTTCTAGTTTTTTATCGTATTTTATTTGCACAATGTCCGTCTTTGATTACGCATGTCATACTGATGTTCTGCTACCTCAGTTGTCGCAACCTTTGAGATCATGGTACTTAGTATACTTATGCAGTATGCCCATGATGGTGAGCTGTTTGTGTACCTGTAAGCCTGTTACCTATACTTGGCGTCCTGGCCAAAGTGGGTTATTATAAATAACTGCTCCAGGAGCGCAGAGAGTAAAAACAGGGAAGATTCTCTCGCACAGGCATCTGTAGAATCAGGACTTCAGCTTCTTACATCACGGCATCTGATTAAACTCAAATGATTTTGATGGGATGCTCACGGATATATTCTTTTTAATGTAACTTGCAATACATATATTTTTTATTTACATTTTAGTGTTAATTTCCCAGGTTGTGCTTTTAAACTTTTAATTAAAAGTAATTGTTTTAAATTTAATAATGAACACATCACTGCTTACTTTAAAGTGCACAAGTGAGAAAAATACAATTAGCTTAATGTGGTGTTATACTTTTTGCATGTGCTTTTTTGTAATCCTTTTATGTCAAGACTGTGGTGAACATTTTTCCAGTGTTCCCACAGGGGAGGAGGGAGGGAGAGAGAATTAGAGTGTGAGAGTATGTCTGTGTGCATGGAGCGAGAGAGAGGGACGGAGCGGGTGGGAAAGAGAAGTTCCACACAGAGCACAGACAAAACAATTGTTGTTCTAGAGAGCCTCACTAACATCTGTGGTCTTTTGCAGGTTATGAAGACAGCATGGAGTTTCCAGACCACAGCAGACATTTGCTACAGTGTCTGAGTGAGCAGAGACATCAGGGATTCCTTTGTGACTCCACTGTGCTGGTCGGTGATGCCCAGTTCCGAGCCCATCGTGCAGTGCTGGCTTCATGCAGCATGTACTTCCACCTCTTTTACAAGGACCAGCTAGACAAAAGGGACATTGTTCATCTGAACAGCGACATTGTCACGGCCCCGGCCTTCGCTCTCCTGCTTGAGTTCATGTACGAGGGAAAGCTCCAGTTTAAATCGCTTCCAGTGGAGGATGTGCTGGCTGCTGCCAGCTACCTCCACATGTACGACATTGTCAAGGTGTGCAAAAAGAAGCTCAAGCAGAAGGCCACGACTGAGGCCGACAGCACCAAACGGGAGGAGGATGCATCCAGCTGCTCGGACAAGGTGGAGAGCTTCTCGGAAGGTGGAAGCACGGGCCGGCCTGCCACGGCTGACCTGCTGCAGAGTGATGATGAGGACATGGAGAACAAACGGGACAGCCCTCAGGAGCCGGGGAGCATGTGGATGAGACTGCCTTCTGACCGGACCACGTCTCCCACCACCAGCCCCAGGGAAGCAGAAACGCACGGCCCCGACACTGGCAAATCCCCTGCCGGCAGCCCCAGCAGCTCCACCGGCTCCCGGTCCCGTCGCTCTGCAGCGTCTCGGAGAGTCTCCGCAGACACAGATTGTGTGCTTGATCTCTCTGTGAAGTCCAGCCTGGGCGGAGGTCCTGGGGAGACCATGGTAGGCAATCATTACTTCTGCAGCTCTGTCACCCCAGACAGCCTTCAGAGTGCCCTGGTTCAAGTCAAGGTGGAGAAGGACACAGGCTCAGACGACGATGAACTGGTGAGTGGCGACTACGAGATGGAGCACAGCGGTGTGAAGGAGCCGCCCAGCACCAACGGGACTCACATCAGCCTTGTTGCGCAACGGAGGCTGGGGCTGGAGGCTCACCTTTCGGCCTTGCGTGAGGCCTCACTGGCCAGCGAGCTGGAGCGGGACGACAAAGGAGATGACACGGACGTCCTAGGAGGGGACAGTGAGCGAGCTCAGGAGGTCGCAGGGGTCGAAAGCGCCCTGTTGCCTTACGTCTCCAGCATGCTGGGGGCCCCACATACTCAGATCTTCATGTGCCCCTTATGCAACAAGGTCTTCCCCAGCCCCCACATCCTGCAGATCCACCTCAGCACGCATTTTCGCGAGCAGGAAGGCGTACGGGCCAAGCCGGCCAGTGACGTTAATGTCCCCACCTGCTCCATCTGCGGCAAAACCTTCTCCTGCATGTACACGTTAAAGCGCCACGAGCGGACACACTCGGGCGAGAAGCCCTACACATGCACTACTTGCGGCAAGAGCTTCCAGTACTCGCACAACCTGAGCCGACATGCCGTCGTGCACACACGCGAGAAGCCGCATGCCTGTAAGTGGTGCGAGCGGCGCTTCACGCAGTCAGGGGACCTGTACCGACACATTCGCAAGTTCCACTGCGAACTGGTCAACTCGCTCTCGGTCAAGAGCGAGGCGCTCAATCTACCCACGGTCAGAGACTGGGCACTGGAAGATAGTTCTCAAGAACTGTGGAAATGAATGCTAAAATGATAGCAGACTGTTTGAACTGCTTGTTAAATTGATGAGAGCGATCTGAGTGACATTTTTTGGGGCAGAGTGGTGAAGGTAAGAGTGGGGCAGAGTGACGGCCGAAGGGTCTGAATCAGTCATTTTTCTTGTATGTACATTGCAAATCTTGTTGAATTGCACTTTACTAGCACATGAAAATGTTACTACTGATTTTTTCTTTTATTATATTTTCTGGTTTGTTTAGGGTCTCTTTTTTTTCCTGTTCTCCTTGGGTTTTTATAACACATGGGTGCTGGTCTCAGTAACCAACTTTGACAGAAAAATTATTCATTAGGATTTTCAACTGTATATAATTTACAGTATTTGTATACACTCCTAAATTTCAAGGAACATCTGCCATGAAAAGCATATGAAGATTTCAGGTAATAGACGGAGTTTAAAACTAAGGACACACTAAACGGGTACAATGGTCATATATTTACCTGTACACACTTGCTTCTATATATTATATATATATATATATATATATATATATATATATATTTATAGTGCACTACTAAAATTTGCAGATAACATACCTGATGTGTGACTGTGGTTGCGGTGCATGTGTATTCATGCACATACGCACATGTACACACGTAGTGTGTGAACAGGTCAGTCCTTTAAATCCCATGAGGAAGCTCTAAGCTCGCGTTACTTAAGCTCTTGTACATTTTTGACTCGTTATAGGAAACTTGACTGATGGAAGACAAACAAGGCACTCATGCAATGTACAGTTTCCTTTTTCATATCAGTTGCTGCATTTCCTCTATCCTTGCTTTATATGATTTGAAGTCATTTTCACATTTTAGTTGCAGTCTCTCTACATCACTCGTTTGCTACTGAAGTTGGTTTTTACATCGGCTGCATTTCTAGAGATTTCTGTAGTGTTTTATTAAGACTTTTCGTTTTTAAAACGGAATCTGTTGTTGCATGATGTCTGACCTGTATATTGAAAAAGATGTGACTTGCTGTATTGCTGTACACTGTAATTGACTGATTCATTACAGTCAGGGCACCTGTCTGTTGAGAAAAAAAAGTACCTTTAATATTACTGCTGTAGAAATTGCATGAATTTTATTTAACTTTTTTTTTGTTGTTGTTTTGCATCAGAGAGTGTATTTTTTAATTAACTCATTTGATTCCTTGGTAGATTTGAGTTTTTTTTCCTCTCATTAGAGAATGAATCGGGGGTTTTGGTGAGATGTTTATTCTGGGCTGTGAAGATTGTGGAAATGCACTGACGTTAGGCTGCAGTATCTACACATGGGAAGCGATTCAGTCTGGGCTCGCTGTAGAATTCGGAGGTTAACGAGGGGCCAGGTGTCAGCAGAAGCTGAATCGCTACGTTTATTGTTCCGAAGGCTAGCGTTGCTCCTGCTAGCGTCTCCTCACGCGCTGCTCTTCCCAGTGCTGGGTCCTCAACTGCTGTTTGTCTCAGTGTCCTGTTTACTGGCTGTTGTCATTTGAATCATGTCAGCTCTGTTTGTAATTTATTTATTTATCTTTTCAATTGGCACTTGCTTCAGATTCGATTGCCATGAAGACACATTTGCGTGGCTGATGGTACAGCTCTTCTTTATGGGTGTCCTCAGCAGTGCACATCTATTTGGAGAAAGCTGAAGGATCTTTAAACAGCATAAAGCTCGACACACTCTGACCTGAGTGGTTTGTTTGTGTG
Source organism: Gila orcuttii (assembly GCA_026230005.1). NCBI lineage: Eukaryota > Metazoa > Chordata > Actinopteri > Cypriniformes > Leuciscidae > Gila > Gila orcuttii. Next base: position 11,383,041 of record JAPDVR010000019.1, on the reverse strand, counting down.
CGTGTGTTTGTGTTCAATACATAAGTCTTTTTTTTTCGCCACTTGAAGATGTTTGGCAAGGTTGGCTGCACCTTTTGAAGCTTAATGAAATTAGAATGATGTGCAAAAGAGGCCTTTATGAAATGTAGACACCTAATTATTATGAATTGACTTTGTTACACTGAAGAAAAGATCTAAATTTTTGTGATTGTTAAAAAAAAAGTTCAATTGTTAACTTTTGCAACATTTGTGATTTTTGAAAAATGTTTATTCTAAAAAGGTTTATTTTTTTCTTAATTCTTTTAATTTGCAAAATTATATTAAGGTTTCTTTTTTTTGTAGATTGTGAAAATTCTGCTAATTTTGTTTGTTTGTTTGTTTGTTGGTTGGTTTGTTTAACAAAAAAAACACTTTCATTGTCAAATCCAGAGAAATAAAAAGCAAAGAAAAATGAGAAACATATGGCTTAGCGCTGTAGACATAGATCAGTCACTTACACAGGGCTGAAATGCTTGAACTACTTTAGTTAGAGAGGGCCGGGGGCTCCGCACGTTTCGAGCAGGACAGGAGTGTGTGGCACACGGGCCTTTGCAGGCCTCAGGAACGGTCCTTCCATATATTTGGCTGGTGCAACGGCTAGTGAAAAGGTTGAGCTTTGCCAACAGCGCACGCTCCTCATAGCGTTTTGCACGGTGGTACTTTTACCTTTTGCACTCTAAAATGTGACCGAAAAAAAATATCAACTGTGGGGTTGATTTGTTTTCTATGCTTTCTTTTTCTTTACATTTTTTGTTTGCTTCTATTGTACTTGACCGCCTTAAACTACTGTTCTCAGATTATACTCAGAGGTTGAAAACTGGAAACTGTTGCTGGAATACTGGATGTCTTTCTTTGACTTTTGTTCAATGGAAATGAAGCTGTGAAATGGCCTATGAAGCATATCCATAAATTGGACACCCCTTTAGTTTACTTGAAACCCGGGAACCCCAGTGTGAAGAACAACTCTGTCAAATTCAAACTTGGTGGCTAATGAGTATGGGAAAGAAAAATAAATATCTGTTGAATTCAAGGACAATCGATGTCTGGATTTAAAAAAAAAAAAAGAAGATTCGACTTCATATGTAATTGCTTCCCTTCTGAGATTTTTTTGCTATGTTGACATTGTTCTTTTTATGGATTTAGACATTTAGCTTTGACAATCATAGTATGTTTCATTTTCTCAAGGGAAGTAAATTATGAGGCTGTTTAGTTTTGTACTTTTGGTGTGCTGTTGGTGAAATTTTTAAATTGTGTGCAAACTGCAATAAATTATAAGAACCTTAACCTCTCCGTGCCATTTTTCTGTCAGTAACTTCTGGTGGGATTTTCAGTGCAATGACGATGTGCAGATTGGTGAGACAGTGTTTGTGTTTTTGCATTCAGTTCAATAATCTTATTTACTGTAGATGCTTGTGTGGGTGGAAACATGTTTTCCAGTGCGTGAGGCCTGTGGATTGAGTATACTGTCCGAGTGTTAGTGTGTGTGTGTGTGTGTGTGTGTGTGTGCGTGCGTGTGTGTGAGAGTGTATGTGGTCTTACATGGCTCATGTGTATATGCTGCTTTAATGTCTGGCTGGTGCTCCAGTAAAGGCGTGGGTTGGACCTGGGAAAATGTGCAGCAGCTTGTACGAAGACCATCCCCTCCCCCTCCCCCTGCCACACACACACACACACACACACACACACACACACACACACACACACACACACACACACACACACACACACACTCACACACTCACTCAGTCACAGGCTGCTTCCAAAGCTCCTCAAGTACAGTTTTCCAGAAAACAAATCAGCTTTATCTAATGTCTCGCTGTTCGGCAAACCTGGCCTACAGATGCACTAAAGGCTGACCACTTTTAAGTCAGCGAGCGTTACTCAACAGGCCACTGTCACAGATGGTCCTGTGCTTTAAGCCTGCCCCCCCCCCCCCTTCCTCATATACACGCCACCTCCTTCTAATTGGTACGAGATTTATTTTTTGATCACGGTTTGGTCTTAAGATCCCTTTGCGCCTTTAATATCATGGAAGTATGAAATTGTAGACTTTAAAAAATTATTGTAATTTGAACAGTAAAATACTGTAAAAATGCTTTTTTGTACAAAAATGTTAATTTGTTATTGGCAAGTTCCCTTAAAGTTACAGTTTTTGGAAGTGAAAAAGAATGTCATCTTATAATTTACAGTGAAAAACTGTTAATTGACATTCCCAGAGTTCTCTGTGACACTTCACATTTATTGGTTTTTCATCAAAATAACTATATACTACTCCTTGGTTTTTCATTAGTTAAGTACATTAGGGTTTTATTTTACATCTAATGTTGTTAAATGAATGTTTATTAAAATCACATTTTAGTGTTGTGTATTACCATGATGGTGTTTTATGTGTATGATATTGAGCACCTTCAAAATATTAGCGTTTACCTCAGCTTGTGGAAAAGCTAGAGAGTTTGAATCATCATGTGGATTTATCACTACCAAGTAGTTGTCAGTGTATTATTAAAGTACAAAACATAATTTAGTACTTCAGTAAGTTGCTATAACATTATATTAGTTAATGAAATTTTCAGTTTTATGTAAATTTTATGTAAATTTCTTAATTCTTTTCAGTGTATAAAGGTTATTTCTAGACAATATTGTGCACACTTTCACTGTTTTTCTGAGAGATGAAATTTGATTTGTGGCTACATTAACACACAAATCTGCACCTAACATCTGGTTGGAACGGACAGTTGATGCTTCGCCGGGGCATAATGGTTTTCTCTCTTTGCTTTTTTACTATGAATTTAGGTCATTAATTTGTATCTGTCCTTTGTTTACTCAAGGAGCAGAGACAAAGGGGCAGCTGTGGAAACATTTGGCTGTGCCGAAGGGTAGTGGGCTCGACGTGACGACTGTATTACCAGCTTGGGTCTTCTATATGTAGCTCCACCACAGAAGTTCGAGGGAGCTGCGTGCCAGTGTTCTGGGGGAGAGCGGCGCACATGCATGGCATCAATAGGGCAGCCGCTGCACTGAGGTATGACTGGTTCTGCCCACGCAGATACTGTAGCTGCTGAGAGCACTACTCTCTGTGATCAGCTCCAAATATAATGTACATTAGAGGGGCGCAGACAGGAAGAGGCCTTTCTGTTTGTTTGCATTCGACAAGTTGTTGAATTTATCGAACGTTATTAACCCCTGTGTTCAGTTTGGCCATTTTAATAGCTTATTACAAAATATATAACCGTGAAGGATCCGGATTGATTCTTTATGACTTTTCACTTTTGCCCTACATGTTACATTGTTTAGACCCTCAAAGAAAAAAAAAAGAAATTAATTTTCTTATGCTATGATGCTCTAAGATGCCAGTTATTTTGATTTCTTTTTAACTTTTTCCCCCCTACAATGTGTTTTGTGCTCATGTCAAATTGACCTCAAACAGATATGTTACTATTATGAATATCAGTCACACTTCTGTCTACTGTGTGGTAAAAAAAAAAAAAAAAAAAATTGATATATAAATATGTATATTCTATAATTGCATCATATTTGCATAATTGCTTCTGTGAAGAACCTTCAACAACCATGGAATCTTTCCGTTGCACAAAAGGTTCTTTATTGGAAAATGTATTCTATATTTCTATATCTTTAAGAACTGTTTTCACTAAAAGGTTCTTCTATGGAATCCGTGTGAAAACCTTCTTTTGGAGCCTTTATTTTTAAGAGTGTAGGTTTTGATTAAGCCAGAGGGAAATATTAAAATAATTTAAAGGCAAAATGAAGTTAATTAATTAATTATCTTTACATAATATGGAAGTATAATTATTTTGTATATATAAATACACACACACACATGCATGTATATATTAAGAAATATTTGCATGTATATACTGTCTATATTTTTTACATAATTTATATTATATAAATAAAAATATTTCATATATTAATAAAAATATTTCATATAATAACACATTTTTCTTAAATATATACATGCATGTGTGTCTATTTATATATACAAAATAATTATACACAGTACACACACATATATTATGTAAACACAAACTTTGATTTGGATGTGATTAATCGTTGCCCAGCACTAATATATATGTGTGCGTGTGTGTGTGTGTGTGTGTGTGTGTGTGTGTGTGTGTGTGTGTGTTTGTGTAATATTCTTGACTTGAATATGATCATATTTCATTTCATTTAGGCTTTTACACACCATAATTTTATAACCAAAAATTAAGTACATTTCCACTTCTCAATGAGTCAAAATGTGCTGAAAATTCAGCATCGGCCAGCAGTTAAGATGTAAGGAGGAATTTGAGGGAATGAAAGAAGCATTAAGTCCTACATGAAAGAGAAAGTAAAGGAGAAAAAAAGTACAAGGGCTCAGCAGATAAAAGGTGAGAAAAGCAGGCAGGAGGGACGACGTCTTCTTTCTTTCAGAGTTGTCTGCCTCATTTAAAAGGCAGCCATTGTCAAGCGTCCTGTGCACAGACAGAAGGCAAGCAACAAGCGGCCTGTCTTGGCCCTTCAGACAATGCAGTGGTGCTACAGCCTGTCAGGGGAGGGGGAGAGGTGTCTGTGTGGGGAAATATTTTTGCTTTAGGGAGGGGTGCGCCATGCACCCTGCGTCCCCCAACAAAAGAAGACGCAACCCCAACTTAAATGCCAGTGTGTGTGTGTAAGTTGTGGTGCTGTCTGTTGAGGAGTGAGCAGTGCAGGCCAGGTTCTCCACTCCATCCACACAAGCACACTTGGGGGGTCTGTGGAGCTCTCTTGAGCACTGATAAAACACAACATCTCTTTTTTGTGGGATTCTTCCATATTAAACGGAGTGGTTGTCTGAATTGAGTGCACAATTTTAGAGCTTAAAGGTTTCTTGAGTGGCATTTTTTATATGAACATTTCCAAATCCAGAATTCAACTGACATTTAAATGTTTGAAGGAGACATGTTAATTTCCTGGTAAAACATTATAAGTCCTTCAATGCCTAATATTTGTACTATGGAAGAAGTCCAATTAATTGCAATTAATTAGTGATTGTTTTTGAAAACTCTATTCTAAAATATGATATATTATATTATATTATATTTTATAAAATGGTTAGTTCCAATCCTTGATTCTGATTGGTCCATAGTTGTGCTTTATTCACGATAAAAACACGGCTATGACCGCTTCACCCAACGGTTCTATTTATCACTGCGCCCTTAGCAACACGCTTAGCAAGAATGAGACAAAGTTTGAGAAGGGTTTGTTGTTTTTATTTGAGCTTTCATGCATATTACATATTGGAACGTTGTTGTTCACGGTCAGGGACTATTTTTTTCTAGCGGAAGGAATGCTTTTATTGATTTAACTTCATGAAATTTCCACTAATACGTTTTTTTTTTCTTTAATATTGTGTGGTAACTGTTTTATAACAACGCCCTTCAGCTGTTACTAATTCACGATACAGCACAGCCTCTCGTACCTTATTGCTTACATATTATATTATATTATAGTAAAAATAAAAATTATATTATTAATACAGTAAAAACAATATTGTGAAATATTATTACAATGTAAAATAACCATTTTAATACATTTTAAAAAGTTTGTTTTTTTTCCAGTGAAGGCAATGTTTTACTCCAGTCTTCATTGTCAAATCATCCTTCAGAAATCATTCTGATTTGCTGCTCAGGAAATATTTCTTATTATTATCAATATTGAAAGCAGTAGCTGCTTAATATTTTTGTGGTAACCGTGATAAATAGAATGTTCAAAAGAACGGCATTTATTTAAAATAGAAATCTTTTGTATCATAATACATTTCTTTAGTGTCACTTTTGGTCAATTTAATGCCTCTTTGCAGATTAAAAAAATATTTTTTATCATAAAAAAAAAAAAACTTTTGAACGGTATAGTATTATGATTAGTGACCACTAATGACACTGTATAAATGACCACTATCCCAAACCACAGATTTTCTACATAGTTGGGTTTCTCTCTACTTTTGCTTTTTCTACTCAAAAAAAAAAAACAACAACTCAAATCAATATTTCGTGTCCAATAAATTGGTGCTATATAATGTACAGTCAGCTCCATACATCTGAAATCTATTGTGCAATAATTACAGGTTGACTTTACATTATTTCTAACATATATTAGCCAATACAATTTAGCACTTCAATCAGAAATTATATTAAAATAAGTCAGGACTGCATTTCCCTGTCTTACTGCTATTTATGTTGAAGGAATGGCAAAACCTTTTAATGTGACTTGTTTGGTCGGCTGTTTCTTTCTCTCTGAACCAGCTGTTGGTCACACTTCTGCCCACTGTAGATAAGTGGGCAGCAGGGTGTGGGATGTTGATAGGGCTTCTTGGCAGGATTTAGTCAGCAGCAAGTCAGCACTTTTCCTGGGTGCAGTGCTGTGACCTTATGGGGGTCAGATAGGCACTGCATACAGTATTTGCATCTGTTTATAACAAAGGTGTCCATATCTTGCAAAATTATATATATAATATACACTGCTGTTCAAAAGTGTGGGGTTAGTAAGATTTTTTTTAAAGAGATTAATACTTGTATTTAGCAAGGATGCATTAAATTGATGCATCAAGGATGCATCAAAAGTGAAAGTCAACTGTTATTTTAAATTGTTATAATATTACAATAATATCTGCAATGTTGCTGCTGGAGATATGGTTTCTGCTGCTGATGCAGAGCAAGTATGACTTGCTTATGCTACATCCTCAGAACATAAAATGAATGGAAACTTGCTGCTGCTGCTAGAGAGAGGGAAACCCCCCATAGCAGATCTAGGCAGGTGGTGCTGGGGAGGTGGAGGGCTAATTAGAATTTGCATTGTGAGCATGAGTTAGTGTGTTCGTTTGGATGCGTCGTGGTTATAAAGGGAAGTAGTAATGGATTTGTGAAATCGATTGGCTGTGGATGTTACATTGAAACAACCAATCAGGGGTGAGTTTCCCAAAAATTAACTATGGTCGCAAGTTCTATCATTACCAATAGAGTTCAATGGAACCATATTGGCTAACAATCCTTTCGGGAAACACACCCCTGAACATGAATATAGTTTCATGGCTGAACTATTTATCTGGTCCAGGCTAAAAGATTTATAAGATTTGTGAGAGATCACAAACATGACGATAAAAAAATCATAGACTTAACAGTTTTGTTCCTATAAGTTGTGAAGTGTCGTGATGTGACCAAGACAGCACACCACACTAACAAATTCAATTCACAAACAACCAGAGTCCCGACTGTGTACAAGAGAAATCTTGCAAAATCTCTTGTGGTCAAACGTGACTTTAGAATAAACAAACATGGCGGACGACGGGCAAGAAGGAATTGCGATAATAGTGTTTGGACTGCTTTTTACAGAAAATTCGCAAAGTTTGGATGAAGTCGTGTTATGCCTCCGTCTTCCGTCAGCTCACTTTCTGAATGGGTATCATTTTGTACCATGTGACAATCTACAGAGTGCGTAGACGTTTGTCCTCAGGGTTCCCCCCCACACAACAGGATTTCTGATCGTAAATATTCAACATGTTGGATATTTAAAATTTGAGATCACTGCAGCCCTGATGTTCTTCCAAGCAGATTCAGTCAGTCTTAACACACATCACACCACAGGAAAATCTGATAAGATAATCTGTAGTACCATCAAGATAATCAGGACTTTACCCGAATTGTCTGAAGGGGAGAATTGGGCCCAAAATCAGCCTGATTATTTTGCATTTTGTGGATGCCTTAATAAGGTCAATGAATGCTCTACAAAAGACACTTTCAGTGGTGTGTGTGGTGTCTGCAGCACAGTGCCTGCAATAGTCATCACTAAAGAGACCCAACACCTGTCCACCCCGAACGTGTGACTCAGCAGGGCTCACACATTCTTTACACATGTGGCAGGAACTCCACATGAAGATCACACACGCTGTTAGAGCAGAATATCACACTCCAACACCTTACAGATATGGCCATGCCAATACAGACCTCACATTCATAGACAGAAGCACTCAGTAGCACCTTACAATAAGGTTGTTAGCATCAATACATGTTTGATAATAGAAGTTGAATGCATTAACATTAACTTACAGTTAAACATATTGTGTGTGTAAATGAACATCAACCACCATAAATGATGTGAAATACCCTTTGCTCACTGTTCAACATAAAACATTACGAATCAAGAGTGCAGAAACCTCTTAAGCCTCATCATTTCCGAATCATAAGTTAGATTGCGTACAAAGAGGAGCATTGTCGTTTCAGCCGGAGATGCCAACCTCTCCACTCACTGCGAGGTCCGGCAGCGCGGGTCCCATCTGTCGCCTCCACCAACCTGCAGCAACCCAGAGTGGCCCGAGGCCGACTCGCAGGATTAATGCGCACATCCTGAACTGGGTTAGGGAGAGGGAACGTGGGCTCAGCCTGTGGGACCTGGCACAGCCAACGCGCCACATTCCCTCTCACAATGCTGCATTATCCACCACCGCACAGCAACCTTGGCAGGGAGCTGAAAAGAAATCCTGAAGGAGGACGGATGCGATACCGGTACTTTTAACATTGATGCGTCCTCCAAAAAGGCCTCTTTTTTATATTCGTGCATTTAGCATGGATTTTCACAGGTTATGAGGCGTTTGTGACGAGAGACACGGCTGCTGAATGGCTTCTGAGTATCAGATCTCTTGCTGATGACACTGTATGTAAACTTTGACAAGCAAGATGTAATGTACAATCAAGTAAACACTATAGGCACCTACTAGCAGGGGGCATACGTGGCAGTTTTGACTCACTTGGTACTTTAGACATAAAGAAAAGATCTTCTAAACGGTGTTGTTATCATGATCTAAAACTACATTTATTGTAGTTACAATTTTCGTCAACGGAAATAAAACTGATGTAAAAACTGAAGTGAAAACTTAAACTTAAAGTTAAATGAAAATTAGAAGTGTTGCCTTGGCAACTGAAATCAAATGAATGGTCACACTTTAGATTAGGGTCCAATTCTCACTATTAACTACGACTTTTGCTTCAATAAACTCCCAATTACTGCTTATTAACAGTTTGTAAGGTAGTTGTTAAGTTTAGGTTTTGGGTAGGATGAAAGGATGTAGAATATGGTCATAAAGAATAAGGCATTAATATGTGCTCTAAAGTGTTACCAAATTATTTTAAGTTGAAGTACTAAAATTACTAAAACTGAAATAAAAATAAAGCTAAATGGATAAATAAATAAACTAAACTAAATAAATGTATATATATAAAAAATTACAAAAGCACAAAAAATACTAAAATATAAGCTAAAATTGAAATCAATGAAATCAATTGAAATATGACAACAAAAGCCAATTGAAAAAATGCTATAATAGCATATTAATAATAACAACGAAATAATACTGCTTCAAAATTATTAAATAGAAATGTAAAGGTCATTTTCAGGGCGCAGTTTTTTAAAGTTATTTGCACATACCACAAATTGTAATTTGCCATCACTTGCACAATTAGCATAAATTATCCAAAACCTTTTTGAAACAAAAACACCAGTTTTAGGATGTATTTGTGAAGTACTATATCTATCATAATGATAGTATTTGTTTTGTTTTATTAACATATACCTGCCAGTTGCAATTGAAATCACTTAAGTTAACATGTTCCTGGATCAACATATTTGTTGATCCTGGAACAACATTCCAATCAACCAATCAGATTTGAGGGACAAGTTTACAGTTTATGTCAAGTTTAAGCTTACAACCAGGGTTAGGTGTTTCTACACCTAGTTATTGTTACACCTATACACCTTGTTAATAATCTATAATTTCCCTCTGATTTTTGGGATAAGTTATGGATAGGGTTAGGTTTAGGGGTAGGGATAGGACTAAAATTTCAGAAGGAATGTTGTTTCATGATCAACAAAATATGTTGATCCAGGAACATGTCTTGGCAAAATTGCCACATAATATGGTCACCTCCTCTGGCAAACATGGCTTCTGTTTGTTAGCATCTGTTTGGTGACATAAGCAATCATTACTAAGATAATAATGACAGAACATTCCATTCAAAGCAAATTATTTGTAAAAGTTGCAGTTGCATTTTATATACTTTATACCCTTTCGATGATCATTCAACTTAATTAATAAAGACACTTTTTTTGGAAGTTTTCAATTAAAATCCACTGGGTTTGAAAATCTGGGGGCCAGAACTGACAAACAATTAATTAAGTCAAAGCCAGAAGGTCCTGATTTCAGCTTTATGTCTGTATTTGACTTCCTCATTCTGAATGACTAATGACTAGTTTTGTTTTACCCACGTATTCTTGGTGTAAATTTGTCGAGAGCATCCCACAAACAAAAACATCTGCCTCTTCTTCTCGACGTCATCAGCTGCGTGCGTCTGTGTGGCGTACGTCCCCGTCCCAGCCTGAGATCAAGCGGGCCGCAGACAATGAACGAGTAAAGAGTCACCCAACACACATCTGCACACAGCATTATCATTAGTGCTCCCGCATCTCCCAGGATCACTGACAAAATGAACAATACCAACAATCACTCCCTTCAGCAGCAGCCATATGGGCGCCATACTTAGATTGCAGGGGAAGAGGAAAAAAGACAAGCAATTGTACTGGCATCTGTTTGGCAGTCCTTAGAAGCTGTTGCAAGATGAATATGCTGTGTGAGGAAAGTTTTTCCTTCTGCCTCCCTCTCTCTTTGGACAAGGGAAAGTATTGCAGGTTGCGCTCCTGTCGGCCGGCTCTTGCAATTACTGTACCTGCTCTTTAATGTGGCATCCTAATGGGATGGGTGAGTGCAGACCCAGATGGTGAGACAAAGTGCTTTTCTTCCAGGCTTCTTCTGAGGCGGTGCATCTAGCTGGATTTACCTTTCTCTTTCAGCACAAGCTTTGAAATTTCTCAAACTTTGGTTTTATCAAATGAGATCAAATAAATCAAACAGCATTCTTTAGCATTCTTAACATTTTTTAGATGGTATAATTTTTTTTCCAGTTTGTAAAAAGTTGCAAAAAGTGAGTAGCATTACTGATAGAGGGACTTTTCATATTCAGTGATCAGAAAAAGTGTCTGAACAGTGTATATATATAAAATATTAAATATTAATAATAATATAAAATATTATATCCGTTAATATCTATATATAATAAACAAATCAAAATATACAAAATAATATACACACATACATATCTAATGTTATATGTATAAATATAAAAAATATAGAAAATATACATTTAAAAACTATATATTGTGTATATATATATATACATATTTTGTTTATATATATATAAATCAATAGATATGTGCTATATTCTTTTATAAAATGTTAAAAATGGATGGATGGATGGGTGGATGGATGGATGGATGGGTGGATGGGTGGGTGGATGGATGGATGGATGGATGGATGGGTGGGTAGATAGATAGATAGATAGATAGATAGATAGATAGATAGATAGATAGATAGATAGATAGATGGTGGATATGATGGATGGGTCGGTGGATAGATGATGGATGGATGGATGAATATGATGATAGATGATGGATGGATGGATGGATGGGTCGATGGATGGATGGATGGGTCGATGGATGGATGGATAGACAGAGACAGGCAGGCAGACAGACAGACATGTATACTGTAAGATCTGAGGTTTTCAAATTGATACATGCTTTGGCTATCAAATGTTAGTGGGACACATTCATACTATGTAGGACACCTGTGTGAACTGACTTTATACAACTTCTAAAATCACCTTGACAACTGGTTAACATTAATTACCAAATGGCTCAGAGATCATCTTAAAGTGAATCATTTGTTTGCAGTTGCCACTAGCTTTATTATTGTGTTTCTAATACAATAACATTCGTCAGACATTTTCAAGTGCCACTTATGTATCCAAGAGTGTCCAAATACATTTTGGGGCCACTGTATAACAATTGGTGAACATCTGAACGTAACTTAAAGACTTCACACTCCTCTAGACATCCAGTTCTGCCGGCAGGTTTTTGTGTTTGTACAGGCCGTGCCTCTCTGTTGGCCAGTCCGTGTTGTTCTCGTCCTATTACACCCAGCCGTGCAGCCTTACCCAAACAGGGCAATCCCTCCTGGGCAAATATTTAAAGTCAAAACAGCTCTGGCTCCATAAAGCTAGATGGGTGGTGTGTCTACATCTGTCATTTGGGGGAGGTGTGTACGAGAGGGCGTGCGTGTGTGTGGACAAGCGCAGCAGCTGCTGAAACGAGTCTGGACGCTGCTGACGCCAACACCTGTCCGCTCTGGAGACATGGAGAAGCAAATGTCCAGGCAGAGCTGGCCACTGACTCCCACTGCTGTCCAACCACAGGGTGGAGGATGAACTTAAAGAGGGCCACGCTTCAAAGTGATGCCTTTTCCAGCAATGATCACCATTGTGCATATGTGTGGCTCGTCTGCCAACAAATATTAAGTTACAGTCATTTTTACTTCAACAATGGATACAATTTAAAGGAATATTCAGAGTTCAATATGAGTTAAGCTCAATTGTAACACTTTAAAAGTGTTAAAAAAAGCTTTGACTAACACTTTTCAACACTTTATTTTAAGGTGAACTAGTTACAGGTTACATGTACTGTATTTACTATAGTAGTAAGAGTAAATTATGCATAATTACAAGTAACTAACCATAAAACTGAGCTCTAACCCAAACCTAGTACAGTACATGTAGTAAATTAATATTACTCAATACTTATTTGTGTAATTACACTGTAACAACATCACCTTAAAATAGGTGTCATTGTGACAGTGTAATTATATTTAAGTACTGAGTAATATTAAGCAACTACATGTACTTACTATAGGGTTAGGGTAGTATTAGGGTTAGTTGCATGTAATTATGCATAATTTACAGTTATTACTATGGTAAGTACATGTAACATATGTAACAAGGACACTGTAAAATAAAGTGTTACCAAATAAAGTGTAGTTTCTTTTTTTTTTAAAGCAAAATTGAGGTTACGGTGAGGCACTTAAATGGGGCCAAATTTTTGGAAGATTTGAAAGCAGAAATGTGAAGCATATCATTTTATAAAATTAGTTCTTCTGTTAAAACTTCTGTATTATTTGAGCTGTAAAGTTGTTTGTGTCTGTTTAAGCAATTTTGGTCAAACTTTACAATAATGTTTCATTAGTAACATTAGTTAACTACTGTACATTAGTTAACATGAACCGATAATGAACTGAACTTCTACAGCACTCATTAATCTTAGTTCATGTTAATTTCAACATTTACTAATACATTATTAAAAACAAAAGTTGTGTTTGTTAACATTAGTTAACCCATTGTGAACTAACATGAACAAACAATGAACAGCTGGATTTTTATTATCTAATACAGTAACAAATGTGTTGCCCATGGTTAGTTCATGTTAGACAATACATTAACTAATGTTAACAAATGAAACCTTATTGTAAAGTGTTATCGCGATTTTTTCACGTTAAAATCATGTTAATGTAAATATTGTTTACGTCATCTGACAGAACTATTGAAAACATGAGTATTTTAATCTTTATGAATTGGCCCCATTCGCTTCCATTGTAAGTGTCTCATTGTAACCCAGATTTTTGTTTGCTTTTTTAAGAAAAGGATGTTATAATTTTTGTAGCAATCACCATTATGCCACAAGTGCTGTCAATGAAACGTGTTCACTTCTATTGAACCGCACTGCAATATAATTCTAACAGAAAAAGTACTTCCTGGCTGAAACGATGTCAACAAACGGCTGCACGCCACTTTTCTGAAGCACTTCTGACACCCCTCTCGGGCTACTGTTTTTCTGAGCCATGTGTTGCGTCTATATCCTCCCTCCATAAACCAACCCCCAGCCCTTATGCCCCACATACAAATACAAACTCCACAAGTTTCCCCCCAAAAAGCAAAAGCCAGTACTCTAAACTCATAAACAGCCCCCTGCACACACAGCCAGGCAGCCCCCATCTGGCGGTCCCCTGGCCCTGCCCCCGCCGGGGTGGAGCTGAGGTCAGGGATCAGGCAGACGTTGGCCCTTTGCTCAACAGCTGCCTGTCTTCACAAGCCAGGAGGAGGAAGTGGCAGCCGCCACTGCAGCAGCAGCACATCTGCTCTAATGAGTGTGTCAAAGCCACTAATGCACTGACACACAGACACACACACACAGATCTGGCCCTCCCCTGACCTTCTCTTCACACACTCAACACACCATCAGACCAGAATGGAACCCTTTGTGTGACAGTGTGTTTGTGTGCGGTGTTTGGTGAAAGGTTCAGAGCTGTGTTGTGTAATGAGTCAGCTGTGACAAGAGGAAGAACCACAAAGACATTTAAATTCATGAAGAAAACACACACACACACACACACACACACACACACACACACACACACACACACACACACACACACACACACACTCTCTCATGGGTTTGAAGGCTGTATCTATGTATCTATCTATCTATCAATCTATCTATCAATCTGTTTTTAATATTTTATATATCATATAAAATAATATGTGTTAAATTCATGAAGAAAACACACACACACACACACACACACACACACACACACACACACACACTCTCTCTCCCTCTCTCTCTCTCTGATGGGTTTGAAGTCTGTATCTATCTATCTATCTATCTATCAATCTGTTTTTAATATTTTATATATTATATAAAACTATATAGCACATATCTATATTGATTTATATATATATATATATTCACAATATATAGTTTTTACATTATGTATTTATATTTATTTGTGTTTTTTTATATTTGTGTTAACAAATTAATCCTTACTGTAAAGTTACCAAACAATTATTTTCTTAGTGTGAAGACCCTGCAAAAAAAAGTATACATTATTTAATGTTTTAATACATTATAATGCATAGGCCTATATAACTTAATAAAATAGGTCTACTCCACTGGATTTTTGCGACATCGTTGTTGTGACTAAATATTAACAATAACATTATAATGATCAAATTAAAAGATAAAACACTAAATCGAAATATTTCGAAATTATTATATCAAAACTCAACACCCATAATATATAATCAGCATCAATAATAAGATCTAAACGATATTCCGGTTAGGCTGATGATATGGTTTCTAGAAATGAGTGCACTGAATATCTAATGAGTGCAGGAAGACTCCTTCATTCTCCAGAGTGTACAGTACGAGAGATTTCATCATTCTCACCACAGTCGTCACCTCCTACTTACATCGCACATATGTGTACATTTATATCCAGACACCTTCACCAGCCAAACAAGCCAACACACATACCTCTAACATATAGATCTGGATGTGAAAGCAAAACATTTCTGTTCCAATATCTTCGGTACAGATAGCCTACTTTAATTATCCATACTGCACTCATCATTTTTCATTCAGACCTTTCTAAAGCAATAGCCCATAAAGAGCACTAACATGAAGAGACAATATGAAAACAAATTGCTTGACCTTTTTAAAAAGGTGAAAAAGGAAAAGTGGTGACGAAAATAAAATTACCTAAAAACGAGCAACTAAAAATATACTTTCCCATATCTAATGTGCAGTGCAACCTACATTTTTGTGTTAATAAAAACGTTTAAATTCAAGTTTTAACCAACAAACGGCTAAATGTAATCTCAAC
This sequence comes from Gila orcuttii, assembly GCA_026230005.1. NCBI lineage: Eukaryota > Metazoa > Chordata > Actinopteri > Cypriniformes > Leuciscidae > Gila > Gila orcuttii. The sequence continues at coordinate 11,367,392 of JAPDVR010000019.1, read as the reverse complement.
CAGACCTCGCATATGATCACCTTCAATTAACACTGAAGAAAAAAAGGGGGGAAATAGTCTAAGAATTCAGTATTTTCTTCTTAGAGTAATTCTATACATCACACGTTATTGTAAAACGTAATTACAGAGCTCTGTGTTTTTCATTAAAATCAGACGATTGGCACAAGACTAAAATTGTCGCCTTTTTAACGTCTATTTCAAGGTAAATGTCTCCCTCTAGTGGCGAGATGTTGAGCCTTAAATTTCCATGGCGCTGTTAATGGCAACAACTACAAATCTACCTCAGCTGAAATTGTATTGTATAAAGTGCTATATAAATAAATTTGACTCGACTCGTAATCGATTACAATGCCACAAAATATAAAAAATAAACAAACACAAAAAGGAAAATGTTTCTGACTATATTACTTTATTAACTGAAGTGTCATTGCAGTTGTCTACCAAGATAAATTACAAAGTGAGTGAGTTTTTGAGCAAATCCCACTAGATGAACATGCACGCCCATCAGTATCCATCACCAGCAAAGTGTACAGTAACAGTAAATTCAAGAAAATATGGCTTTGTGTTCTGTATATACATACATACATACATGAAAATCCAATCAACAGCAATACAACACAGAATCCAAGGGTTTCAAAAACAGAAAAACATGTTTATGTGCAAACATACTGTTGTTGAATGTTTCGGCTGTCCTATTTCAAGGTAAATTTCAACGCAACGGCTAGATTTGGTTTGTTCAGAGGAAATGTTGTGATAATACAAGATAACTGATGTGAAATAGACGCTAGTGAACAATAAACAGGTTATATAATTTATTCAGCAGCTGTGAGCAACAGAAAATGCAAAGGATCAAACCATCATCAATCTGAAAAAGAAAGAGTTATTATTCTGGGTTATTTACAAAGGCTCTTTATATCACAGCATTCATTTATCCATTAAGATACTTCTTTGGATGCATGTACACTTTTGGCAAATGGCAATGACACTAATGCCCTCGAAAAGCTAAAATATTGAAGTTAATTAAAATCCATAAAAGCTCAATCGGAGCAGTTTTCAAGTTTCATTGTTCATCTGTATTAACAAGGCACACTTGATCCTATATTACTTGTTTATTGGAAGGTGCAGTACTGAAGGTGAGACAAAACAGAATAAAGAAGCAAATCTGGGTTTATGAAACAACCCAGTCATATTTAAACAGACAAGCTCTAGTGACGCTTACATTCGACTGTTTGGAACACCTCTAACATTTAAAAGTTCTATAAATGTTCTACTGGAGGTCAGAAAACCAGATGACCTCCTGCAGAAGCTAGCAACCATAGAAGAAGTTTAATCATCAGTGCCTTTTACTGGCTAAACAGAATTGTACGTCCTGAGGTGGCGTCTGAATGCACATAAATGTCTATACTTTGACAATCTATAATGAAAGGCATCAGTATCCCGATATCTCAGTACTGAGAATTAAAGTGGCTTTAATATGCTTGTGGCATAAAGTTGTACAGTTGAACAAGAAACATCTGAGGACTGTGCAAACATTTACATACATTCAATGGAATCAAGAGCCTAGCCTGTATAATATATATGCTTAAACTCTTGCATGTTTCTGTATCTTGAGGCACATTATAATTATATTGTTTGTTATATACTATTTTTTGGAGAAAATTAAAACAGATTCAAATTCGAAAAACGTCTCAATAAAACTTTTCACTTCTACTGCTTCTACATAGTTCTGAATTGTGAAATCACATGAGTCACAAAGATTCACTTGTATGCATCTGGTAAAGAAACATTTAAACTGTCTTTTAAAAACTGTATGTTTAAATGAAGTTGACTAGAACAAGTCAATCATACAGTTAATATAAAACGAGGATAAAATGTGGTAATACACATCGCATAACCATTTTTGTATGATAAAAGAAACAAAAACATTAAATATGTTTAAGTACTTGTTTCACCCAACCTGTGTGAAAAATGTATATCTAACAACTTCTGATGCCTGACTGTTTGAAGTAGTAGCACATGTACAGCGTATGAACTTAAGATGGAGATACTGAGCTTACGAGAGCTCGAAATACCAGAGGAGAACAGATGAGAAACAGTTACATGATGCCAAAATCTAGCATGATGCCAAAATATAGGGAAATATTCTATTCAAACGGGCTGTAAGGCAACTTCCCGTCTCGGCACAGAGTCCCCGAGTCCAGAGCATAATCCAGCCAGAGCTACATGCAGGCCAAGCAGCCTCTTAAAAGAGCTGGATCATTGATTCCCTTGACTTCCCAACACCAATCCACTTCACTAAAGAAAACACGGAGGAAGTCATATGGATTACTGCAGTGAAACAACCCCATTGCATTGTACACATTCATACTTTACAGTACATTTGACAACAATGAGCTAAAAATGGAAAAGTTTTTCCTTTCCTTTTTTGAAAAGTTTCACATACAGACAACAACGCTGTCAAAACGATCGCAAACACTTCTAAAACGCTGTATTATGCAAGCCAGGCCATTTGGTTGTTTTGGTTGTCAAGTACTCACACATACCTATAGACTGAACACGTAATACGCATGCACATGACGTCATCGTTTTCACAAATTCACGTTTTTGTAGTTTACACGAACACGATAACGGTATAGTTTTTGAAAACATGCACTTTTTCAGCCCCCACGTGTAATGGCCAAAAAGCACCCAAAAAAAGTAGTTTATAGTTGTGTAAACTTTTCTAGAACCCTTTCTAGAACAGTTTTCTAGAACCCTTTTTTAAATACTTTGGTCACTTTTTCAAAACTCTTCACACAGAGAGCATAACAGCAGTCTATGTGAGCTAAACTGTTGATTATTTATCATTGTTTTGACACAAAATGCTTTCAATTACTACATCTTTCAAATGACATGAATTGTTTTACAATTACATTGAACCACCAGCAAAACTAGTCCAATTTGCACATTTACATACATTTTCAAAACAGTTCAAATTAAGTTCAAAACCCAACATAATACAAAACTGAATAAGACAAAAATTTGCTACATTTCTATAGTAATACCATACTGAAATATATTCCAAATCTATATTCAAAATTGGCACAGATATAAATGTTGTGTTGTTGATTCCATTCAGCTCAGAAGGTTTTCTTTTGTAAAATGTGAATCAACACTGAACTGACTTGAGCTGAATAATGACACTATTTTCTTCTGTGGAGCTGCTTCACAGCAGAATTAAATTAGTCACATATTTAATTAAATTTGCATCAGTGATCATTATTTTCCTGTTTATCATGTGAAGCTGCTTTGAAACATTCTGTTTTGTATAAGCACTATATATAATGGTGACTTGACTTGTTGATAGTGTTTTAGGGCGTTTTCACACCTGTGCATTTACTTTGTTCCGAAACAAGGATTAAAATTGTTACAATGTTGCAATTTTTTCTTGGTTCGGTTTGCTTTCACAAGTCAACATGGACCAAAAATTAGTTAATACGAGTCAAGTACGAGTAAACTCTCCTCTCATTGGTCAGCTTTGACTCACTTATGTTCCAGGATTCGGCTCATAGCGGTCATCAGTCAGGATGGATAGACAACAGCTTCGCGGGTTGATTGTGGCTTCCTTTTTAGCTGTCATTATATTACTTTATCATTTTTAGCAAAGAATCAAGGCTTTTTCTGTATTTTTATGTGTTTTGGACAGTTGTTCTGAAATATGTTCGTCGACCAAATTTCAACAAGGCATTTCACATCTTCTTTGCTCCAGGTTAACCCACGATTCATTTTGAGAGGCATTAGAAAAACAAACATTGCTGCTTTTCATGCAACATATATCCCATCATGTATTGTGATACAGCCTGGTTCGTTGGTCGGTTGGGTTGGATTGCTTTCTCACCACAAGCGAACCGCTCCAGAGTTCGTTTGCAATCATGCCGAGACCGAGCACGATGACGAACCGAAAAACGCACCATATTTCGAAACAAATGCTCCGAACGAGCCAGCTGTGAAAACCCCCTTAGATCAGTGAGTGTGTTTTGGGTGACAATAGAGTTATGGAAAAATTACTTGATTTGAGACACTGTATATTAAGTGTTTTTGGTAGTTTTAGTGCATTTTGAATGTGAAATTAACTGCAGTGCCAAGCTGAAGGTTGGTAAGGAGAATGTGTGAAGAGTTTTAAAAAAGTGACAAAAGTACTGAGAAATGTGTCCTAGCGATGTTTGAAGTCTTACCAGGCACACACAACTGATCTTCGATGTAGCAGACATATTTTTTTGCATTTTCTGGAAGGTCATCAAAGGTCCGGACAGCAGACGTGTCTGTATTCCAGCCTGGCAGAGTCTCATACTGCACTTCAACCTTCTGTAGCACTTCTTGGTTTGCTGGGGAAAATTTATGATATTTAACTACACTAGATTTAATCAAATCTATATGTGATGTGAAAAATGCGCTGCTTACCTGGGAAATGTGGGATGGTTTCACCATCTAATTTGTATGCCACACAAACTTTGATCTCAGGAAGCACATCTAAGATGTCTAGTTTGGTGAGAGCTATGCTAGAAGGGCATATAGAGGGATGCATATAAAAAAACTGTATTTTATAGAACACAAATAAAAAAAAACTAAAAAAACCAAAGGAGACATCACTGAACACTCACGCTGTGAAGCCATTAATCATGTGGGCATATTTGATAAGCACCAGATCCAGCCAACCACATCTCCTTTTGCGACCTGTGGTCACGCCCACTTCCTTGCCTCTCGTCTGCAAGAGCTCTCCAGTTTCCTACGAACAAGTACAGTATGACTAAAGTGCAACATTTAATTATGTTGTGTATCTGTGTGTAAAGATATCTGAAAACCTATAATAAAGAACTTAAACAGTCAAACTTTTTATAGGTTAGTTAGTAACTAATATTAACTAACAATGAGCAATACATTTTTTTACACTATTTATTTATCTGTTAACATTAATTAATAAAAATACAACTGTTCATTGTTAGTTCGTGTTAACTTAGGTCCATTAAATAATATTAATAGATAATGAATTAGTAAATGTTCAAACTAAACTGAACTGAGATTAGTAAATGTTATAGAAGTTTTCTTTCAATGTTAGTTTATGTTAACTAATGTAAACAAATGGAACCTTATTTTAAGGTGTTACCATTTTAATAATTTTGTCATTTCAATTTCATATTTTGTTTTTAGGGTGACCCTGTAACATTCTTTTCAGTGACTACATAAGAAATATAAAGTAATATTTATTAATGTGCACTGTCTCTGCTAAAAACACAAAAAGCTATATGCAAAAATAATAAAAAAGCTAAATTGATCTACTGTATTGACATAATTATTTTACAGTTTGAATTATTAAGTCTACAAAACTGTTGACCTTTCCCTTACCCCACCCTTAAACCTAACCGTACCACTAGTCATGTCCCTAACCTCACCCATAATCCACCTCAATGGCAGCTAAAGTGATTTGCAAAGCAAAATAAGTACATTGTATCCAACAGTTTTTTAATGTAAGTGCATAGTAAAGACACATAATATAAAGTCGTATATTTCATTAGAGAGAAAGATTAACTAAAAACAAGACCATTTAGACTTTTCCATGTCTATCTCATGGCTTTATGATTTTATTAATTTCCATTGTATAATCCTAATATTTCTGGGTTTTCCATGACCTTATAAACCCTGCTATTATTTATAAGCAAATATTAAGTCATTGTAATGAAATGTAATAAGGAACAGGATATCATAAATGTCAATCACACTTTAGTTTGGGGAACACATTCATTATTACCTACGACTTTTGCCTCAATGAACTCCTAATTTACTGTTTAATAGTTAGTTGTTGTAGTGGTTAAGATTAAGTATGAAGTAGGTTTAAGAGATGTAGAATATGGTCATGCAGAATAATGCATTAATATGTGCTTTATAGGTACTAATAAACAGCCAATATGCAAGCTAATAAGCAACTAATTAATAGTGAGAATTGGTCCCCAAACTAAAGTGTTACCTAAATTTCTCATACATAAAATATTCATTGTCATGTAGCGTTATAGATTACTGACTGTTGTTCCTCCAGACTTATTATTCCTGTTTAAAACTTTAAAACAATAATCGTGCTCGAGTAAAGTCAGAAAAACACAAGGGAATATGAACAGTAGTGAGAGCTCATTAAGTATCCAAACACTGCAAGAAATAAAAGAGCTGCTTACGTTGCTCTGTTCAGTAGGGAAAGCCCCAATCCCAACTCTCGTGGTGTATGCTTTGACTACTCCATAGACTTCACCAACGTTCTGGGGTGGCATGCCCAGACCCGTACACACCCCTCCCACAGTGCAGTTTGAGGAAGTCACGAAAGGATAAGTCCCTAAAAAAAAGAGCATCACATCAATGCTGCTTGTCAGTGAAATGGGTAACACTTTATTTTGATGGTCCCAAAATAAAAAAGTAACTTTGCAACTACTTGTCAACTTATTTTACTAACCCTAACCCTAACAAACAGTCTACTAATACTCTAATGAGACCTAGTTGACAAGTAGAATGCATAAAGTGTAACCATGAAGGGTTAGTGAAGCTTTAGGCAATGACAATTATATTTTCATTATGCACAGTAATAGACCTCTGCATCTGTCATTTTTGTATTTAAAAAAAGCTAGCTTAAAATCACATCACATAACCATGAACACAGTGAAGAATAATTACAAGCTAAGTATAATCTATTTTAATAAAATAAAATAAAAAATAATAAAATAAATTAAAAACAAAATGAAATAATAAAATGAAATAAAAAGTGTGAAGTGTCTGATGTGTTTGTAAAGCTTTAGACAATGTAATGACAATTATCTTTATTACTGTATATACTGTACAGAAACAGGCATCAATGTCTACATTTACTTTTTTTTTTTTAATACTGTAGGTGCAATAAAGTCATGTCAAATAACCATAAAAATAAAAACATTCGGAACTATAATAAAAAAAATTTGACATGGTGAAGAATAAATAAGCAAAGATAAACCTATTAAAATAAAATAAAAGGAGTGAAGCTTACAACAGGGAATCAGCTGGTTAGCAAATTGCATAATCTTACGTTACACATGGCTGTGTGTTTCGGTGTATCCATTACTCACCAAAGTCAATGTCCAGCAAGGCAGCATTGGCACCTTCCACCAGGATCTTTTTTGGAGGTCCATGTAGCGCCTCATACATGAAGAAGACTCCATCTCTCACCATGTGCTTTATCCTATCTACATACGTCTGGGAAAAAAAGTCAATGTCAGAAAGAGTGTCATAACTGATATGATACTTATATGTTGTGCATCTCTACCTCCTTTACAAAATTCTGAACTCTAACTCATATCCTATAAGTCCTATAAAAACTTGTAATCCTAACCAACAGCTTCTCACCTTGAGTTTCGCAAGTTCCCCCTCCACATCGATCTCCAGTGAAGGGTACATAGACTTATACTGCGAGGCCAAATTTTTAAATCTGTGAAAAGAGACATGAGACTGCTCAGTTTACACTGTGATAGGCTAGTAGCGTGATCAGTTGCTCTTCCATTGTTTCTCGTATGGATTAAGAACTGGACTAAGTGTTTTTACAGTGGGTGAGGTTTAACACCATCAATGGAATGTGACATTAATTGGTAAAATAGTTGAGTTGTTAAGTTCAAGTGACAGGTAAGCACACCCTTACCTCTCTGAGAAATCCTTAAAGTCAGCCAGAAGGTCACATATCCTCAGGCCACTGCGAGCTGCTTTTGCTGAATACACGGGGCCGATTCCCTTCTTAGTTGTTCCCAAACTAGATGGTGAAACAAAAACAAGGTGAGACTCATGAGTGATATTCATGTGCATTAGATAGATAAGACTCTCTTTCCATGTTGGGTGTATGTTTATGCTATAAAACAGGGGTCTACGACTTTTTCCGGGACCCCTAAGTAGATAGAGACAGGGCAGGGACACTCTGTTACATATATTCAGAGTTTCTGCAGGTTTTATGAAGGTAAATGTAAGACATTTTAAGACCAAATAAAAAAATTAAGGGATAAATTGAAGGGAACACAATACGTCAATATGTTCTCTAAGTGTAAATGTCTAGGGAGAAACACAATGAGGTTTATTTTTTATCCACATTTTTAATTCATTTTAAGACACATTTACTAGAAATGCAAAATGACTAATATGCTAAATAAAATATAAATATTCTGTGAAAGTGATCAAAATGAAATGAGTTTAATTAATGTTAATTAAAATGAATTCATTATTGAGATTAAAACCAGAACAAATATCTGCCAGTGGGCTGAGAAAAAAATCAACTTAATTCAAATGCATTCATTTTCAACACATTGAAAGATATTTGTTCTTGTTTTAAGCATTAATTTTAAAGACTTTTTCATATGCATCTCAAATAAATGCATTTTGATTTAAGGACGTTCAAATATTTGTCACAATATTTGTAAAATATTGGAAAACAGGAAAAGATATTCATTTTTTGCAATGCATGCAGCATTTAATGCCATAAATTTATGAATTTAAGACTCTCTGTTCTGATTTAAGATCTTTTTAAGGTCTCACTTTGTGTAAGGGCAAATTAAGACTTTTTAGGACCCACAGAAACACTGATATTGTATAAAAGTGAGTATATTTTATTTACATACATTACAATTCAAATATTCGGGGTAGAAATATATATTCTTGTTCAACAAGAATGCATTAAATTGATAAAAAAAAAGTGACAGGTTTCAAAATGTATTTATTTTTTTTTTACAAATTTCAATTTCAAATAAATGTTCTTTTGAACTTTCTATTTATCAAAGAATCCTAAAATCTATATATATATTATTACGGTTTCCAGAAAAATATTAAGCACAAATTTGACAACTTTGATATATTAATGATAAAGTTTTCAACATTGATAAGAAGAAATGTTTCTTGAGCAGAAAATCAGCACATTAAAATGATTTATGAAGGATCATGTGACACTGGAAACAGGAGTAATGATGCTGAAAATTCAGCTTTGCCATCACAGGAATACATTTATGATGTCATAAAATTTCACAATATTACTGTTTTTACTTTATTTTGATTTCAAAAGGTAACAGTTTTTTTAAATGGTTCTCTTCATGTTAACAAATTGAATGTAAGAGTAAGAGACTATTTTCTTCTTATGATTCTTGCATTAGAAGACATTGAGTGAATCATTATTGATGTACATAATCATTTATTTGTACACTACATTTTAACTTAAGTCTACATGTTTTAATGTAAGAGTGACTAGGAAATATTCAGCTGAACTTCAGCCTCTTTCCTTAGCTTTGATTGAAGTTAACTTGTGTTTGTCAGGGAAAATCCACATTAACTCACATCACATTAATGTAAATGTGCCAGGTTTAGCCAATATTATATTTAATATTAAATATCAGATGGTATTAAGATTGAAAAGTATTTCCTTTTAACTTCGCAAGACATTATTATTTATAATTATATATAATTTATTTCACATAAAAATAAAAAAAAAACTCTGGGATAGGAACGTGCCTGTATTATCCAAGTCTAAAACATCTAATGTGTCCATTATAAAACAAATGCAAAAATACAGATAAACCAGTCAGCTACCAAGATCAACCAGAGAAGTTAGAAAAGCCTCAACAACATCTCTCAAAGCATTTTTTCTTTTGTTATGAACTCTTGTCATAACATGTTGCTAGCGTGTTGTATGCGTGTGCATAAAGCAGGGTTTTTACTTTTTGCCAGCTTGCTGTTGCCTCTCCTGTTCCTGGACTCCATCCACAGCTTGATGGAAATCAAACACTAGAGGCAGGAGAGTGTATACATTACAGTGAGACAGAGCACTACTGTGCTGGAACTCATCTCTCGGAGCTCTGAACCCAACATGCCAAAGCAGGTCACCTTAACAACACTTGTGTTGACTACAATGGATCCCAGTGTCCTTTCATTATAACGGCTCCTGCTGAGAATCTTGAATTACAACAATACACTAAAGGCATAATAATTCAAACACCATTAATTTCACTGGATATGCTATTCTATTAAGTTTTAAAGGACTGTTTGATTATGTGACATTTGAGAGCTGTATCTGCCCACTTTAAATCCCAAAAACAAAATAACAAACATAAAAAAGCAGGAGAGTAAAAATGTATTGAAGAATCAAAAATATTTCAACACATTAATAAGAGAATTTTAGATAGATAGCTAGATTTGCAGTTCCTGAAGGAAATGCCAGTGTTTGCAAGGCATCAAAAGAACTTTAGGCTTTGAGCTTTAGGCTTTCATTACATCGGGGTTTTTTTTCTCCCAGAAATATTTCACAGTGCAAAGTGTGTTATAAATGGTTTGTATATGTAAAGAAGACAAATATTATGACAATCACATGGACATCCGTTACACTTTGAATGTGGAGATAAATGGTGGCTTTCAAAATGTAATCTTAAATTTCTTGATCAAGTAGTTGAATCAACGTTTTTGTTGTTGTAAAAAAATGTCAACATCCAAAACCCCTAATGTACTTCATGTACATAAATGCATTAATTTGGCTTAAGTTACATACACTACCATTCAAAAGCTTGGGATCATTCAGATTGATCTTTTCTATTCATCAAAGTACACTCTCAGAAGAAAAGGTACAAAAGATGTCACTGAGGCACATTTGAAATAGAAAACCGTTATTTTAAATTGCAATAAATTTCACAATATTGCCGTTTTCACTGTATTTTGAGCAAATAAATGCAGCCAATGAACATAAGTATGGAGCCCCTAAAGGAACATGGTGGTGTTTTCTCGCAAATGTTTGCATTTTCCCCTCCCATCTCAAAGTTTCCATCACCATGTCCCTTTAGGGGCTCTGTACACAAGAGACTTCTTTCAAAAAAACAAACGTTTGAATGGTAGTGCAAGTGTATTCAGCATTTATTTTAAAATAACTATGAATCCAAAATAATCAAATCATATTCTGACCAAATTGCATGATGACATTATTTAGTAATGACATTGTAATCAAATCAAATTGTTTACGACCCTACAAAGCCACATTTTGCCTGAATGTAATTCAGGGATCTGATAGTGTTTATATATCATGGGAGCCATCAGCCTACCGATGTGTGCCCGATCAGAGATGATGAGCCTTTTCTCCCAGCCTTCCAGACCTGCGAGCAAAATCACTGTTAGACTGCTGTCAGTACTCACTGAAACTCAAATATAAAGCACAAGGGCACAAACAGATAAACACAAACCTTTTCCTTTCCGCAAATTCTTCTCAGCCTCTTCGAATAGGCCCGGCAGGTGAATGACTACACCATTACCTGTAATCAAATGAGCAGCCGTCAGTCACACGGTCCAATATCAGGGCTTTCACACTACACTAAACCCTGAGTTAACTTAATCTTTACCCTGGGAAAAAGGCCAATTTTAACCCTGGAGTGTTAAATAATGTGGTGCTAGAATGTTACAGTGAGTTGTTTAGCAACAGATAACTTACCTCATTAATATTCGTGCATAGAAACTTGTTTCTTGTGTCACGCTGTGTTCAGTTTCAGGCAACACTTCCACAGATGGACATGCAATTTATTGTCCAATGAACATTATTAACCTCGTATATATGCAAATAAGAACATTAACCCTTACAAAGGTGGAACAGTTTACCTCTCTCCTGGCTGTGTAGAATTAGTGTTTTAAAAAATTAATGTTCAGCCTAGAATTCTTTAGCCACTACAATTGTTACCAAATTCAATGATTGTTGTAATGTTGCTCTCTTGGTTTTGTTATTACACTGTATATTATAGAAAATTAATTTAATAAAAACATTAGCAGGCTTTAAAATTGTACAGTGTGAAATCTTGAAACCTGGAACAAGAGGTTAAGAATTATCCTGGATCTAAAAAGCCCAAATTTGTCATTTCAGGAGTTGTAATGGACAGGAAAGGTAGGAATACTGGCAAGAAATATTAAACCTGTACAAGCTGAGTATGCTTGTATTAAGTAGTTAAGTGCTTTGAATAAGGAACATAAAGCATTTCCTATAGATCATACTAATATACAGTGCTGACATATGAATCAGAAGGCTAGAACACAATGGTGGCCATTAGCAAAATTGGATCTTTGCAAATAAACTGCATTGAATGCACTCAGCTATATTAGTCTGGATAAGCTGGCAAGCATCCAGAAACTCTAATAGGAGAGGGTGGCATCCTCAAAGTAAGGACCATCAATACAGATCTTTATGCTGTACTGGTTGCATACAAGCCACACTACACAAAAAGAGGGGGGGGGGGGTAATTTGACAAACTCACCAATGAAGGCAGTGACCTTAGGGTTGATAATCCCACTGGGTAGAAGGTGGAAATCATATTCCACTGAATCAACCACAACCGTGTGTCCTGCATTGTTGCCCCCCTACAGGAGAGAAGAACACAAAGACTTTTCAATCCTTGCGAAGATAAAATTTTAAATAAAAACTTTACAAATTTTTTTTTAAATTTGGGATAGTTATTATTTCACCCCTAAAATTTAAGTTCTGTCATCATTTAGTACCCTCATGTCATTCCAGAACATCATGACTTTATTTCTTCTGTAGAACATAAAAGATATTTTAAGAAATCCCTCAATGTTTTGTCCATCCATACAATGGAAATCAATGCACTTCAATATTTGTTTTTGTACCTTAAAGTTCTTTTGTTCCACAAAAGAAAGCAAGCTTTTGGTTGAACTATCCATATAGCTAACATGAAGCATTCCTATGGTATTGTACAGACATGCTTAGACAAGCAGTTGAGAAATGGAAAATTTGAAGCATATAAACACTGATTTTGGTGTTCGGTGTGGATTTAATGTGAGAATAGCTCTACTGCTCCATTAAACAACATACAAGGAGGAATTCAGTCACACACATTCCAGTCATTCACATTCCAGCTCTGCAGAGTTTCAATTGTTTAATTTCATTTGATTTGTCATTACTAGATTCCGTCCTTGTTGAACTTGACACATACTGTAACTAAAGAGCAGGAAAACCATAGATTACAGAGCACACTTGGTACGCCAACTGCTGTTACCATCCTTAAGAATCATCAAGAGGTCTCACGTGTCGGTTTTCAACATGGCGTCAATCAGCTCTGACCTCATGCCATGTCTGAGGGAGTTCCCACAAAGTGTGCTTAATAAATCAGTCTTTAATCCAGCAAGGAACAGTGCAGAGCTATTTCCGGACAGGTCTCGTTTGACCAGTTTAGTAGTGCATGTGTGTGGATGCCTCTCCTTTTTAGATCCATTTACGATGTTCTCATACCCATGGTGACCAAAAGCGTTGCTTGCTTTAGCATTACTATTATGGACTCCTATTACAAGGTTGCTTTTAAATCAAAGGGCCCAGCCTGGGAGATTTAAACACAGATTGAACCGATACATCATATGTTGCAGCATGCTGACAATTAGAAACTTGAGAAGCATTGGATTCATGTAATGAATGTGGTGTTTCAGTAAGCAAAATAATTACAGCATCGTACTACAAGGATTATCTGTTCTATATTGTAAAATGTGTAATAAACAGGTTTAACAGTTATTTATGCAATTAGAGTGAACAAACATTCGCAATCCATTTTGTTTTCATAATTTCCAAGTGGAATATAATTTAATGAGGAAAGAACATGTAGGCCGGGATTTGACTCCATTGGGAAGAGAATGGATTGTGAAAACTGACCCCATACAGTTTGGTAACGTCAGGAAATAAATTGGGATTTTTTTCTTTGAAATATTCTGCACAATTAATTAGTGCACGTTGTACAGTATAAAGATAATAAATAGGATCAATTCTGATTTCATGTTGACTTTAAAGCAAATTTGTATCCATACTACACTGTATTATAAGATGTGGCATCTAGGGAAAATACTTACAGTATAGTTTGTTTCAGAGAAAACTCAGAATAGCTGAGTCAATAACATGGAAAATTACTTCTTTCATATGATGTTTGTCACATTTGCTCTCATGACTGTCTCTGGGGTTTTAGGCTGTGTTGGATGACATCCAGTGTTCCAACCCTAGCAGGCTAAAAGTGGCTACAATGAGTGATCTGCTCCAATTTCTGTTTGAAGAGGAACAAGGGGTTGAGTAAGTCATACAGGGATTACTAGCAGAGTTACCACTTTATCACCCACAATGACACAGCGCACCAGGAGTTCCATCCGCATTAAAAATGCAGTTGAAAAAGTACAGAACCAAAAACTAGTTTGACTGAATATTGTTTTGTCTGTTGACTGAGATTATAATGTTGCGTTCTATCTGGCTTGGTTTGTTTTGTGTGGTAGTATAAAGGGAGTATTGTATGATTACATTTTAATCAGTTGATTAATTTCTGGTTGTTCAAACAAGAAAAATCTGCAAGAAACTGGAGTATGTAAAAAAAAAAAAAAAAGTATTTGGGGCCTAATTGATTAACACAAGGTTTAAATCGGCAGCGTAATTATCAGCAGGCAACACAGTTGGACTCACTGATAAAAACAGCTGCACATTACACAGTTAACATGCTTGACCACCACAACACTCACTGCAGTCAAGAGATCTCCACAGAGACTGAGTTATCAAGCTGACCCCAAGGATTCAGATATTCCTGTGATTTATCTTTAAAATAAGTTAAGACTCTTAAGTTAAAACAATAAGTGGCCGATATATTCTCTGAAACAAATTGTGTCAATTACAGAGTCAATACACCAAATCTTATCGATATATCTTATCTGTCAGAGCAACAGATGGCCGTTCATTCTCGTCAGACTTGGTCTAACAGGGGCTGATCAAGAAAGAAATGTGATAGCAAAAGTGTAGCTTGATTAAAGGATGTTCATAAACACTTCTATAGACAGGGTGTGAAAGGGTTATAGGCCTAGCTCACAAAGATTTCAGTACATTCCTGTATAACAGGCTGGGCTAAAGATAGCGTCTGGTTGCGGCATCAGATCTGTAATTAATTATACTGTAAGAGTTATGAAAGAATGACAATTTCAAATCTAAAACATTTAACAAGCCCACATGCCTAAACCATAAATAAGACAGCCTTGGTTCGTTTTTCCCAATATTGTACTTATAAAACAGATTTAACCACACAAACTAGGCTTACATGAAAAGAGTTAAATCTGCAAATAAAATGGATATCACAAAAAGAGGTACAGCATGCAATGGCTGTTCAGACTGCTTCATATTTGATCCAGTTTCTGGACCGACATATCAAATTGGTGTGACACGGAACAGCACGATGGCCTTTCTTCCATTGCATCTGCCCGTAAGGAAAACCAATCAGACTGCTGAGTGCAGTGTTTTTATAAAAAGACGAACACTATCTGATTTCTGTTCCATCCATTTGCACAGCACACACATGACGGTTTGCATAGTGCGCCATAGTTTAAATGCATTTAAATGCAGTCACAACCTTGGCAGAAAACGAACTTCTTAGGAGAGAATCCTTGCAATGTGAGCTTGTTATCAATTCCAAGCATAGCGACGACTGGGGTGCAGTAGTGTGCTCTAGACTAGTGTGCACTAGTGCAGTAGTGTGCTCTCAAGCATAACACATAATACAACACAACCACTGGGGCAAGCATACCACAACAATTTGCCCAGTTGTCCCTAAAAGTCCTTTCTTCACAAATCAAAAAATTTAAAATCAACTAGTGTGCGTAAATTTTTTTTTTTTTAAATAATCAAATAATAGAACAGATGTATACGTGAGAGTGTGTGTGTATATCTGGTCAAGTGAGAGCACAGCAGTGTCCAAATTTCATAAGGCTATTATAGTGACACCTGTTTCTTTCTGACGTGCAATGGGAGATATGTTGACACATGATGGAGCAATATGCTATGTAAACTTTACTTACCTGAACCAACTGCTTAACAATAGATATGTATTTTTAATTGAAACAACCATTTTAAAATTCTCTAATATTACCATGTTTTTCATGACCAACAAAAAACTGTATTAAGAGGTCAGTTTCTTGAGTAGTGAGAAGTTGAGGTATATTGAATAATATGGGTCAGCAACACCATCAGATGGCCAAAAACAACTGTCAAGTGTTTTTACAAACTAAAAGTAAAGTGATGAAAGCTAATAAAAGTATTAGTAAAGCAAAGGCCTACTGTTACATTGTTTTTACCTCTTCCCTCTCTAAACACAAAGAAATGTTTTCTTCAAATGTGTATAGGCTATTAATATTTCTGTTTAATGTAGGCTATATTAAGTATTGAGTTCTGAGAACAGGTGGTTTTACAGGTGGTTGATTGATGTTATATTTTGTATAAAATATAAACCCAATTTAATTGTTACTTTTAAACACAATTCTATTCTAATGATTAAAAGTATAAATGTTGTTAAAGGCAGGTAAAGTAGTAGAACATCATGTCTGAAGAATTGGTGAGCTGCAGGAATGTGCAAACATTTATAACAAGAGACAACTGCAGAAAATCAAAAAGCTGGAGGTTAATGTTGAGTAACCATTACTTTAATTATTAACAATTACAACATCTGATTTTACTGTAATACTTATAAATACCACACATTCCAACGTAATAGACTTCAAAGGAGTCCTGCGCTCATGTGAACAAAAGAGTCTGTTAACATCTGTAGGCTACAGAACACCCCAGATAATAAAATATGTACTAAATAACATCTAGTAAGATTGCAGGCCTCCAATGGGCAGACAGCGCTTCGATATCACATAATTCAGTCAAGGTGACATTAGCAAACACCCTACATAGTGCACTGCTAGCGTAGCTAAAATAGTACTAGTACGCAGCGCGCTGCATTTTATTTGACGTCGCTCGCGTGCAGACAGACAGCGTAGTCGATAACAATGGAAGCGCGCTGTAATTTCTATTTCCGCTAAAATAAAACAGCAGCTAACTGCTTCACAAGAATTGGCCAGCAAACAAATCCTATAATCACATGCTATACGAACACTCACAGCACTTAACATTCATTTAACTACTACACAGGCTGCTCACTGATGCCATGAATATTTCCGTACAAGCTTGTTGATGATGTAGCCTACGTTACACAGCGCATCACAACTACACAACCCACCGGAGATATATTCGCATATTCAGAGTAAGTTTCTGAGTAGTGCTCATAAACTAACCTGACATCTGCAGACCATGTCAGCGTCCTGAGCCAGCAGGTCCACCACCTTTCCTTTCCCTTCATCGCCCCACTGCGCTCCGAGCACCACGGTCACTCTGTTGCCCACACTTGGGCTCGTCACCCGGCTCGTACTGTCCTCGCCGTGGGATCCTTCGTCCTGTGACTGTGCGTTCCCGCTGCCTGACATGACTGTATCCCCTCTGCTCTCCCTGCAGCTCCGCAATGCTCCTCCGACACACGAACAGTCCCGCACCTGAGACACCGAGGGCGGAGCACCGCTTGCGTACCAGCGTCTCCACGAAGTGGTTCTCACTGCAGAGCCCAATGACGTCCAGTCCCCCCTCTCTGGACGTCCACGATCTAGTCCAGCTCCACCTCTGTGGATCTAATGGATGGAGGGATAGAGTTATGGCAAAGCTACTTGCTCAGGTATTAACCAGCTCATTTTCTTTCACCTTTTAATTTTTAAGAAAGAAGACTTTTAAGAAATCTTTGTTGCATGCAAGTTGCATCGTTCCCTGTCAAGATCATGTGGTTTATGATGCTGTTCTGTGTGCTGTAGACTGTTTGAATATGGATAGTTGATCCAGAAATCAACAACACTGCAATGATTCCCTCTGTCTGTAGTAGGATCAAGTCTTCTTTAAAAACCTATGCAACATTTTGGTTATGTATAGGTTGTTTTGAGCGCCTGATAAATCGTTGTCATTGTACTACATTTGGTACGACGGTGCTAAAATGCTTTTCATAGTGTATGATTGCTGAAAAAATATTATGCTTGTATTGAACATAATGGAGCAACAGATTTTTTGTTTAAAAAAAAAATCTTAGAAATGTATGAGGTGGCGAGGGGGGCCTTTTACCCCACACACGGGGTAAAAGGCTCAGCAGCATGGGGCAAAAGGCACACAGTATTGATACAAATACTTTAGCTATAATATGGTTTTAATAATGTCTAAGTTAATACTTGTTCAAAACAATCACTTTAGCAAAGTTTGTACTATTTTCTGCTTATAAATCAAAAAGTTCAGTAAATATACTGTCATTAAAAAATATTATAAAAATACAAAAAAAAAAAATTATTTTAAAAAGTAAAGATTCTGAAAGCATTGAAGGAGATCATATTTAATATAGATTTACAGTAGTAACAACCAATTATATTTTATGATAATAAGATTAATATATATGTTTAAATATGATGGTTTTATTATAAACAAATTTGTGTGATTATCTCTAAGGTGAACACCCAATGATATTTATCATCTGAATCTTACCATGTCATGTCAACAAATGGAAAAGTCAGCCAGCTGTTTATTATCATGTTTATTATTGTGCCTTTCCCCCCAACAGCACGGGTGCCTTTTACCCCAAATACTGTACCATACTTTTACATATTCTTCTGTTATTGAAAAACTGTTGCTTTTATTACCTTTAACAAAACTAAAAATCATTAAGAAGACCTTTGTCTCAAAATATATTTACTCATGCCTGACAAAAACTTGTTCATGACCAAGAATGCTTTCCTGTCTTATGAGGAAATAAAGGTTGATCCCAGCGAATTGCTTGAAGGTTATTACACTATTTTTTCGAAACCGTCTTGTTGTAAAATGGCTTGATTTCCACATAGGAGATGTTATTTTCTGGAGAGACAACAAGGATAGAATATTGAGGATGAATCCAATTAAACTGCTAGTCGAAGGCACTAAAGGCCTGAATTTTAGGACTCAGTGTACAGATAGCAAATGCACAGCAAATGAGTTGTTTTCTTTATAATCGGTTACAAAAACGTGGATTTTCTCTTCAACTTCACTTGTAAGACTTTAAACTTGCTTCAGTTCTTGCATGGAGAGACCACAAGCTTTATAAAAGTGAAATCAGCTATGTTAAAGGTTTTGAGTCTTCTCAAAACCGCTACCATCCTTTTTGCTGTGTTTGTCTCCCATTCTGCACATTTCAGCACACTGGTAAAGTACACTAAAACTGAAGACTACGACTCTGCCTGCTCACATCCTAGAGACTGAAGGCATCTGGAGAACCAGAACTTTCTTGAGTAAGGATGTTCTCCAAGGCCCATTTCAGATGCTCTTTGTCAGCTCAGCTTTGGAAAGCCATGCTTTATAATTTTCAAGATAGTGTAATGATAGTGAATGGGATTACCTGCGAATAATGGATTCCTCTAACTTAAGCCAAGAAGCCAGTGGTATTCTTCATGTGGTTGTGGGTGAGTGGCAGAAATCAGATATTTACATGTGCCAGCAGAAGTCAACCTGTCACTCACAAGAGATCACAGCAAATTCCGTTTCATTACAAATTTAAAAATAACGATTCCAAAAGAGCGATTTTGCAGCAATGCCATAGAAGAACCATTTCGGGTTCCCCAAAGACATTTTTGTGAACAGTTCTTATGAGAACCACTTTTTTCTTAGTGTAAAACACATTTTTAATAATCTAAAGAATCTTTTCCACTTCAAAGAAACTTTTGTGCAATGGAGCGAGAGAGAGAGCAAAGGGCACTATGTGTCAAAAATCAAAAACAGTTGTTTTCCAAAGTTTGTTTTTCAAAGTGTAAGGAAAACAGACATGCTGCAATACATTGAGAGTGGTGATGTTAAAAACTGGTAAATAATTTCAAAACGGAGATTTCAGGAGAAATGCGAACAAAATCAAAGATGCATAAAAAACAAAGGTGTCCAAAATGTTACATGCTAATATTAGGTCTGGTTTCAGAGTCAGTATGCTCCAGTGAAAACTTTGTGACTTGTGTGAACTTTGATGAGCCCAAGAACACTAGCACTGTTAAACATACAGTACAAAAACAATGTTCAATATAAACAAGAATCCAACTCTGATGTGACTGAGATTGTTTCAAATTTAACTGTAAATTATCTAACTATTGAAATTTACGATGTGTTAAAACATTTTGGTGTTCTGCTGATGAGGCCAAAAATTGCTTACCACGTTTTCATAAAAAGAAGAACAAATTATTAAGACATAAAACACAACGTCTGTTTTCTGGATCAGACCTAAAAGAACGATGCCTAAAACACTAGTGTCAACACATTGTGAGACATACACAAAAGACATGTGCATGACTGTGCTGTGAAATGCACATCTTTAAGTGTAATAGTTTTAACAGCAAAACTCCCCTTTCATGTCGATGTTTCGTAGCCAGACCAGAAAGATGTTGTAGAAGAAATATAATTTGTTTAGTCTTAAACACTCTCATGTAGAAGGACTGTCATTTAATTCTCTTTATGCTGTATTTGCTCATGTTTTTCATAAATTCCTATGAACATGTTTGACCACCACGCTCGGAGAATATAGTCTTTACAAACTGTACAAAATCAAAAAGAAACAAAATGTAAACAGCGTCATCGACTAGTAGATAAAATGTCATTTACAAACATTCAAACTGATTACAAGTGGATTTTCTGTATTTGTTTTAAATGGCTCTTGCTGTATTTACTTTTTTAATAAGTTGACCTCTAGAATTTACTTCTGTGCAAACATAATTTTTTTTATTCTATCTGCAGGTTTTTCCAGAGTGTGGAACTTTGTCTAACAGCCTCAAGCTTTAATGAATGTGCATCTCCCAGTGCAAGTCAGATGTGATTCAGTTGTAATAGTTTAAGAGGACTGTGCTAAAGGACAGATGCTTGAAAATATTAGGCTTGAAAGATCTGTAAGACTAGAGAAGCTGGAAGAACTGGAAGAGAGCGCAACTCTCTGAGAGAACAAAGGAAATCAACATTTGAATTTCTTTCTTGTGCTATCATGCTGAGATCACCTGAAATTCACCCAAAAATCTATATGGGTTAATGTGAATAATTATCTTACAGTATTACACATGTTTGATATCATTTGAAATGTCCCAGTGCGACTGGTACAAAGGTCTCATTCTCAAAGAAGTAAACCAAAAGGTAATAAGGTATTTAAGAGTTAAGAGATAATTCGCACACATAGGAGGGTGTGTCTTCCAGGCAAATGGCCTCAAGCTCTCAGAAGGTGCAAACTCAATTCAAATTTCCATTGTTAGCAAATGGTTCCATGTAAATCAACTTCTGCCCCCAGTAAGTCTGGGGCAGTGATTAATGTGAATTCCCACTGTGAACTCATGTTTACATTGGAAAAGAGGTTTCTGCCTTGGTCTGTCTATATCAGTGTTTCTCAACCTCTCCTGCAGGGACCCCCTGACAGGACATGTTTTTGTTTTAACCCTGAAATGGCACACCTGATTCAATTAATTAAAGGCTTAATGTGCAGCTGACTAATTGAATCAGGTGTGCCATTTCAGGGTTAAAACAAAAACATGTCCTGTCAGGGGGTCCCTGCAGGAGAGGTTGAGAAACACTGGTCTATATAATGAAATGCAACGAGAGGCTGGCGCGTGTTTCTGTAACCCAGACTAGCCTGAAAAAAACACTTTGCAGCATGTATTTTATATGGTATTGAGAGTAATGGAGTTGAGAGTGTATTGAGAGTGTACTAGAGTAAATGGGTACGGTAAAGGGGGTGGGGCACTCTCGCGCCTTGGGCTTATCTGTATTAGATTGAACTACGAAGTAAACGGCACTCACTTTGGCTCCGTCTCTGCGTGTGTTATTATTCCTCCACAAATATACACTAACTTTTGTTGTTGTTGTTAAAACAGCCGTTTTTTTGTTTAATGCTTTTTACCAGCATTTAAATATACAAATTGGTGTGTTGGGGCAAAGCTGACTGCTACCAACCACGTCCATAGGTGGCGGACAATGGACAACCCTTCAGATATGAAGGTAAGCTACGAAATAAACTGGGGGCTCCGTGTGGTGGTCCCCAGTCGAATAAGTAGCCGTGGACCAACAGCGGAGGTCTATCAGGTATGGAGGGACTAGTCGAGTGGCATCACTAGATCCGCTGTTAAAACTCCATTTATGCCAATGATACTCCTCGACATGGCGAGTTCAGTCCGCCATTATCTAAGACTACTGCCCCCACTGCCCTGTGGGTTGTCTTCCGTGAGCATTTCATCTCCTCAAGACAAGGCCGTGTTGGGGACACGCGAGAGGCAGGCTCAACAAAGGACAGAGACCTGGCAGCCCCCTGCAATTCCACCGTCCATCCGGTTGTCTAGAGTTCATGTCCTGCCACTGGAAAATGGATTTTGGAGTGAAGCTGTGGAGATAGGGTCTGCGCACCCCTCTCTTCACATTAAATCCATTCTTTGCGCATCCTGTCACTTCACCGTACAAGTCCTTCGGCGACAGGGCAAATGCGACCGGGGCAGGCCTTGGATCAGACTGGCAGCCTCTAGCCTGAGCCCTGCACGGAGGCGGCACAAACGTGATGGTCGCTGTGTGGACGGGTTGGAACAGCGTTCACCTTCGGCAGCTTTTTGTGCGACTGAGCAGCCCTCTTTAGGGTCCGCACTGCTCACCCCCTGCCGGGGGGAGGGTCTAGAAAAGGTGACCCAAACATTGCCTGTTCCCTACACTCCTGGGCGGCCCACCGCAGTCGCCAAGGCATCCCATTACGCGGTCGAAAATATAAATATAATTCTAAACTACTAAACCTGGCTACATGGATGGTACGCACACTTCTTGATGTGAAGAATGGAACTGACAGACCCAGCAGACGCACTGCGCTGGTTGCGAGCGAGCTTAACAAGTACAATATTGACATTGCAGCTTTGAGTGAGACCCGGCTCGCAGTAGAGGACTCCCTAATAGAAGTCGGGCAAGGATACACCTTCTTCTGGAAGGGTCTTCCAGAAGATACCCGCCGTCTACATGGAGTAGGTTTTGCTATCAAGAGCAGACTGCTCCAGAACATTCCAGAGTCTCCTGTGGGAATCAGTGAGCGGTTGATGACTTGGCGCATTCCTCTTGCAAAGGGTTGCTATGCAACATTGCTAAGTGCTTATGCGCCAAATCTGGATGCTGAAGAAAGCATCAAAGACGTTTTCTACGAGTCTCTCGACGCAGCTCTCCTCAAAGTTCCTCACACTGATAAACTTATGGGACAATGCTTATGGGAGACTTCAATGCCAGAGTAGGCTCCAACAACATGCTCTGGTCTGGGGTAATTGGGAAACATGGATTAGGCAACATAAACAGGAATGGTCTGCGACTCCTTTCCCTCTGCTCTGAGCACAAACTGGTCATAACCAACACAATTTTCCAAATGAAAAACAAATATAAAGCATCATGGATGCACCCCAGATCCAAACACTGGCACCTACTCGACTACATTATTACCCGGCAACAAGATCTACATGAAATCTCCATTACCCGAGCAATGCGTGGTGCGGAGTGCTGGACAGATCATCGGCTGATCAGATCCAAGGTACACCTAAAGGTCCGACCCCAACACACTAGGCATCAACCCTCAAGGCGGCTCAACTTCCGAGCCCTAAAATCCCCTTACGTCACTGCTACGTACCGTCGCTGCTTGGCTAATAACCTTTCCTCTGTTTTCATTCATCCCCTACACAATACAGGGGAAAGCGTATGGGCTAATTTTAGCTCAGCCATACAACAAGCCGCTACTGACACAATTGGTTTCACTTCTAAGCGTCACCAGGACTGGTTTGACGATAGCTGCCCTGAAATATTGGTCCTTCTGGAGGAGAAGCGTAAAGCCTTCACAGCTCACCTCTCCAATCCACAATCTCCCTCTTTGCGCTCACACTGGAGTAATATCCGTGCTGAGGTGCAACACCGGCTTCGCATAATGGAGAATGATTGGTGGCTTAGGAAAGCCCATGAAATCCAAGGCTATGCGGACACCAACAACTCTCAAGCCTTCTACGATGCAATAAAATCACTATATGGACCCCAAAAACGTAGAATCACCCCTATCAGATCTGCAGATGGTACAATTCTGCACAAGGACAAACAGGAAATTCTTGTGCGTTGGGCTGAACATTTTAACACCCTTCTCAATCAAAATAATCCGACTGACCCCACTGTCCTGCAGCGCCTCCCAATGCTTCCACTTGTACATGAGCTTGATGACCCACCCGAGTTCTCAGAAGTCCTCACAGCAGTACGAAGCCTCAAGGACAATAAGTCTGCTGGTCCTGATGGAATCCCTGCAGAAGCTCTAAAGAAAGGCGGGTACCTGCTCACTAAAACCCTCCACCAACTTATCCAAATAGTATGGAATCAAAAACTGTTCCTCAAGGCTGGAAAGACTCACACATTGTTACCATTCACAAGAAAAAAGGTGAAAAGTCCATCTGTGGTAACAGTCGTGGCATATCCCTGCTCTCTGTGGCAGGGAAAGTATTAACGAGGGTCATGCTGTCCCGTCTTACCAAGAGCATCACAGAAAGGATCCTTCCTGAGTCACAGTGCGGCTTCAGGAAGGATCGCTCCACCTCCGACATGATCTTTGTCCTGCGCCAAATGCAAGAGAAGGCCAGAGAACAGAACAAAGACCTGTTCATTGCCTTCATCGACCTGGCAAAGGCTTTTGACACCATTGACCGTCAAGTCCTTTGGGTCATTCTGGAGAAGTTTGGGGTGCCACCAAGATTTCTGTACATTCTACAACAGTTTAATTTTGGCATGCAGGCTTGTGTGACTGTGGGTACATCTCAATCTCCCTCCTTTCCTGTGCAGGTAGGAGTGAAACAGGGGTGTGTACTGGCGCCAGTGATCTTCAACCTCTTCCTGGCAGCAGTCACTCCTCTCCCGCAATTCCCTCAGCCCCGATGAGGGTGTTTGCCTGCAGTTTCGTCTGGACAGGAACCTCTTTGACCTTCGCCGCCTGCAAGCCATCACGAAGTGCACGACTCTCACAATTCATGAACTGCAATATGCCGATGACTGTGCCCTCCTAGCCCTCCTAGCCCTACCGCAATGCAGCACACACTGGATGTTGTATGCGCAGTCTATCAAGCTTGTGGCCTACAAGTTAACATTCAAAAGACAGAGATCATTGTACAGACCATGGTCCCTACCCCCACACCCCCTGAATTCTATATTCATGGTTCACCAGTAAAGGTTGTTCAGCACTTCAGCTACCTTGGAAGCATTCTAACACCCACCTGCCTCATAGACAGCGAGATCCAGGCACGCATTAATCTCACCTCCTCTGCCTTTGGCAGACTTCGAGCTTGAGTCTTTGGTAATAAAGATCTCCGTACTTTCACCAAAGCGGCTGTTTACCAGGCAGTCTGCGTTTCCACCCTGCTGTTTGGTGCAGAAGCATGGACTCCCTACCGCAGGCATATTCGGTGTCTTGAGGGTTTTCACATCAGATGTTTGCAACGTATACTAGGTGTCACATGGAAAGACAAAATCTCCCACACGGACATCCTCCAGCGCACCAACTCCAGCTGCATGGAGGCAATCCTTGCTAGGCGGCAACTGCGATGCATTGGACACGTTATCCGCATGCCCTCCCACCGCCTTCCCTGGCAAGTCCTCTATGGACAGATACATGCAGCCAACCGGAGACCTGGGGGTCAGAAGCGTCGATACAAGGATCATCTCAAAGAGACCCTGAAAAGCTGTGGCATCAGCCCTGGAGTTCTGGAAACAAAAGCTGCCAACCGTCAGGCATGGAGTTCTGCATGTGATCTGGGGGCCCAACAGATCGAATTAAAGCGCGCTCAACATAGAACCGAGCTACATCAGCGCAGACTTAAACGCGCACAGCCACAACTATATCCACACCCAGACTCAGCATTCACTGAGTCTGTCCTTATATATGTCCTGGAATTGTCCTTACTGCCGTAGGACATGTGGCTCTCGGATTGGGCTTCACAGTCACCTTCAATGGCATCGCCGTCAGCAGCGGTTGCACCAACACTCCAATAATGCATCCTAGAAGTGACGTCATCTTCGAAATCGATGGAAAGCATAAGAAGAAGAGAAGTGTGTGTGTGTGTGTGTGTGTGTGTGTGTGTGTGTGTGTGTGTGTGTGTGTGTGTATGTGTGTGTGTGTGTGCATTGTTGCAAAGGGTGAGACTTGAGTCTTTGGTCTGAAAAGAGCTATAAGAGCGAATAACAAAGTTAATGAACCTTAGTTAACTTAGCTAAAAGTTAAAAAATTAACTTTTTTTTAAAACAACAATTATTTCTGTAAACGTTATTTAGTGTTTTTATTAGGGCTGGGCAAGTTAACGCGTTATTATCGCGTTAACGCATTTATTAATTAATGCCGACAATTTTTTTATCGCACGTTAACGCAGTTTTTTTTTATTATTATTATTTTAAAAGCTCTGAATACACATAGGCCTACAGTCAAACCATGATCACAGGAGGGGTGGGATGTTGGTCAGCCAGCAAATAACCCACCCAAATAAGCAGTGGAGAGAGGCAGGTTCTCTCTAGTGAACAGTTAAAGGGTTGCGCTCCGCGAGTGAATGACAGGCGCTCTATGGATAGTACCTATAAAACCTATAGATAATAACTAATTAGATTCTGGAAACTCACTAACAGCGAGCCGAGGATCAGTCTCTCTTCTAATGATTTGTGCTGCGCGTCCTTTATAAAAAGTTATAGACAATTCAACTTCGGCAACGAGCGGGCGCGTGCTTGAGGCGAGCATGACCGCAACAGTTTCACAGGAACGCACCCGCTTGTCGCTGCACCTTGTGCTCGACCACTTCACCTCACTCTTGGCTGATTTATACTTCTGCGTCGGACTTACGCCGAAGACAATACACTATAGACTACGCGTTGGTTTTCATTTATATCTCTGCGTCGTTGTCCGCGTTGACGCGCAATTACACATGCAGAGGGAGCATGTGAAACCCGGGGAGCGGTTGTCGCAATCACAGCGCTTGCGGTACGCGTAGAATTGACGTTACATTTTTGGAGAGGTGCACGTCAGGGTATGCCGAAGTGTACGCGCGCTACACAGCAACAGCGTGAGTATAAAGTATAAATTGTTTTTTTTACTCTGTTTAATGTAATCTTACGTGGGAAACCATGGCATGACCAAACCTAAGCTACTATAAGTAACGTTGGTCGACTTATATAGTAGTGATCATGACCTCTGACTACTACATAGACTGTTTCTGCTGCTCCCTGATAAAAGATACCTGTTGATACCTGTTCAGAAAAAAAAACAAGAAAACTGGACTCGTTTTAACAAACTAGATAAAAGGTAATGCCCTGGCAGTGGCAAATAGCTTTGTTTAAATATTTGATTTGATTACATTAATGTTTAAGTTGAGATTTGAGATTACTGTGTAAAGGGAATACTGCTGGTATAAAAGCACCTTATTTGTTTAAAGTTATTGCACTTTTGTGTATATAGCAGTACATTTAAATCAAAAGTGCGCAATACACTACTTTAGAAGTCATTATTTAATTTTGCGCATAACAATGCGATTAATCGCGATTAATCGCAAGAAAACCATGCGATTAATCGTGATTAAAAATTTTAATCGTTGCCCAGCACTAGTTTTTATTTTACCACCATTTAAATCTACAACTCTGCACGTGACTATTCTTCTGCTTAGGGGGAGTATTAGGTGGGCGGAGACTGGGTGTGGCTTCACACTCCGATCTATTCTCATTCATGTTTTTGCCATCAGTGAATAAGGACGTCTTACACGTAACAGCGTAAGAGATATGCTTTGCCTAAAAATGAAACAAAACTTTAGCAGTATATTGTAATGTTAGAAAATTTAAGACTATGATGTAATTTTAACAAGTTGTTTGATATGTTTTAATGCTGACGGTTGTTTGAAATATTGTTTTAGAAACGCATTTTACCCTTTTTCTGGATTCTTTAAAGTGAAAGACACTCTCTAACTTGTTTTACATTTTTTTCTGATGTTTTAAAATATCTGGATAATAGGCTTTTGTGTTTTAACGGTATAGGCCTACATCCTTTAATGTCTTTAAATGTAGCCTATGTGATTGTGAAGAAAAAGCTTTCTTCAACTGTATGTGGAAAAAAAAAATTAGCTTAATGTATTTTTTAAACGCTGTTGTTTGATATGTTTAATGCTCGCGGGTGTTTGAAATATTGTTTTAGAAAACGCATTTTACTCTTTTTTCTGGTTTCTTTACAAATCGTTTGTGAAAGACATTTTCTAACTTGTTTTACATTTTTTCTGAAAACTTTTTAAAGGATTAATCATTTACCTTTTTGTCTTTAATGTTTTAAATAATGAATGGGAAGGAAAAAAACTCTCTAACTTTTTTTTTTTTACATTTCTTCTGTAACATCTTGAAATGTATGTATGCCAAGCCTTATATTTTGATGGTAGGCTATACAGGGTTTTTAATGTATTTAAATGCTATGTGATTGTAAAGGGACAACTTTCTTCAAATGTATTTTAGAAAACTGTATTTGTTTGATGTAATTTTAATGCACGTTGTTTGATATGTTTTAATGCTGGTGCATGTTTGAAAACTGTTTTTTAGAAATGTATTTTACCCTTTTTTCTGGTATCTTTTACAAAGACATTATCTAACTTGTTTTACTTTTTTCTGAAAACATTTTAAATTATTGAACATTGACATTTTTTAAATAATGAATGTGAAGGAAAAAACTCTCTCTAATTTTGTAACTTTGTTACATTTCTGGATTTGAGGAATTTTTATGAGGGTCAACAATCAATCATTTTTGACACGTTGCCCTTTACTCACTCTAGAGCGGTTTAATGGAAAGGTTCTTCACCATAGATTCCAACAAAGTACTTTTATTTTTAAGAGTCTAGGATAAGAAAGTGAGACACTTGTGTATTTAGTTTACCATAAAGGTAAAAACATGAATGTAACCAATGACCATGTTTTGCAGATCACAGAAATGACCCATTTTGAGAGTGTGCACCATTTGGATACTACAAACAAGGTCTGGACAAGAAGGGTCTCTTAGAAAAGACAGTCTTTATGAGCTGTTTTTAAAATAGCATTTAGGGAGTGAGTTGTTTGTGATGCTCATATAAGCCAAGTATGTACAAATATATATTTTACTGGTATTACACTGTCATATTTATTGAGAGTATCTTTTCTTTCAGACCTTTAGCATTTATGAGGATGCAGACTACAGAGAAAGGACTAACAACACTGATCTGTTGTGAGTGCTTTAAATGGCATATCATTGAAAGATTCTTGTACAGACAAATTCAACTGTATGAAGGCATCCAGGTCATCCAGCTCAAAATCAAGTGGTATAGTCTCTATCAAGTGGTATAGCTGCTACCAACCAAGATTGGTAATTCATGCAATTCACTAAAAAGTCAGGTAAGTTGTTTGTCTAATGGTGGGGTTGGTGATGAATCTCCTTTTTCTTATTTGTAAAAACATTTGTGAAAATTTTGATAAGAAAACGATATACTGTAGATGCTACAGCACTAAGGCATACATTGTCTATAAATTTCCCATTTTATTGTGGGCTGTCCACCGAACAGACACATTCGTGTTGTGACAAGTGTTGTCTGATTATGTAACAATATAATTTAGAAATCATATCCTATAACAATGTAGTACTTAATCATTTTCTCAATGTGTCGTTTGCAGGTTCGTGTTTAGTAATCCATCGAAGGATCTGGTGAGAATCTGTCCTATAGTCCTGTGTTTTTTTTAGATACTGATGCTGTAATTTTATCAGCATATGAGATAAATATGAGAAGTGTGTTGTTTTTGTCATGGAGTTACATAACATATTTTTGAAAACAACTACAAAGCAACAATGTTATGAGGACCGCATGCCATGACAGCATGTTTTTCTATAAAAAAACAAGATCCATTTTTCTCCCAGTGAAATACATGTGAGGTAACTGATGATAGTCATGAGTTCTCTTAAAGTCTCACAGCTCACAAGAAACAATTAGCAATATGAGCCACAAATACAATGTTTAGAGGAAGAAGATTGTTATACAGTGGATGTACTGTGCAACTGTTTTGATATTTTTATTTTCTTTAGATATGATGGAGACAAATCTGTGCGCAGTGTTGATGCAAACTTATAGTGTAAGAGAACTTTAATCGAAAAGACTACTTCAGTGCAACCATGCATCAGGTAATATGCGTCAGATGTGTGTGTGTTTGGCAGTGTGTTGTTGTAGAAACAAAACCTTCCTTTGGCTCTGTAGGTAGCCTGCCTTCATGAGGCCCAAACATGGAAATCTTTGCTAGTTGATGAGAAGCGTCGTGAAGAGGCCTGGGGATCTGGGGTTTTCAGAACATGGCTTTATTACAGGCGATATGAGCAGGCATGTGGTTTATTAGCAATGAAAGAAAATTGAATGTATTTCATGTCTTTCAGAATTGCAGGAGCTGTTTTGTTCACAACTCTGAAAAACTGGGTAACCTTGACCAAGCCTATGAAATTATGAATAGGAGTTCCAAGAATTATGTTACTTATTAATAAGTCATACTGAAGCTGATTTGGGGATACTAATAATTCAAAGATAGTTTTCAGTTTAATATTTGTAGTCAGTCAGCTTTTGTGATCTTCATGCTGTATTTGCAGTCTCAACGGAATCAAAATGTAAGCTATTAATTTCTCCTGTTATTCCTGAAAATAACAGATATTTAGTAATCAATAAAACTATCTGTTTTTTTCAGGTGTGACCAGCACTTGTCTTTATGGTTTTGATCCAGCCCTTTATTTTACTCATCATACTTTGCTCCATCTTCTACAGATATTTATGGGCCTAATTCATTAAACACAAGCAGAATTACATTTTCGGTGTAGATTGTTGCATTTAGTTCACTGGGACACTTTATGTAATAATGGAGATATGAATGGTTTACACAGTTTATGTTTTATAGAAAAAAAAACTATTGCCAAAGTTATTTCAATTGTAGTTTAGATAGGCTCCTGTCACTACTTTATTCATTAAACACATTCATTAAATTATACCAAACCGTTCATGTAAATTGTTGATTAAATTAAATGTGGCCATTGTTAAAATTATTAAATCACACAACCAAATTAATGTTTGTTTATGTTCTCTATGTTAAATGTCATTCTCATTCCTTCCCCAAACACAAAGCACATAGGCTAGCATATAGTTTTTCTCTATTCCACAAAAAAACTTTATCAATAAATATGTATTAGTAAACTGTTGACATATATTTGGTTTTAACATTGTAAGGGTGTGTATCGATACGATACATTGATGTAATGATGTGTGGAGGGTGTTTTGTTCTATAAAAGCATTTGAGTGGCAGTAATGCACTGCTGTGAGGTTGGGCAGCATCATCATCAGGCACGCGCATTCAGTTCACCCGCATCAGTCAGACACTGAAATAAAACGGGGGAGGCTGCTCACATCGCGGGTGCTAAACGTCTTCCTTTTTATCTTTAGTACATCTGCTTTCATTTCCGTTCACTGTAAATATCTCTTCGTCGTCTGAATGGCTGAGACTTCATGGATATTTTTATCTTTTGTGTGCCGTTCATTTTTGCCTCCGCTGGTCAAGAAGCTAAATGGCAGTTAGCCTAGCAGCGTCGCTACTCCCTGTAGCTGGACTAAATAGAAGTGGCCTAAACATTCAATCAATGAAAACCCCTTTCAGGACCAGCTCTTAGATGTCTCTAAACTGTTTTAATCCAGTAAAAGTCAAGAGGACTCAGCAGCGGTGCTTACCAGGGGAAAACATAATTCCGGGTGCAAAGAAATAGAGTGAAAAGACAAACGGAGGAGGAGGACCACAGCAGCAGCAGCTGGTCGGCAGCTAAAGTGAAAGAAAAACACATACATAACTGTGATGGCAAACGAGCCGGTTATTCTGAACGTTTATGATATGGTAGGTGCCTTTAAAACAAATACTGATAACTCACTCATGTGACCGATGTGTCTAGTATTGGCATTAGTTCAACACATCCAATGGCTGTGTCCTAAAACAAAGCGAGCTTCCTACTTGGGCAACATTTGGGACACGTTTGAACGCGTACGTAGTCAGCTTTGCTACTAGGGTTTGAGGCACAGCCATGTCAGCATGCTTTAAGATATATATAAATGTTTTATAGTCTGAGGAAATGTGTGCAAAATGTCATTGGCAGGTTATCAGAGGATTCATCCTTTATTTCCTTTAACAATATTTAAGTCTAACCACATCTCTGCAGT
The DNA here is from genome assembly GCA_026230005.1 of Gila orcuttii. Classification (NCBI taxonomy): domain Eukaryota; kingdom Metazoa; phylum Chordata; class Actinopteri; order Cypriniformes; family Leuciscidae; genus Gila; species Gila orcuttii. Next base: position 11,335,241 of record JAPDVR010000019.1, on the reverse strand, counting down.
AAAAGGTTATCAATTGTATCAGCTGTAGAATTGTATACGACCATCTGTCTGAAAGCTGCGACCCAGTTAATTCAACCGTCATTTGAATCCACCTGTGTGATCTGAGACCGCTGTTGAGAAGTCATGCTAAACACTGTATTCTCTCTGCTTTCGAAAACTGCTCAATTAATCATTATCACGCGAATAAGAGAGCTCCTGGACTGTAAATCAGACTAAAACACTACAGCAAAATTCAAGTAACATTTATTTTATAGTGCAATGATAAATAACTAATTAATATCAAGTAACTTGCGTTTCAGAACGTTTCAAAATATCGTACAAGCGTCAAGCTTTGCGTGTCAACAAGCACGGAACAGACTAAATTCCGGACTGGAATATCGTAGGCTATATAAAGTTGAGAAGAGCGACAGGGAGATCTTTGCTCAAAGCGTTCTGTAATCACTCGAGTAGCTATAACTCCACTTCAAGTTTTCTATTCTCCGCCCGATTTTCAGAGCGAGGCAGTGAGCGGAAATAGTCAAACAGTCCGTTACAGAAGTAAAAATCCCAGTTATTTTCTCCATAGGGGAATTGATTTGTAACGGTAAATTATAAACCGTTAAAGACAGACTTAAGTTACTGTAAGCTACGAGGTTGTTAAACGATGGTATATGTTTTTGTTGAAGCCATCAGTCCACATTATTTCAACAACTTTTTAAAATCATGTTCAACAGTGGAATTCTATCGATCTATCTAATCTATCTTGACAGAGGTTTTCATTGATTTTTTTAAAAAAAAATCTATCTATCTTATAATGTTTTACATAATGTAAAGTTAACCACTTTATGTAGCACTTAAAATAGTCACTTTGTTTTGTGGAAGGCCTATTATTCATATACATTATAACACGTTCATTTTACACCAAATGCACAAATGCATTGTGGGTTGAAAGGACACTATAAAAAATGTACCGGTAATATTGACCGTACCTTCTAAGTGTCATTGATCTCTAAGTAACGTGAATAGTCTCCATTTAAAGATTTAGTCGTCTCATGTGTCTCATTGACCCCTTGAAACAGGAAATGTATACTTTCCTTAGGCCTCCTCACTTATGTTGGGCTATCTTAATGTTCTCACATAAAGATTAAGACTAGAAATTTGAGCTGCCCAGGGTTTTTTTTTAAGTTGTCAAGTAATTGTAATTTGGATGGGAATCACTTTAGTAGGAGATTTATACAGCCCATTTAGCTAGAGATGGGAAAATTGTCAGTGCTAATGTTTTTGACAGTCTAATGGCCTGCGATTTATAATGTGTAGCTTGTAATTTCAGGGCCAATTTATTATAAATGTTAAAGTATCATAAACCCATGATCCCTTAAACATTGCATGACTATAATTTTTTTTATTTAAATGAAAAGTCCCCTTACAGCAGTTCCCATAGAAAATTATCAGTGTGAGATCTCCCACATAGTTCAAGTTTGAGTTTGTAGATTTTATTTTCTAATCCAATCTCTATTGGCATGGGAGTACTCTTGCTGAAAATCACACTTAGAAGCTAGTTGCTGATCACAGAGAGACTAATCCCCAGTTTTGTGATGAAGGAGGATATGTATAGGCCTAATAGGCTTTGACATAATTGAGGCCATGGGGATAAGTATCTTATTTCACAACACTGAATGAGGTGGAGTTGGAGAACTGTCTAGTTTTTTCTTCTTATTTTAAATGGTTTCAACAAAACAAATCATTTTACACTGTGCCATAATCCTTAGTTTATATTTTGGAGCAATATGCATCTTGGCTACTTTTAGGTATATTCATGCATGTATTACAAGTATAGGCTAGATAATTTACTGTTGCACACTTGATGCTGAAAAGCGTTTGTCATCTTATTTTCTGGTGACACACAATCAATTGGGGGCAGCTGTCAGGTATTTCCTTGCAACTTACTACTTAACAGACTTGTTAATGGGATGGATTTGGGTGTAAAGGTTTGTCAAGTGCTCAGTCAGTCACTTTGCCTGTACATATCCATACATTACTCTGCAATGCATGTTTGCTCATTTTGAATGCAGAAATCGTTTTGAAATCAGCATACTTTAATGGTTACACAGCAGTTCATAATGTAGTAGAGTAGTTGTAGAGATAATGTGCATAAGAAAACCATTAATTTAAACCTGGACTGGTCCAAATATATATTGCGAATGTTTTTTGATATGTTTATAGCTGTCTTGTGTATATTCACTTCAAATATTTGGACCACCCACAGAAAATTTCAAAAAGATGAACAGGTTTACACAGAATTTTAACGCTCATTCAGTTCTACACATCACCCATCCCTTGTGTGTTTATTCAATATTTGTAATATATTTTTGATGTTTATAGCTAGCTCTTGAATAAACACATCATATATTTGGGCCACCCACGAAAAAAAATAAAAAAATAAACAGATTTCCACAGAATTGTAACTCTCATTTAGTTCCACAAATCCCCCATCCCTTTTGTGTTTATTCAATATTTTGGTTTAATTGTGCTTTAAGATGCCTTAAGAATATGGTAGTACTGTACACTTGAATGTCCATAATTTATAATGGTTTATTATGGAAATTGAGAATCTATTTTATTGAGTATATAAAGACACATTTTACCATGCTTTTCAGATTTAGCCTAACATTGCAAATCATTCCAGTTGTCCTTGAAAAACGTTTACCATTTGGCAGTATGTCGCTCAGACTTGTTATGTTTCCTTATAGTACTGGATCAATGAGTTCACTACCTCTCTGGGAATTGGAGTCTTTCACTCAGGAATTGAGATCTACGGCAGAGGTAAGGCTCACAAAATGACTCAGACACAAATGAGTCAAGCTTCTCAGAAATCCAGTTAACTTGCATCATAACTGCTACAAAGAAAGAAGGGAGTTCCTAAACATGACTAAACCTCATATCATAGATGATATGTTGATGCAACAGGAAAAGACCTTGACATTTTGAATGGTTTGTGCCTCCAAAGGCTTCCAGTTCAATCAGAAGAAAAGTTGTTTTGTTTGGCATTTATTTTGCATTGGCATTCTTGAATATTTTCTGTGTGATCAAAATGACAAATAAGAGCCCACAGCCTTACAGGTTATGTTTCAAACTAAGGACACAAACTAAGGTGTTTTTAGCAGATGTTAATTGCACTACCAACACAAGATACTAATCAACATAGTTTGCTATTTGACTTTAACCCCAATTAGACAAACAGATAAATATCTGATCTATAGTACATTAACATAGCAGGCATCTACATTGCAATGTGTATGTAAAACTATTACTATTAAAAACTAAAGCTATTCAAATTTTTCATTAATTAAAATAAAATGTATGTATTAGATTGTAAAATCTTAAACTGAATTAGAATTAAAAATGTTTCCTTGGCAACTCACTGAAATAAAATAAGTTGAAGTACTAAAAACTGAAATAAAATAAATTAAAACTAAATATTAAAAAAATAATAATAAAAATGACAAAAAAAATAAAATTGGTTAGTGCAAGTTACTGAGTAGTAGCGTACTGCCTGACTAATTTCCCTATTTAAAAAAAAAGCCTTACAAGGGAACAAAACATAAAAGAAAAAAGAATAACAAACCTATTGGACCATTTAGGCCAAAGTAGGGTGGGCCAAAATCTTATTTCACTTTATTTTATAAAAAAAAAATGTATCTTTGTTATTAAAAATAAGTACAAGGATGCAAACTACTAAAAGGACAAATACAATATATGATAAATACAAATGAAATAAACATAAAAGGTCTATTTTATTGCAGCATTCAAGTAAGTAATTTGATAATCAAAACAATAAACAACACATAGTCATAGTCTTCACTGTATGAATAAAATATTCACTGATTCTTATAGCTAATTAAATTAAATTTCTTCAGTCAAGAGCAGTGAGTTAATTGTTTTTTCCTTTGTTTGATTAACATTGACACAGACAGCAGCAGGTTTATTGGACTGCACTCATTTTAAGACAGAATGTATAGATCTAATGTAATCTCAAACGAATTACATTCACTTAAGATACAGTATAAATGACTTCTTTTATGTGAACCTTGTGTATTTTGACATAACCTGTATTTGACATAAATCATGTATTTGACAGAGACAACAAGACAGAAAAAAAGAACTTGGTCCAGTACTCATGTGCTGTGACAGCTGGCTTCCTGTTTGCACGCTTCTGGTGTGTGCACACTGAAAACCGTATATCAGAAGAGCGTGTGTGTAAAATGATTTGAAAGTTTAAACTGGCAAGGCTTTAAAATGCTTGCAAATCATAAAATGTGCACTGTAGCACAATACTAACGATCTCTCTGTAAAGACAGATCGTGAAAACATTTGAATGGTTCTTATAGTCATATCGCACAACCCTAACTCGTACTTTCTCTTGTGTTGCAGAGTTTGCCTATGGAGGACATCCTTATCCTTTTTCAGGTATATTTGAGATAACACCTGGTGAAGCCACAGAGCTCGGAGAGACATTCAAATTCAAGTGAGTCAGAATATTTATCTCCACAGCGATCAGACTGAAAGGATATGTTTGTAAAAACATCTCGGTGCCTCTCACGCCCTCTTAAATTTCTACTTGCTTTCTCAGAGAGGCCATTGTTTTAGGTAGCACAGACTTCGCTGAAGAGGATGTGGAGAGAATTGTGGAGGAAATGGGGAAGGAATATAAGGGGAACGCCTACCACCTCATGCACAAGAACTGCAATCACTTTTCCTCAGCACTATCAGAGGTAAGCCAAGGGAAGAATATACATTAATCTAGTGGGTCCTTGTTGCCATAAAGAGCCAAAAATCTCACCATATCCTCCTCACGTCTGCCCCAGATCCTCTGTGGTCGAGAAATCCCACGCTGGGTGAACCGACTGGCCTACTTCAGCTCTTGTGTGCCCTTCCTTCAGAGCTGTCTGCCAAAGGAGTGGTTGACGCCGGCGGCACTGCAGTCCAGTGTTAGTCAGGAGCTCCAGGGAGAGCTGGAGGAAGCCGAGGATGCTGCGGCTTCTGCCTCAACGCCTTCCTGCGCCGTGGCACCCGCTCCCAGACCTACCCGACACCAACCGCGCCGATGAACCCCGTTGCCTTGACTGACAGGCCATCTCTGGTTAGAGCTGGACCACAGCTTCTGCTGCCAATAGACCCCTCTCCCTTACTCCTGAGAGACTAGCAATCCACCAGCGGAATAGATGAAGCCCACCTTCTGTTTTCACTGATTTATTTCAGTACGCTCAAGTGATCATTACGGGCCTGGAAACTATCAATCTTGTTTACTGTAAAACTTTCCATGGGTTTGTCATTGTTTTGATTTTGATTTTATTTTTTGGCCTTTTATGTTTTGTTTTAAAAACTCAGGACTTGAATACAATGGCTCTGTTCAATCACCGTTTTTGTTTTTAATTTTTTTAACGCTTTTCTTACACTGGAGATGCTCGCAAGCCTTTTCCCCCTTATTCCAAAAGAAAGCGCCTAGTCTGAGACCTTTTTTATGGAGAACATTTGTTTACAGATTTCTTGTGTTCCAATCCGTATATGATTGTGTTGTTGTGTGCGGATTACAAAAGCCAAATCTCCTCAGTTTTGTAATGACTCCCACACTATGGTGACTGTGCCTGAAGATTTTTACCGTTACATGCTCCAAGAGCTCTTCACTCTTTCTCTACCTGTTCGGTTTTAGTGGCAGACTTAATATCCTATGAGTCCTTCCTCAGATGTTTTACACCTTTTTAGTTTTTAGAGTCTTCTATGTACTCGGAACAACATTTGTATTCCATTTTATGAATATTAAAGAAAGTATACAAGTTCTCGAACAAGAGTTCATTCTGACAACTCAATGGTAATATAAAAGAATGCTGTTAAAAATATAGGATAATTCACATTATTTACTAACTCTCATTTCGTTTTAACAATATTTTTGGGGGGTGATCTGTTCTTTAAATATCTAAACTGGTTATTGCAGTGCACTACATTACTGTATCTCATCAATATTTTACACATTACATCTAAAGGGCATTCAGTAGCACATCTGTGTCATAAAACATTATTTCACCCTTTGTGTCAAGCCGAATATTTTTTAAATGACTGAACCTGTTAGTAGAACTCAAGAGTTATCAATTAAGTTTATTATAATGGCAAATTTGAACAATTGTAGCTGTTTGCTTTGTCTTCTTATGCAGTGTTTTTGGCATAACATTGAACATCTTTCTGGCATTGAATCATCGTAAAAGGATAGTTCAAACTAAAATTAAAATTCTGTCATAATTTACTCACCCTCATGTTGTTTCAAACCTGTATGACTTAAGTAGACCATAAAATAAGATATTATGAAGAATGTTTTGTTGACCTTTGACTATCATTGCATGGACAAAAAAAACATTGAGACATTTCTCAAAATATCTAATTTTGTGTCCCTCAGAAGAAAGTAATGTTTGAAACAACATGAGAGTATGTAAATTATGACAGAATGTTCATTTTTGGGTGACAACCCTTCAAACTAAGCTGTAAAAATGTAACAATCAAAATGAACAATTATTAGTAAGATTTGTTGATTATCAATTTTATGCACATTATTCTCAGAGCATAGTTAACATACCAGACACTGTTTCTACTGTGTCTGTATTGACAATCTCCATATTATCCTCCGTGTTCTTCCTCGCACAGCAGGGAAAGGCCTTCAAAATGTCACCAATTCCATTCGTAAGAAGGATTGAAAGGAATGGGTCCACAAGTGGGCCAAGATAGAGAAGAAGTTCAGCTACAAGTCCCAAGTAGTAAACATAGGAGCTTAGAGACAATGCCTTGAGCAGTGTATTTAGGACAAAGGGGAGGTAAATCATACTGTAATTACCCAAGATGGCCACCTGCATACCCAGAATCTTGTTTCTGTTAGTCACAGGTGCAAGCCGTTTTGTACACCATATGACTCTGAAAGAATCCAGAAAGAAAAACACTAGGAGTGGTAGTGGGAGAAGAAGTGCTATGGAAAACAAGATGAAATATCCTTGGTAAGCCAGGAAGAGTATTGCAAATGGAGCTGCCCACACACCCATTGAAATCATGCTCGACTGCTTGATTTTCGAGCAGAAGGCATTATATTGTGGACAGGTTACCAACAGATATCGCTCCTGAGCAACGCAGACCATGAACACGATGTTGGAAATAATGCCGAAGTAGAATATCAGGGAGGATATATCCATACTCGACATACTGGTATTCTTGGTGTCCTCCGCAGACGACTTCGGCCGCCCAAGGATGTTGAAGATATCGGATGCGAGCAGGCTGATGAGGTAGACAGGAGCAGCCTTGCCAGTTTTTGCCTGCATGCCCATGAGGTAGATGGAGAAGCCGATTCCTGGAAGCCCAACAGCAAATGTGATCCATCTGATGATCTCTTGGATCTGGTCTACTCTGCTAGTGCCATTGCTGTGAGGAGCCGTGTTATTACCGTCCAATATTCTGGTGGTATCCATATTTTGCAAAATCACACGGGTAGTTTGTAGTTCAATTGTGATTAATATATCCCATCTGATGCCATGTTAAAAAGAACATATTCTTCAGTTCCAGTAAGTGATGCAGAGTTGTGTGTTGCTCTTTACTGTGGTAAACAGATCAGTTTTTGTAAGAGCAACATAAAGAGGACACATTCAACAGTTTTAGCTATCACCCTTTTTATGGTTCTTATGCAAACCGTTTTTTATAAGCTCTTTCATTGCTGGTTAGTCAATGCAAATACTGTATGTCCCATGTATTCTTTTAGTTTTATTTACGCAAGCTCTGGTGTTTCAGAAGGGAAGGAGGCGTAAAACCTGTGCCCAATCCAATGTGTGTGTGGATAATTCTGATGAAGCAAACTCTTCGAATGAACAGGACTTATGCTATACTAAAGAGGCAATATTTTTATTAAAAGATAAAGCCAAACAATATGCAATTAATGGCATAATAATTTATTAAAATTAATTAACAAGATGCCAACACATTCAACAATACTGTAAGCAACATGCATTTTGTACAGTTAATAGGTTAATAAATTAATAGTAACAAAGCAAACCATTGCTAACTTAAGACCACTTGAATACTGACAAGCTCTTGGAGCAAATATACAACAGTTAATAAATGTTGTCTAATGTCCTCTTTTTATTTGAGCCTACAGCTTCATTCACCTGATGTTTTATCTCGCCTTTGCTTGGCACTAAATTTGATCATTCACTTAAAAGGACAATTGTATTTTCTTTACAGAAGCACATTGGCATGGCACATTCAGGCATCACAATCGAGCACACAGAGCTGTTAAATCTTGGACTTATTATTTATTTGAAAAGAATACTATCTTTCCTGTCTTTCTGACACCTGAATAACTATTTTGAGTATTAAGAGGGCTGTGCCAGGCGATCACTGCATCTGATGTGTTTTAAAGAAAAATGTACCAGATCTAAGTTGCATTATTTGACGTGAACTCTTGAACTTATTTGACGTGAACTTATTTGACTAAAATTGGGAATTTTTTCCATCTTTGGCCTCCTGATTCAGAATGTTCTGAATGCACTACATTTATGAAAGGATTCAAATCAAATGTTTGATACTCACCTTTATATCTTAAACACCTAATTATTAAAGGTAGGGTAGGCAATTTCAGAGTGGCTAGCAATAACAAGCTAGCTTTGAAAGCATTAGATCCCACCCTCCCTTCAGAGCGTCTCCAAAGCCACGGCTAAGATGGCGTTAAATTATCTCATGTCTTAAAGCACATAACATTACAATAATAATGACCGTAAACAACTAAAGAGCTCTAACTTTTACCACCTGACTGCTGCAGATTAATTTTGGCATTGATAGTGTCGGGTCATCAGGGGTTGCCATCTTGTACAGTTACGACATGGTGTGAATGCAGCATAAGCTTGCTGTTTTGGGTCAGGAGGAACGGCAAAAGGTGGCTACTGTTTGTTTGCGGCACTCTGTGACTGTCTGTAGCCTTACAGAACACGCTGATGACGTGTGATGTCTGCGCGAGCAGGGTGTAAGGAGGTATGGAAACACATACGCTGACCGAATGCAATGATTGGATTGGAAGATTTTTCTGTCGTGAGACTTTCACGGAAGATATATATATATTTTTTAATATTTAGACCACTTCTATTATTGATTGCTATCAGGGTGTGAAGAGAGTTTTGACCAGAATAACTAAAAAGTGTTTATGAAAAATATGCCAACCCTACTTTTAAGGTCAGGTCACTTTAGTGAAATTTTGGTGAAATTTCATGAGCAAAAAAGGTCCATTGTCTATTGTCATTAGCAACGTATGAGGCACAGCTCACACAGAATCACTTTCAATCAAGCAGCTTTCTCTCTATCAATGTGGAGAATCCACCAAATTTGCATGGGCATTCCCAATTGAAATGACTGGAATTCGCCAAACATGAAAATTCACCAAACGAAAGTAAATGAGACCAGACCTTTAATTGGTCAACTAGATTTTTATCCTATTTTAAATTTTTCTGAAGAAAATGTAAGCAGTGCTTGCTTCAGGTAGTTGCCAGAGCGTTGCCATAAGGTTTCCATTGGTTTTTAATGTGTTGCGATGCAATTGCTAGGTGGTTGCCAGTGTTTTTGGTGGTTGTTTACTGGTCAAATCACATGGCTTTGGTCTCTACCCCTATTTTATTGGATTTTTTCCCGTTTTATCGTCCGTCCGTTGAAAATCATAAGTCTAATCACTTGGAAAGCACCACTAATTAAACACATACATGGTTGAAATTGAAATCCTGTTAGCTAAATACTTGTAAACATGGGTCATTGGAAATCCAAATCAGGAAAGGGATTCATGCTAGGGGTCATGCTGAATCATCCATTTCATGCCTTGTTGATAAAACATCCTCAGCATGTCTCATGTTTCAAATCTGTAACCTTTTTGTATCATTTTCACAAATTTTGGTGTGGTAGATAAGTCAAGCATCTGCAAAGCTTTGTGTGATTTTGTGTGTGCTTCACCAAATGAAGCACTGGTTTGTGGCCATAAATGCATTCTCCATAATCCCAGCTAACAAAAAAAATATTCTAAGAACATTTTGCTAACATTCTCATTAAGTTATGAAAGCATTATTTCAAATCATTCCCTGAATGTTCAAAACTTCCTGAATGTTTCCACTTTATAATTTTGCAAACATTATGCGAATGTTACTAAAAATTAAATGTTGTCTGAATGTTCTGAAACAAGAATAACATTTGCAAACATTATACAAATGTCCAAATAAAACGTTTCAGAAAAAAAAAGTTCCATGAACAATGTATGAATAACGTTTTTGTGCTAACATTTTGAAAAACATTATTAAAGACCAGATAACTTTGAATAAACATTCTATTAATGTTACTGGAAAAACGTTTGTTAATAACTTTGAGAGAACGTTAGACAAACATCCAACTATAACGTTTCAGACAAAAACATTAACCAAAGTTCTGAGAATGTTCCATGTTAGCTGGGATATCTGTTGTTTAAAATTTTGGAGTTTTGGAGATTGACTTTGAATAAGTTTCATATTTTGTAAAGAGGCGACGGGTCATTTTAAGTCTGGAGAAGGCGATGAACTCTCTGTAACTGTGCCTGTGAAAGCACCAGACGATGCACCTGTTCCTGCCCTTGGGCGCATGGCATCATCACACGGCCGACTAACACAGCATCTCCTTTCTTCTCCTCCTTTGCCTGAGAGCGGAAAGAGAAAGAATGAGAGATTTATACAGACCCAAACAACGATGTGGACCAATGTCATTTTATGCATCTGTCTTACCTTCACAAAGGAAGTGCAGGGAAAAGTGGCAAAATCGGACGAAACTTGAGCACCAGGCCTATGAGTCACTACATGTTCAGCAACCTCATCCTTCAAAGATATAGGTTTCTTAAGTTAAATACAAGAGACATGTAAATGCTGTCTATGGTTTTGAAGCATTTTTGTTTTACCTTAAGCCTATCGAGGGTGTCACTGAGCGACTGCAGTCTTGTAGTTTGCTCTAGGAGCTGCGCACTGGGAGTCACTGTTAACCAAAACACATATGCGCTTAAATAATTCATGTAAAAACAACAGAAAATCTGTGTTGTTAAGTCTAATTATGACAGACCTGGAGATTTCCCTGTGATGTCCACCACTTTCACATTGGCACTCATCTGGAGCAGAGTGTCCAGTAGTTGGTCTGTTTTTCGGTAGAGGGCACTAGACAACACCTCCGGCCTGCAGCCCTCTCTCCAGCCCAGCTTTGGCACGTTCAGAGGAGTGAGAGACGCCAGCTGAGCACGCATCTTTTCTGCCTGCGGTCCACACACACACACACACACGTACACACACACAAAAAACAAAAGTGAGACTAAATCCTTGGTGCCTGCATTGGGGAAATGTGCTTGTGAGGAAGTAGGAGAGACCTTCAGTCTGTTGTTCTCGTTCTTCAAGTGCTTTATGCTGAGTCGCTGAGCTTCAATCTGCTGAGTCAGCAGTGGAGAATCCATCACTTGCACTCCTGCAGCTGCACACACACCTATTGAATTACACGTTAAAGGCTTAGTTCACCCAAAAAAAATTTAATTCTGTCATCATTTACTCACCCTTATCTTGTTCCAAACCTGTATGAGTTTCATTGTTCTGTTGAACACAAAAGAAGATATTTTGAAGAATGTTGGTAACAAGACAGTTGACGGTAGCCATTGACTTCCATAGTAGGAAAAATACTATGGAAGTCAATGGCTACCGTCAACTGTCTGGATACCAACATTCTTCAAAATATCTTCTTTTGTGTTCAACAGAACAATGAAACTCATCAACTTGAGGGAGAGTAAATAATGAAAGAATTTATTTTTGGGTGAACTATCACTTCAACAAAGACAGAGACAACTGATATGTTTCTCTAAAATATATAAAAAATAAATTATATAGACTACCATTAAAACGTTTGGGGTCGGTAAGATTTTTTTTAAGAAATTAATGCAAGGACTCATTACACTGTAAAAATTAAAAAGTGAAAGTAAAGACATTTATAGTGTTACAAAAGATTATATTTCAAATAAATGTTGTTCCTTTGAACTTTCTGTTCATCAAAGCATCCTGAAAAAATGTATCACGCAAAAATATTAAGCAGCACAACTGTTTTCAACACTAATAAAGAGAAGAAATGTTTCTTGAGCACCAAAATCATCACAATAGAATGATTTCGGAAGGATAATTTTAAAATATATTCTAAAATAATAAATAGTTATTTTAAATTTTAATTATATAACACAATATTACAGTTTCTTACCAGTGTTTATTAAACTATTATAATAAAACAGTGACATCTCAAAGGGAGGATCTTCTAGGTGGATTCTATAAAATCCATTCAGGATTTTCTTAATAGACCACTAAATGGAGATCATAATAATTGAGATTTCAAATATTATGATTCAAATATTAGATAGGCTTACAAAGCATATATGTAAGTGATAATGCACATTATCACAAAAATAAACTCAAATTAAGTCATTATGATTTTTTTTTACCTAAAAAGTTTATTTTTGTCATAATGTTTCATCAACTAAATATGTTAGATGAGAAGAAAGAGATCACAGAGTTTATGGGAGACATGAAATACCATGCAGAAAGCTATAAGGAAGGAAACTAAACTGTTGTGTGGGAAATCAGTCAATCAAACATTTTTTTTATTATTTGAGCAGAACGTCACGATTGACCAATCAGAATCAGGCATTCTGTGCAATAAAGGACAGTAATCAAGAGACGTGCACTAAGTAAGCTTAAATTACAGCACATGCAAATTATGAAAGGGAAGCATGATGAAATATTTGTAAAGCACAAACTAAATATTAAATCTAGTAACATAAGCAAGAAAAACTTGCATGCACACATGCAGTGCACAGAGAGACCATGAGTGGAGAACTGGAGATATTTAAATGTCACACTGACAACAGATTTACCTTTTTGTTCTTCTACAAGGAATACAAACAATGGAAAACATATTAGACAGTTTAAAATTATGACTTAAGAAAGACATTTGAACTAGTTTAAGCTAAACTGATTCCCTTATCTTACCAGCAGTGATGCCACAAGTCACAATGGAGGCGATGCCAGAAGCTTGACTTCCTCTCAGGCCTTCAATGGTCATCTTTGATTGGCTGTTGATTCTCTGCTTAAGCTCTGCTTTCTCTGACTCTAGTTGGTCTATGTCAGCCTGGAGAGCATCCATCGTCTCCTCAAACTCCCTACGGATTATAATACCCATATTAATTGCCTTTTTTACAGGATAGTATCTCTATCACTATCCTGGGGCATTAAGACCCACATTAGAAGGGTGACAAGCTGCAGCCTAAATATATGCAAGAACCCCCATCATCTCTTACTTCTCTTTCTTTTTCAGGAGTGAATGTGTTTCATCTAGGATCGTCTGAATCTTTTCCACTCGCTCATCCGCATCTTTAGACGAACTGTCCAGCTTTTTCTCCAGCAAACTGAGACGCACACTGGCCTCACTCAGTTCCTCTCCCTATGAACGAGACCAGTTTTCACTCAGCATTTTCACATTTTAATATTTTGTTATCTTGTGCAAATAATAGTCTGTCTGAGTGAGAGTGTTTCTACCTTTATTTTAAGGGATTTCTTAAGCTCTTTAATGACAGTTTCTCTGTCCTCAAGTTTGAGACCGAGTCCTTCAGCATCAGTGATTTCTGCCCTTAGTGCCGCTGCTCGGACTTCAACAGGAGATATCTATACAATAGATACACAACAAACATTCATAGCCATTGTTATACAGGCAGACGGACACACTAAAAGAGGGCCCAGACTCACTCCATTCTGTGGTCTGTCAGAGTCATATTCTCCCTCCTGCATAGCAGTAGCCATCTTGTTCATGGTTGCTATGACAACACTGCATGACTGCCGCAGACACTCTTGGGCGTTTATGCCCTGTGACCCATAGATCTGAAAAAAGATCCAAAGAGATTAAATTACATCCGCACATTGTCATTTATATTATATTATATTTAGTGCTGTCAAGTCAATTAATAACATCTAACATAAAAGTTTGTAAATATATGTGTTTGTGTGTGTGTGTGTGTGTGTGTGTGTGTGTGTGTGTGTGTGTGTGTGTGTATTTCCAAACTTTTATGTTAGATGTTTTTAGTAATATATAATATAATATAATTAGTGCTGTCAACTTGATTAATCGTGATTGCGAGTAATCGCATCTAGCATAAAAGTATTAAGCATATATATATATATATATATATATATATATATATTTTTTTTTTTTTTTTTTTTTTTTTTTTATTATTATATTTAAGAAATTATACTTTTATTCAGCAAGGATGCATTCAATTGATCAAATGTCACAGGAAAGACATTTATGTTTTGAAAGATTTCAATGAATCCTGAAAAAAAGTATCAGTTTCTTAAAAAATATTAAGCAGCAACTGTTGTCAACATTGATAATAATAAGAAATGTTTCTTGAGCAGCAAGTCAGTATATGAGAATGATTTCTGAAGGATTTAGTGACACTGAAGACTGGAGTAATTACTGCTGAAAATTCAGCTTTACATCATAGGAATAAATTACATTTTAAAATATATTAAAATAGAAAACAGTTATTCTAAATCATAATAATATTTCACAACATTGTTTTTATTGTATTTTTGACCAAATAAATGCAGCCTTGGTGAGCATAAGAGACTTCTTAAAAAAATCTTACTGACACCAGTAGTGCATTCTTTTTTTTATTTCTATTTCGTGGTGACCCAGACATGTTTTCACAGGATTCACCCAAACATACCTGTTCAGCTGCTTTAAAGGCCATGTCTTCCAGTTTGAGGGCTGGAAGTCCCTCATGTTCGCTGAGAGGGGCGATGAGCTGAGCGGCTGCTGCTGCCACTTCCTGGAGCACAGCATTCACCCAGGCCAGCTGCCTTCTGCTCTCTGCCAGGGTCTCACACACCTAAACACACACACATAAACCCCATCAATGGAAGGCTGAGATATCGAAGATATGTATAGAATTGAACGTATCGAGTACATGAATAAGATCACCTGTGGCCCGAAGCTGAGGGCAGCTGGGATGCCCGGTGCATCTGTGCCTGGCATACGACGGCGGATCTTCTTGCAGAACTGTCGTATGTCACTACAGGAAGTGTCCAGATCCTTCAGCAGCACACAAAACCCTTCCTCGTCCTGTCCCGTTTGTATGAAGGCCCTCAGACGCCCCACCTCCACTGCCATACAGTCCAGGGCACTCTGGGTAAACTACAGACACACATGAAGATGTGTTATAGATGTGTGTAACAGACCCGGCGTGTGTGTCTAAGCGATGTTCTCACTTTGATGTGGTCTGCTAGCTGCACAGTACAGTCCTCAGGCTGTTCAGCGAGATGAATACTGTAAAGGTGCTGCAATAAAAAGAAATATATGTCAATAGATAATAAGACTTGCACTTTCTGAAGAAAACACCAGGCGAACAATAGTAGTCTTAGGTAAGTTTAGGCTTCAGGTTTAGGTTTGTAAATGTGGCATTGGAGATGCTTTGCTGCTATCATGATACGCTTCAGTTGGGAATGAGAATCAACACATAACATAACATAACATAACATAACATAACATAACATAACATAACATAACATAACATAACATAACATAACATAACATAACATAACATAACATAACAATGTTAAATAGAACTTTCATGTACGAAATAACGCAGAAAAAAATAGATCAACTGCAATATCATATGCGAATATTACAGCATCACTATATCTGTTTTTTTTCATCAATGGGATATTTATTTCAAACTTTATCAAAAGTTTGGGGTCAGTAACATACTGTTTATATACATATATATACACACACACACACACACACACACACACAAACACACAAACACACACACACAAATATATATATATATATATATATATATATATATATGTGTGTGTGTTACTCACGTGTTAAAAAATGACATTATGCAATGATACCTGATAGTATTTAATAGCTTTGGTTAGAGGTTCCACATTGACAGTTTCATCCAGCAGGTCTTTGTACAAGAGGTCTATGAGGAAATCCAGGGAAAGCTCATGGACGCTCATCTCAGAGTACAGAGAACCCACACGCTTGTACACGTCCACACTGCACAGACTCAGAGCACTGCATGAGAGAGATAGAGGGAGACATCACATTTTAAAAAAACAACAAGCCTTTTGAGGGAACTTTCTGCTTCAACAGGAAATAATGGCACTTATTGACATATTTCATGTGGTCTTGAGGATGTTAAGACTTCAGAAAGTGCAAGTTCAGGTAGACCTACTGTTCATATTTGTGCAGTGCTGCCTGTAGCAGTGTGAGAGAATAGATGAGTCCAGCAGCAAAGCTCAGCTGTTCTCCGGCGGCTCCTCTCATCCCGGCCCTCTGAGAGCACGTCTCAGTCAACTCAAACTTCTCCTGAGCCTGCTTACTGATCAGCTCTGCCTGCAACATATACACACACAAACACATTCAACCAAAACTCGCAAAAAGGAATCTTGGATGGGAACTGTGGCTTAGTGGTTAGTGCACATGCTGAAAACAAGTTAAGTCATATTTTTTAGTTAAGCCAATATTTTTTCAGTAAAAAAAACAAAAACAAATTTTAAAAAATAAATACGTAAATAAATAAACAATAAATAAATAAAAACAATAAGATTAAAATAAAATAAATAAAAATCTTGATTAAAACAAGCAAACTAATAAAAATGATTAAAATATATAAGTAAATGAGTAATACATAAATTGTATAACATAAATAAATATAAAATAAATATATTTTTTAAATCTTTAAATAAATAACAGTACAGGACTATAATGAGTACCAAAAAATGTAATAATGTAACTACAAATAATATTTTAACCACATTTATAATAATAATTTTTCACAGTAGCCTATAAATTGAGTTTTTATGCAAGAAACTATATATATGTCTTTTGAATTTTAGGATGGGGTTCCTCACACAAGGTTTAAAATATTTGGGAGTCAATGGCATCTAAAAGTCTGAAAAGGCCTGGATTAAGCCATGGTGTTAACATTTGAGACACTCACTCATAAACGTGAAAACTAAATACATGTTTTGACAGCAGAATGGTGTAGTTATGAAATCTAGCTGAGGCTAAGCTAACCAGACAAAACATTGACGCCTTACTCCCCTCTACTAATCGCCAACAGCAATGCAATAATATGTTATGAAAATAGTAAAAGCTATTGATATGACACACATTAGTCATTTGCAAATGCTGTGTACACTCCCTGGAATGTAAAACACACACATATATTCAGAACATTCACCTTGCAGATGAGTCGTGGGATGAGCAGTAGAGCCAGGATGCAGTCATGGTCTCCTCCATGTTTCAGGAAGGAGTCAGGCATGAAGGAAATCAACAGTGACACCTGTCTGTTAGCCTGAGTGACCTCCATTTTACGCAGCTCCATTTCTATGGTCTAGAATTACAAATAGACATACATTGTTATATGAGAGACGCATGATTATTTTTGAGTTTGACACAATCTGACAATTCAGTTCATAATTCAAACCAATGACTTCTGTGTTCAACTCAGTCTGATTCACCAATCAGTTTGACTAATTCATTCATTTGTGAATTGGATTCTGAATAGCAGTGTTAGAAAGACTGTTTATGTGTTCTCTGGATTCACCTTGGCATAGGCTTTGGTTTCAGCAAATTTAATCTTGAAATCGAAGATCTCCGCAGGCTGTTGCTGCTGCTCAGCGTTGGCTTCCTGTTGGCTCATCAGCTCCCTGTTCACCTCCTGCTTCACACACACACAAATTATGTGACATACATTAAGGTGGGCATTTTAAGCAGTATTAATGTGGTGTGGTTTGTATGTTGTGAAGTACAGCAGAACCTGTAGGTGTGCAGTGAGCTCTCTGTATTTCTGGATGGTCTGCTGGTAGTCTGCCACTGTTTCTTGTGCCGCTTCCACGCGCTTCTCCGCCTCCCTGACGCTGGCACCACCCAGATCCAACTGCTCTCTCAACTCCAGCTCCGTCTCTCTGGCGTTCTCCTGCAGCTCGTCATTCATCTCATTTATGGCTTCCTACATCAGCACATACACACAAATACTGCTCAACATACTCAACTGAACCACATACACATCACATCCTCAATATACTGTACATCACACTCTCTTCGAAAACTCACCAGATCTGCGACAGTTTCTTTGAGCTCCCGTACTTTCTCCTCCAGGTCCAGATTACGCTCCGTCAACATCTCCACCATCTCCTCAGCCCCGAGAGCAGCATCCACCTGACACACACAAGCACATACATATTATACAGACCGTTACCATATACCCACAATAAGGAAAAGCACCAAAAATGTACCATGGTATTATGCTGACAATAACTTTACATCATTTTTTATATTAAATATAAATATATTACATTTTAATAATAATTAAATAATATTAATTACATTTTATTATTTTCCTTTGAACATGCAATGGAAAAAAACATGTACCATAGTATTCTTTGAAATGGCTTGAAGTACCATATGATATTACCACATTTTATTTGATATGGTACCATGGTACATTATTATGATATTCATTCAGTACCACAGTACATAAAGTTGATTTTTGGACATGGCAAAACAATATAAAGTTATGTAAATTAGCATAATTTTTGGACATGTACCATAGTATTTGAAGTAAGAGCTGTGCGTGTAAACCTCACTCCCCTGGGCTCAAGAGGCACGCTAGCAACCACGGTCAAACAGGACTGGTTTAATTTGGTGCCGTGACCCAGATGGGACTGAGGTTTAGGGAGGTGAGTGTAATCCAGGCCAGTAAGAGCTGTGCGTGTAAACCTCAATTCCCTGGCCTCAAGAGGGGAATTGCGCCAGCAAGTGCGCCAGCGGCTGTGGCTTTAGTGTCCTTGTTAGCGTGCATGCCTCCCATGCTGGAAATAACAGCTCGAATCCCGCTCAGAGTAGGACCAAGTAAAACCGGTTAAACTTGGAGTACCTTATGGTATTGGCATGCATTTTTGGAGATGGTACCATGGTATATGAATATGATATTAATTTAGTACCATGGTGCATATAGCAAAGTTGAGTGTCCAAAGTTACAAAGGTTTTGAAGAACACACAGAGATATAAAAAGCTGTCACAAAATCTCTTAGTTTTAGTACTGGCACAACTCACTTGCTCTTTGAGCTCATCGATAGTTTTCTCAGCCATCTTCATTTCCTCCTGTTGTTTTTCTTTCTGGCATCTAAGTGTATCCAGCTCAAAATTTTTCTTCTCCATTTGTTTCTGTTGCTTTCCATACTCTTGTTTCTCTGATGCTGACAAGTCACGCATCCTAATGCACAGAGCAATTGATATTATAATCTTCACAGAGCACCATCAAATCAAACAACATCAACTGAACAATGGGACTGAACACAGACTCACCTCACCAAAGCCTCCTTCAGTCGAGCATTCTGCTCCTCTAACTGCTTTACATGGTAACTAGACGCTGCTCCATCCGAACCTGAATTTTCATAGATTAATAATTGTGGTGATTTATGTACTGAAATGTACACTACCATTCAAAAGTAAGGTGTTTTTTTTGGAAAGAAATGTATAATTTTTTATTTTAGCAAGGGCTCATTAAATTGATCAATACAGACAGTACAGACATTTATTATTTACAAGATTTCTATTCCAAATAGAAGCTGTACTTTCATCAAAGAATTCTGAAAAAAAAAAAAACCTCAAATATGAAACCGTATGTATAAAAATAATGAAACCACACCATTTTGTTTTCAAAATTGTTTTTTAAAGCACCAAATCAGCATATTAGAAGGATTTCTTAAGGATTGTGTGACACTGAAGACTGGAAATTCAACTCTGGATCACAGGAATAAATTGCACTTTAAAATATTATAAGATAATAAACAGTTCTTTTAAATTGTAATACTATTTCACAATATAACTGTTTTTACTGTATTTTAAATCAAATAAATGCAGCTTTGGTGAGCATAAGAGAAATTATTTGTACCTTTTTCCTCTATCTCATGTTTGAGTATCTCCAAGTCCATGGTCAGCTCATCCACTTTCTCTTTTAGAGCGTCAGCCTCCAGTTGCAGTGATTCGGCCCGTTCTTCAGCCATTTCCTTATCCAGGGTGGCCATCTCAATGGCATCTGCTGTATCTGCCATCTCTTCCGTGTAATGCTCTTTAGCTTCAAGAGCTTCCTTAGCTTCCTACATTAATATGAGTTAGCTTCATTATCCACACAATGACACTAATCACGATATACAGTATTCTGGACTATTACTGCGAAGTAAAAATATAGTTGATACCTTCTTGGCCTCTTTGAGTTGTTTCTGCAATTCGTTTTGTTGTTCCTGCATCTTACTCTTCCACTCCTGCAGCTGCTCCAGCTGAATCTTGTGCTTCTCGAGCTCCTTCAGCTTTGCCTTGTCCTCCATCCTCTTCATCTTCAGTGTCTCCAACTTCTCCTCCAGATCCTTCACCTGGGCACGCAGTGACTCCTCTTCCTGCAAGCAGAGTGCAGAGATTGTGAGAGAAAAAGACTTTTAGAAAATAAATGTCCTACAACACACTTTTTTTCACTCTAGTAACTAGTATATTTGATTTGTACATACAGTACATACATGATACATCATAGGAGAATTCATTCATTTCCATCACATCTCAAAATATGTACTATGTTTAATAGCATTTGGAAAATTTCATAGCCAACATTTTATATATGTAAAATTACAGCTTAATTAGAAATGACGAAATAAAAAGTATTTTGCTAACATGTCATATTTTGTTTTACAATTATTTTCCCCTCATTTGGTGTTTCTCACACATCACATGTCTCACAGGCAGGCAAAACAGGGACAGAACACAGTGAAAATGAAACCCTTCTGTCCCCATTTTGCCTGCCTGTGTTCCTTAGTTAGTTTCCTTTGTTGTTAATTAGTTTCATGGACCTGTTTCTGTTCAGTTGATTAAATCCCTGAGTATTTAAGCCTTGATTTCTCTGTTCATTATTCGTCATCTGAGTTTTACATTGATACTAGTTCTCCTGAGTATTCTTGTTTTGGATTATTGGATTAAAGACTATCGATGTTTTTGTCATATTCTCCTAAATCGTGCTCTTCATTGCAGCAACGTGTGACAACCGATCAGTAGCCTTTGAGTGACACAACTTCTTTCACAACATCTGTGACCTTGACAACTGAAAACCTTTACAGAGGTTTTCACATTGCAAATGATGCAAAAGTGAATACATGGCAAGTTGGCAACACACTGGCAAATTCTAGTAAAACAAAAAAACAGTGGTTAATTTGTATCTGTAACCATGTGTGACTAAAAGCATTTGACCTTGCTGGGGCCCGGGAAGGGAGGAACCCCAGGAGATGGCAGTTTTCCCACAGGTGAAGGTATAACTGGAGCAGCCAGTGGTGTTTGGGCAGGTGTGCTGGGTTCACTGCTGCTCATCTCTCCAGCAGACGCTGATCCAGAGCCCACCTTCACACCCACTCCAGCCCGCGTTTGCTGAAAGAGAGACGCAGAGATCACTGACGTTCAATTTCTAACAATAACTCTCAAATTATGCATGTGACCTGCAAGACTGAGCTCACCTTGGGCCTTCTGGCCGTGGTCTGAGGAGAGGACAAACGAACACAGATTTATAACCACCACGGGTTAGTAGAAAGATGAAGAAAGGAGAATCAAAGAAAAAAACAGGAGGCACATGCATTAAACAAGAACTCCAAAATTGTCTGTGAGCCTCAGTAACCTTCACATGTTTATCTCATCACATGTTGGCAAGCTCTGCTGTCTGTCTCATGTCCCTAACATAAAAAATACTCTTTTAGCACATGAAGAGTCAAACACTAACCCACTCTATGAAGCTGTCTGTCTGCCCACAAAGCAGAGTGCCTGGCACCAACTGGGTCAAACAAGTACGCTCGTTTACATACAAGCATGCACACACACAGATGGTCAGCACATGTTTGTATTGTTATATAGATCATCTGATAGTTACAACTCAGACAAACCTGTTGTACATACACATAATAGTGAAATATTCTAAATCTATATGCCATTTACATAAGTTTACACTATCGTACAAATATTTGGGGTCATTAAGATGTTTTAATGTTTTTAAAAGAAGTCTCTTATGCTCACCAAGGCTGCATTTATTTGATCAAAAACAAAGTGAAAATATTAATATTATGAAGTATTATTACAATTTAAAATACCTGTTTACTATTTTTTATATATTTTAATGTAATTTATTCATGGCAAAGCTGAATTTTCAGCATCCTTACTCAGTGTCACATGATCCTTCAGAAATCATTCTAATATGCTGATTTGATGCAGAAGAAACATTTCTTTTTATTATCAGTTGTGCTGCTTAATATTTTTGTGGAAACTGAATAGGATTCTTTGATTAATAAAAAGATCAAAATAGCCACATCTATTTGAAATAGAAATCATTTGTAACATTATAAATGTCGACTGTCAAATTTGATCAATTCAATGCATCCTTAAAAAAGTATTAATTTCTTTAAAAAAAAAACCCATCTTACTGACCCCAAACTGATCCCAAAACTGTAATGTATAAACAGCTGCCCCAAACGTCACATTTAAGATTAGAATCACACTTATGAAAAACTATTTTTCAAAGTCAATGGGTTACTTGCCACTTCTTTGTAATTGTTTGTGAAATTTCCTAGAAATTTCTGAGTTAGAAAAATAAAATTCTACACCAAATTGTTTTGAGCATAACTTCTCTATAAAAGGAAAATCACTTAAAGATAAAAATCACTTCAACTATGAATATGATCCACTAACCAGAATAATTTATATTCAATATATATATTGTTTATACTGAAACCAGAATTATTTTGCTAGTAAAGTGCTTTATTCATTTAAATTAATACCACACGGTTTGTTTTTCTGTTTTAAAATGCAAAAACATTCATACATTTTCAAGTTAAATACTTTTAGTGGCCACTGTATATCATCAGATCTTTTTAGTTATGCTTGTCTATTAAAAGAACGAAATGTACTGCATGCCACAGAAGTAGTAAACAATCTGTACCTTACGAGTCGTAGGTGCCTGTCTCATCATATTGACGATTGAAGAGAAAAAAAGACACAAACAGGTTCGCACACATACACCAGGTGCAGAAAAAGAGCAGGAAAAAGGATTGAGTCACATTAGCAGCAGATCGAGATGAGAGCAGGCCAAGCCCACAGCAAAGCCACAAACACTCATACAGCAGTTGGCAAGTGCTAGACACACAAACACAAACACACACACACACACACAACGACGGTGTTGCAGGTTGTCTCTGCTGCAGCTGAAATGACTCTCCTCTCTTGCACTGCAGCAATTTTAATCCTTTTTCTCCAACAATAACAGAACCGGGCCCTTTTCTAAGCACTTCTCTGATTATAATGATGTCCTTGAGGTTCTGCTAAACTGTAGCCGTCTCTCTCTGTCTGCATCCATCTCTCGCTCTCCTGCTCTTTCCACTCATAAGCTCTCAGTGCCGCTCTGCTGTGCCAACGACTGCTTAGCAAGTACATTACATCACTACACATACACCCCTCCCTCCAGACAGACAGAGAGAGAGAGAGAGAGAGAGAGAGAGAGAGACAGGCTGTAACAAAAGGGGAAAGAGGGAGAAAGGAAGGGACTGATGGGAGTCTAGCCTGTATCCTAGCAACACCCCATTAGTATATCTATGGGCTCTTCAGGCCAGTGTAGCGCCAGGAACATGTCTGAGTATGAGTGCAGGCAGACCATGTTTTATTCTACATGTTTTACCAACTTATGGTTTAAATTGATAATATATCTACACAAGTTCAACAGCTATGCACACCCAAAAACATTGTCTAATCCTAATCCAGTAACACTCTACAATAAGGTTATATTTGTTAACTACAGGTACCGAGCCACCTATTAGTTAAATACAGGTACCCAGCCACCCATTAGTTAAATACAGGTACCCATTAGTTAACTACAGGTACCCAGCGACACATTTGTTAACTACAAGTACCCATTAGTTAACTACAGGTATCCAGCCACCATTAGTTAAATACAGGTACCCATCCACTCATTAGTTAACTACAGGTACCTTGCCAACCATTAGTTAACTACTAAAGGTACAGGTACTGGTACCCAGCCATCCATTAGTTAACTACTACAGGTACCCATTAGTTAACTACAGGTACCCAGCCACCCATTAGTTAACTACAGGTACCCAACCACCCATTAGTTAACTACTACAGGTATCAATTAGTTAACTACAGGTACCCAGCCACCCATTGGTTAACTACAGGTACTAATTAGTTAACTAGAGGTACCCATTAGTTTACTACAGGTACCCAGCCTCCCATTAGTTAAATACAGGTATGCATTAGTTAGCTACAGGTACCCAGCCACCAAACAGTTAACTACAGGTAACCAGGTACCCAGATAGCAACAGAGTCTGTGCCAAATCTGGCTTACATTCTGCACTTCTGGCTTGATTCTGGTGTCAAACAGAATTAGTGTATTGTCTAAAACAGAATTAGGCTGAACTCTGGCTTTTGTCTGGCCAACAAAAAGAAACCAAAAACAAAAGCCATCTTTTTTTTCCCGGCTTGAGTTTGGTTAGCCAGAAAAAGAAAAAGGTCCACTGAAGTCTAGGTTGGTTTTGGTTACGTAACATGAACTAATGAAAAATACTTCTACATTTTTTTCCTTAGTTCCTTAGTTAATGGCAATTTCAACATTTACTAATACATTTTTAAAATCCAAAGTTCTATTTGTTTACATTTTACTAAGTATAATAAATGCTGTAAAAGTATTGTTCATTGTTAGTTCATGTTAACTTATATAGTTAACTGTTAAAAAAATGAAACCTCATTGTAAAGTGTTACCAAAGTGTTACCCCTAATTCAATATAAAACATTCTAAGATTTAAAATGTGTTTCTATATGTTTAAAAATGCATGGCTGTGGTTTGTTAGAGCATGATTTGCAGATCCATTAAAGAACAGAGTAGAGAAGGATGGAGACAGATTGATGTATCACATTACAGCTCTGCAAGAGAGAAAAGTGATGTGTAGTAGAAAACAGAAAAGGGGATGAACAAAAGTGTGCATCCCATTCCATTCATTTGTCGTGCCATATCTAAGGCCTGCATCTCTACTTACATGATACTAGTTGTAAGTTAGTACTAACTAAAACTAAAAACACTTAACAACATTCCAGATTTCCTGTAATAAAGCAATTGTAGCAAAATGTTGAATATATCACAGAACCTGTCTACTTACAGTGAGTAGTTCATATGTTTATTCACCGTACTCAAGATATTATTGTATATATAAAATTTTATACTGATTTATAATTTTACATAACTACTATATATTAAATATTATATATTTTAAATATAATAATATGATATAATAATTTTATATATAATGTTAACACAATATAATGCAACTGTTTAAAAAATATGATGCCAACTTCTGCACTTGTTTGCTTTTGGATGGGGTTTCAAAACAGGTTTCAAAACACTTACACAGCTTTTGTGAGTTTCTTCAGTCATTTATAATTCTACCAAGATGACCATTTCACTATCACTGATTATCCTTAAGATCAAGTAAATTTGGTGGGTGCGGTGAAATCACTAGTAAAAGGTTAACACTGTGGTTTAGCTTTAATTAAGAAAATAAACAAATAAACCCCATATTGAACAAGCTTTGTTTCTTGTCTCATGACATAAGTCATGCTGAATTCATTGATGTTACAACTGTTTTCTAACGTTAAAGAAGTGAAGGTTTTAAGCCAGTTAAATACAGGCCCTTTTCTCTATTAATGTCCTCATAGCAAGAGCTCCAAATAATCCTGACAGCCTGAACCAGATATCCCCCTAAATATCATTACCCTCAAACACTGACATTTAGAAGAAAATGCAGGGATGCGCACACAGTTTAATGTTTCATTGGTGGCCTAATGTCAAAACAGCTAATGCCAAGCCAGGATGCCGTACAAGGTTTGGCTCAGGGGGAATCAATCTCTCGGTCTTTCAACAAACATAGTTTATATCATACACTCTTAAAAATAAAGGTTCTTTTTGGCATTGATGGTTCCATGAAGAATCTCTGACATCCATAGGACCTTTTCAATGCAAAAAAATAAAAATAAATAAAAGCTTTTTAGTGGAAAAAGGTTCTTTAGACTGTTCTTCACACTAAAAATGGTTATTTCAAGAACTGTTTGCTGAATTTCTTTGGGGAACCCAAATTGATTCTTTTACAAAGAACACAATCCTTAAAAAAATTACAGTAAAAAATAAAACAAAAAATACAGTAAAAAATTATATTTTAGCATAATTTCTTAGTGATGTAAAAATACAGTTGTGGCCAGAGGTGATATACAGCCTAAAACAATTGAAATCTTCACCCTTTATTCAATTTATTATTATTTTTTATATTTTGTAAGCAAATTGCGTAGTTGTGCTTGGAGTCAATTGTTTAATTTATGATAATGCAATGAAACATGCCAAATTGTGCAGACATCATTTTTGGCCATACAAAGAAATTCTGAATACATGCAAAAACGAGAAAGAACAAACGATTATGTTGTATTAAATATATGCCTTTTCCTGTGTGCTTTATGTTTTTTATGAATTTTATTTGCATAGTAAAATAAAACCTACAGCTGTAGTTTGCTTTAAATTATTCAAAATCCTCGAAATTTCTGTTTATTTCTAGGTGTAAACTACATTTTGAATCTCAGATTTTCAATGAGGTCTTAGACTATTTTTTAATGATAGTATATCGATAGAAAATACTGCTGTTAATATTTGTTTTGAAATGTTTAAGTGAGGATTAATCAAGATAAATATGTACGTAGAGGTTAAATGTAGGACTTTGCCTGTCTTTTATGATACATGTAGATGTGCAGCTTTCACATTAAGAATAATTGTGCATTAAAAACTTTAAGTATGTAGAAAATAATGCCTATTATTTAAATTCACACTGACAACTCATTTTTAAAATGACTTTTAAGAAATGTGCAATCTCAGTGACAAATTAATTGT
Organism: Gila orcuttii; assembly: GCA_026230005.1. Classification (NCBI taxonomy): domain Eukaryota; kingdom Metazoa; phylum Chordata; class Actinopteri; order Cypriniformes; family Leuciscidae; genus Gila; species Gila orcuttii. Next base: position 11,308,123 of record JAPDVR010000019.1, on the reverse strand, counting down.
GAATACCTGCACTAACACACAAAAAACAAGTTACATTTGTTCACTGATATGGTCACTAGGCCTGTCTCACACACATAAACACATTGTACTCAGCATGCTTATTCATATAATCCATTTAGAAGCATCCATTTGCCAAAGAACACTGCCATCCAGCTAGTAAAGCACTTGCACACATGAATAAATGTACATAAAATGAATATAAACAATGTAGTAACAAACACGCATCACACATACACACACACACACACACACACACACACACACACACATACACATACACATACACATACACATACACATACACATACACATACACATACACACACACACACACACACACACACACACACACACACACACACACACACACACACACACACACACACACACACACACTGCAGAGCTGTATGAAACAGAGGTTAGAGAAACATGCAGCACCTTTTTTGGTTTGGTTCCTCTCTGCACACTCAGATGGAGAAGGAAGAGGTGACAGATTAAAGTTTGATCAGTCAGTGTGTTTGTAATGAGCATGAATGTCTCTCACATACAAACACACCGAGATTTCCACACAAACAGTGCAATAATCTTTTTGTTTCTTAGACAGAAACCTTATAAAAAAGTCTATGAAAAAAAACAGACAGGTTGCGTTCATGCGTGTTTGTATTAGTGAGGGCAGGTTTAGGACCCTTTGTGAAAATAAGTATTTAGCTTATTTAAAAAAAAAGATAAATAATATCCTTGAGTGTGAACTGAATGTAATGTTTCCAAACACTTGATTGCATGTTATTCACAATTAAATGAAAATGTAGTATTTATTTTTTTCTATCTATGAAATATGTGTACTGCCGAATGTAGTGACAAACATTTATGGTAAACTAAAATTTACTTTAATGTCATTTCTATTGAAACTTGTATCATGTATTTAAATATATTTATAATCACAAATTTGTAATGATTAAGTTGCTGTTTGTTACATTTAAAATATTTTCATTTTAATGTAATATCGAATAACTAATTAAATTAAAATCAAGTACTTCACTTAGTAGTGCTGTAGTATGTCATAGCAAGATTTGAAAAACACTACATTCAGTAGAATTAAGCACACTTCTTTTTTACAAGAGACGAGATAAATAGGACTATATGTGTGTTTGTGTATTTTTTGGTTGGGACTGGGAAGAATTACAAAGTGCAAAGACATGCTTGTTAAATTAATGTAAGCCGTGGCCCGTGAAAATAAGAAGGGATTCAGAAACATGGTTCACTTTTACAGACAGATACAGGATGAGCAGTAGTTTGTGGCCAGAGAGTGTTACTATATCCCCTTCTGCTGGAGAGAAGAGGTAATTCACAATGCTTTTAACCTAAAATAGATGATGAAACACCACAGGCTATTCACAGACCATCTAATGTATATTACACATAAACATGGCAAGAGCTACCTGAAATGGTGAGCTCTAATCTGATTGGTTGGCACTATATGCAACTTTCAAGGTCATCAGAGGTGGGTCTAACTACACACATTTCTGCTGATTTCTTTTTGGTAGAGCCAGTGATAGACCAGACTATTATTATTATTATCAACAATTTCAGATAAATTCGCCTGGCATTTAAAAAATCTGACTTTAATTGGTGACTTTTTGAGATGGGTCAGATAGTCCTTTCCTGTCTGAGTGGGCAGTTATTGGCCAGAATAAACTGTAAAAGATCAACTGTAAAAGTCTAGCTAAGTAATACTAAACACCAGTTCAAAAGACCACTGGAGTTTATATGAGAAACAATATATGAACATATGTTTAGATCCCTTTCCTCACTCACCACTTTGTTTGACCTTGGACCTTCAATTATCTCTGAGAAGAAAAGATAAAATGAGATGATTACAATTTCATGGTAAAAAAAAATGGTTGCAAGCAGATGTGCATGAACCTCGTTCCTACCTCGTTTCAGCATTTTGGAGGTGGCAGCTTCTGGCGTGTCAGGAGATGTTGTGTCAGCCAAATCTTCAACTAACTGAATCTGCAAGAGGACACAGCAGTTTCCAAGAACATTTACTGTACATGTTTTCACCCGTCACAGCCGTTTAGTGTTTATAAGCAGCAAGCATGTGTGGGAGTACCTGTGATTGGCGTACAAATATACCATGGTTCTCCTGACAGGTGAAATATCGTTTGCCCTGCACAGTCCCATCATTCTTTCCTTTGGGTTCCTCTAGAATGACTCCCACCCATTTTCCAGAGGCAAAGAGGGTGTTTCCAATATATGCCACGGTACCTCGATGACCTTTACCGATGACTTCAACAAGAGACCCCACCTTAACAGGCCGCCCACCTCCATCTGAACTCATTCTGCTGCTGCCACTGCTGGTGGTCTGAGGATGAGAGAGAAAAAACCTTGAATGACAAAAAGAGCTTTAGATTAAATCCAAGAAAATGGTAGACCAGATGACCAGAACTGACCAGATGTTCTTGCTTACAGTGCCCCTAAAATATTTGGTTACACTTTATTTTGATAGACCCCCATTGACATCATGCTTTGCAAACTATAAGTAACTTTGCGGCTACATGTCAACTAAATCTCATTCATTTGCAACTTCATGTCAGCTAACTCTCAGTAGAGTAATAGTAGACTGTTAGGTTAGGGTTAGAAGAATAAGTTGACATACTCACAAAGTCACTTATAGTCAGTAGAATGTCTGTTGGGGAGCATCAAAATAAAGTGTTAGCAGATATTAAGCAGACAGTCTACTAATACTCTAATGACCGCTAGTTGACATATAGTTACAAAGTTACTTATAGCTAGTAGAATGTCTAAAGTGGACTACAGAAATAAAGTGTTACCTAATATTTGAACACTTTAGTCACACTTAAAATGTCTGAATGCCATTTCATTAGATCCAATATATTGAACCAATTGGCTTTTTTAAAGGAAGGTTTTAGGTTTTAAAAGAATTTGGACTTTTTCTGTTTGTCAAATGTTAGTGGATCATGTTCTCTCTGCCAGTTAAAAATCAGTGCAAAAATGGCTAGGGAAAAGGACATTAGTTTTGAGAACATCTCTAACATCATTTTTTTTTTATTTGAAACTATAACTTTGTTTGATATTTTTGTCACTTAATTTGATATTACAGTAATATTAAAGCATACCAAAGGGTGGCCGTTGATAAGATGTATTCAGGCTTCCATTACTAATTCTGTTACTAAACGTCACAAACTAGGAACGATGGCTGGGACATTTCTGAGAAGTTATTAGAGTAGGAAGCAACGAGTAGGGGGCAGTTCCTGCCAGTACTGGTTCGATTCCAGTACTGGCAGGAATATGACTGGGGTGTCCTTGAGCAAGGCACCTAACCCCCAATCGCTCCCCGGGCGCCACTCAAGGCTGCCCACTACTCCGGGTGTGTGTAGCCACATTTGCTGTGTGTGTGTTCACTACTCACTACTCTGCTCCTAATGTGTGTGCACTTACTTGGATGGGTTAAATGCAGAGGTCAAATTCCAAGTATGGGTTACTATACTTCGCCATCACGTGTCACTTTCACTTTCACATGACTCTGCAATACTGCTTTCATACAACAGATCAATAAATGTTGAGAAATGTACATTTAAAAGTAGGGTAGGCAGCTTCGGAGAGGCTAGCAATGCTGTATAGCTAAGTTTGAAAGCATAAGATCCCACCCTCCCTTCAGAGCATCTCCAAAGCCACGCCTCGTTCAAAACACATGAACGCAATGCACACAGCAGAGTCTGCAAAGCGTCAAGACAGAGTTAAATTAGGAGGTGGAGGTGGTGGGCGCTCTAACAAGGAGGCTAAATACCTCACCACTGACTTGTACCTCCTGACTGCTGCAGATTACTTTTGGCATTGCTAGTGTTGCCATAGAAACACATAATTTCAAGTCTGAGGGCGTGTACAGCTCTGGGTAGAGAGTCACAGGTTGCCGTCTCTTAATTACGGTAATTACAACAACATGGCGTGAAAGCAGCATAAGCTTGTTGTTTTGGTTCAGAAGGAACTGTAAAAAGGCGTCTGCTGTTTGTTTACGGCGCTCTGTGACTGTCTGTCTATAACTCTGCACAGCCTCATAGAACACACTGATGACGTGTGATGTCTGCGAGAGCAGGGTGTGCAGAGGTATGGAAATACATAGGTTGACAGGCATATAGGACATCCTATCACTGCATTTGGACCGAACACAATGATTGGAAAAACATTTTTGGTAATAGAAGATATATGTAATTTTTAAGATATTTAGACCAATTCTATTATTGATTGCTATCAGGATGTGAAGAGAGTTTCAACCAGTATAACAAAAAGTGTTTATGTAAAACATTGCCTACCCTACCTTTAATAAACAACACTGTCCGTTTATTTTACTGTTTTTGCTGTGCCAATGAAAACAGTTCCAAACGAAGTCACAGCAGATCCTGTTTGATATTGTGTTTTTTTTTTTTACAAATTAGTTGAATTAATCATTCAATGACTAATAAAGGCAGTTTATTTGTTTTGTTCTAGAATGAATCAGCATTTTTGAACGAATGAATTACTGGCGTAACAGTGTAACATGCAGTCAAAAAAGTGACCGTCTGTCTGGATTCTAGAAATGCACAAAAAAAGACAAGTGGAATGACACAGTGAAAAGTCCCAGTGCTGTTGGAACGTATATTGGCATTCCTCCAGCCAATCAGATTTGTATATTGGCAGCTCAGCCAATCAGATTCAAACTGAATAGATGATCTGGGGGAGTTGAAGTCATTTGCAGACTCCTCATTAGGTATCTGAACTAGTCTCTCATGCCCTCCAGATTGCATGTCTGAGAGGACAATTGGGGGTTATTTAGGAGCACTCAGACCCGAGCTCATGGCTGAAAACAAGTTTGTGACGCAGCCTTTATCTTTACTGCAGAAGACTCCAGATGAAACAGAAGCACTGTTACCTGCAGTCACAGTGTGCAGAAACAAACACACACACAAACACACAAACACAAACACAAACACAAACACACACACACACACACACACACACACACACACACACACACACACACACACACACACACACACACACACACACACACACACACACACATACAAGCTGATCCTGAGAGACCTGCTCCATTTCACTTCTATTAAGTCATTTCAACTCTTTCTAATCACACAGAGGCTGGGGTCCAAAATGAGTTTTATTTCAGAAACTAAAAATAAGCACCAGACACATAAAGGTAAAGGTAACAAGCTGAGGCACAATATTTGCAGTGTTTTATTATTCTTGCTGACTCTAATTGTAAACTCTAAATAGGTTGGAACATCAGGTTACAATGTAACAATAGAAAGAAAACACAAATGATAGATGTGACCTCTTCGCAACTTGAAAACTCAGACCTGTGCAAAGACTGGCAACAGCTCAAGGTGACATATTCATTCATTACACAGACATGTTTAATATAATGATGTTGCTGACTAATGTTGAAAGATTAAGCTGAATAATACATTGTGAGCACAGGACAAGAGTTACGGAAAATTGACTTATGACTCAGCAGAAATAAGTCACTAACTGTGATAGTAAGGGTTGAAAACTATGGGTTAAGGAATGTTATTTTTGGAATAGATCTTTTGAAGCTTGTTAAAAAAAAGACTTTAAGTAAAAGCCAAAGAATTTGAATTTTGAGTTCCTTATGAAGCTTAAGCAGTGGAGCTTTTCCATATATAATTGTTTAAGATGAATGCCATTTTCTGTTTGAGAATCAGTTATAGTCCATCAAATCTTTCTCCACATGCATTTATTAAAATGTGAAAGTGTGTAAATATTAAATATAGGTCTATATTTGAGTAACTAACCTCTTCTATTATAGAACTTCTAATAATCCGAAACAAGGTTTCAGAAGTAAGTTCACAGGAATGAATAAACACACATTTGTCTTTCTATCATGGTATGGATTTATTGACCTCTATATTGTTCTTATACTGAACTAATGAGATGTTCTATCTTCTAACCCTAAACCTAAACCATTCCTCACGCAAAGCTTTTTGCATTTTTAGGTTGTTATTAAGACATGTCTGGTAAGTTTATTAATGTGTTCGCTGGCTGCTCCCCATAATGTAAATGATTTCAGGTTTTACTGTCTTTGTGGGGATGCATTACTATTCCCTAACAATCCATTTAAACTGGGGTTTTCTGTTCATAGTGCTGTCTAATGTTTTATACAGGAAAAGGGCATACGATTTATGTCTGGACATCTAGACAGTAAGTTATTACTACATTTAACCATGTCAGCTTGAGAGAATGAAGTTGAGCTACAGTAAAGGCTTTGGTTCAGTTTTAACATCAGGATTTGAGCTGGAATCAAGTTAAAATAAACTAATTAAATATGATCTGATAAAATGCTTTTAGTCAAAGATAAAGTCTTTTTGTTGTTGTTGCTGTGTTACTCAGCAAATGTGCCAAAAATTGCACTGCTTCATTACTGGCCTGCAGTAAAAACTGCCTCATACATTAAAAAAAAAAACACACTGCAATTGATTGTATAGCATTTTGTACACAAGCAAATGTATTTAAACTATTAGCTGAGCCATACAAATTCCAGAACACTGACTGAGCCCACGCATGCTCTTGTCTGACACATGCTACCACACTTGCATGTCCACATTGAGAGCAAATATATACTGTACACCTGCTCATCACTGCACAGCACATACGAATTCTACAATTGAAAAAAAACAAGCATGTATTTACTGCAGGTTTTTGAGGGTGGCAGACAGACAGTACGTGTGTGACAAAAAGAGTGTCCACTGTATGTCACTCACCCTGCTGTAAGTGTATCTTTTCATCTGAGACATGCTGCTCCTGCGTCGCTGTTGACAACGGTTCCTTGCCTTGCTTCAGCAACCAGCGCAGTCTATTTAATCCCCCAACCCACTGTCTCCCTATCTCTCTGTCTGCCTTTCTATCTCCACCTAACTCACATCACTCAAACCTTTGTCCATAACGATGAGTGTCTGAGAGGGTTTGGTTCAGCTCCAGCAGAGGCACAGACTGAACCCCAGAGAGGACACAGGAGAGACACCAGTGTAGGTCCTGCTGGATGTCTGAGCTCAGATGAACCAGCTAGCATGTGAATTGTCAGAATGATCCCAGCATTAAATTGAGTTAGAATGTGAGGTGTGTGTGTGTAAGTCTGGCTGACTGATCTGTGCTGCTAGGTGAGTGTGTGAGAGCTGTGCAACTGCGCTAATGTCTGTGCTGCCTTCTGCAGGAGAGTAAAAGAGGCAGAACTGGGTCCTAAAGCCCTCCTATACCGAATAATAATGATCAAACTTGCATATTTAATATATAAATGTATTCTTTGAGTGATTAAAAGACAGAGAACCCATTCCCCCGGTCTTCTTACATTTACATACTTTACAATAAGGCCTTATAAGAGAGGATGACCAAAGTTATTATTTATAGTGAATGATTTACAGTGTAGTGTTATTATTAATAACTAAAACTAAATCTAAAATACAAAATAAAGCTAAATAAAATATTTAAAAAAGACAAAATGACAAACTAAAATTAAAATGACAACTGAATAAATGCTAATTCAAAATATTATTAAATACTATAATAATATATAAATTATACTAAAATAACACTGGTGCAGCTTTAAAAAGTGTTGTATAATACAAACTAAAAAGAACAGTGTCACCATTCCCCTGCTTCTTTTATTCTAGGAGTCTTACTGTGTCTGGTTTTCATATCCTGTGTTTAATTTCTGTAGTACCTTGTTTCTATAGTTACCCTTGGCCTTGTGGTTACTCATCACACACACCTGTTCCTCGTTATCTTGTTAGTCTGTATATTTATATCCTTGTGTTTGTCGGTTGTTGTCTTTATACCTCAATGTAAAGCTGACGAGTCTCCTGTGTTGCCTATGTCATCTTGTTTGAATTATTGCCATTGGCTTCTAGTTTGGAGTACATTTGTGTTATGCGTTCATTGAAAAAAGACTGCTTGCTAAATATCCTCACCACTCATTGTCCCTGCTACACCCGTAACAGAATGACAAACCAACCATTAGTATGGATCTAGCAGCAAAATACCTCCTCCTTCTTACTCAGGATGATTGTTCCCTCGCGGGCCATACTAGTGAGGTTTTGAAGCTTGCTCATTAGACTCACTACCATGACAGTGCCTTGATTTCCTTTTATTATGCTAGACTCAATGACCAGTTAAAGGCATAGTTCACCCAAAAATGTAAATTCTGTCATTTAATTACTTACCCTCATGTCGTTCCAAACCCGTAAGATATTCGTTCATCTTTGGAACTCAAATAAAGATCTTTTGAATGAAATCTGAGAATTTCCACTCTCTATTGACAATCTACGCAACTACCACTTCTAAGCCCCAATCATGGAAGTAATCCATGTGACTCCAGTGGTTTAACCCCAATTCTATGAAGCGACACGATTGCTTTGTTTGTGCAAAATATAATAATTTACCACCTTATTTACAAAATATTTATCTCCAACACGCATGCAGTGTCTGCTCTCACGTCAACACAACACCCATGCGTCGTAGTGCTCTCATGATATTTTGTAAATAAAGTGGCAAATAATGTTTTTTGCGCAAAGCACTCGCATCGCTTCATATAAAATTAAGGTTAAATCACTGGAGCATGCTTTCCTGTAGCTCAAACAGTAGAGTGTTGACGCTTGAACCACCAAGGTCATGGGTTTGATTCTCAGGGTGTGTACCTTGAAATGCAATGTAAGTCACTTTGGATAAAAGCGTCTGCCAAATGCATAAATGTAAATGAGTCACATGGATTACTTTTCTGATGTCTTTACTACCTTTCTGAGCCTTGAAAGTGGAAGTTGCGTCGGCTGTCAATAGAGGGACATAAAACTCTCAGATTTCATAAAAAATATCTTCATTTGTGTTGCGAAGATGAACGAAAGTCTTAGGGGTTTGGAACGACATGAGGGTGAGTTATTAATGACAGAATGTTTGGGTGAACTAACCCTTTAAAATCAAGATTCCCTTTTCCATTTATGATCCTCGAGGGAGATTCATAGATTTTTTTGAGCTGGTGCTCTCAACGAGTGGTTCCTCCTTCACTGGGGGTGAGGTAGAGGAGGACTCCACTTGCTCGACTGGGACCCAGCCGTCATGGCCGCCACATCAGAGTCTCCAACCGTCATGGCCGCCACGCCAGAGTCTCCAGCCGTCATGGCCGCCACGTCAGAGACTCCAACCGTCATGGCCGCCACGTCAGAGACTCCAACCGTCATGGCCGCCACGCCAGAGTCTCGTCACGTCGTGGGCGCCACGACAGACTGAATAATTTAAACTTAAATAAATATTTATGTCAGTTTATTAATTTGGTAAGTAACAATGTAAAACCTAGGATAATGTACCTCATTCATGCAAAATAAGATCCTTCAGGGTGATACAAGAGTCCTGATTACTCTATTGGGATTTATTTTGTGATAATGACTAGCTGACGGTTCATTATCCTTTATATATTAATCACTGGATTACTAAAGGTCATGTATGACTTTGTACGGAGGTGATCGCTGGCTTTAACGGCACTCTTTTCTACTATGGTTCCCTACTATGGAATCCATTCACACACAACTCTTCACACACTTAGTAAATAAGACTGTTTAAGGCAGCAGGTCTCTTTAAGACTGGATCTCTATTCAGCCTCTCTGTTCCTCTCCAGCCCTATTCAAATGTGACGCAGGCAGCATCCGATATAAAGCCAAACACAGAAGAGTGATTTCAGTCAGGAGAGGTGTGCACAATCTCAGCAGACTGACAAACAACACACAAACACACTGACAGGATTAATGCTCTTTACAAATGACAACTGCACTGAATCCCTGTAGGCTTATTTCTGTATTACACATTCTGCAAAGAAAGCAAATGCTGATGTTTGCAACATGTTATACAGTTGGAAGGGACAGGTGCACAGCTAAAAAACATTGTGCTCAAAAAAACCAGTAAGCAATTGTGAACAATCTGAGCAGACATGCAAACAATGCATAAATCACACAATGAGAGCTTCTCTTCTCTGACCACTCTATGAAACAGTGCCTCTCATCTGTATCAGTGACAGACAGTGCTCTATCAGGCTATAGGAACTGAGTGCAACAGTCGAGTTCCAGAAGTAAAAACGATTCGTTTCTCCATAGGGAAATTGATTTATAACAAAAACTTAACTACATTTAAAGACAGAGCTACTGTGAGTCAGTCAATATGTTTTTGTTAAAGCCATCTGTTCACATTATTTCAACTTGTTTAAAAAAAAAGTGGAATTCCTGGTGAAAAACTAATTTACCCATGATGCTGTACAGAAAATTCCACAAATCAGAGAGTCTTGGGGAACAAATCGCACTAAAAATGCTGCACTCTTATGAAGCACCGCAAATTACATACTCGAGTTAATCAGGTAAGGTTCAAATATATTATTTCTAAATATATATATGATCAAAAATGAATAGTTTTATATTCCATCATTGTTTTTAATCTGATTATGCCATTCGCAATGCTTTATGGGATTGTAGTTCTTTCCCTCATTAAAGCCATTAAGTACACGTTTTATACCTTTGTCTTTTTGTCCAATTTTCAAATATTTTTTGCTTCAAAAAAAAGTTTGTAATGTTGTGATTCACATCGTAGCTGGTTGGTTCATGGCTTATAGTGCTTAAATGCAAACTTTTTTAAAGCAGGGCAGGGAATGAGGTTTGATTGATAGAAAAAGCAGAAGATACACTACATAGGGACAGAGAGGATATAAAGAATAACAATATAAGGAGAAGAACAAAAAAAACTGCATCGAACACAAGAGAGCATTCACTTATAAACACTATTTTAGCTTAAAGGGATAGTTCATCAAAAAATTAAAATTCTGTCATCATTTACTCACCCTGGAAGTTGTGAAAAATATGATACACCAGTGATCTGCCAGATGAGAAGTTTATCTATATATCATCTTTTTGCTCTTTTAATTCATTTTATAACTGTATCATATATCTCTTTTAATTACTTTTATAACTGTTTTAATTTTCCTTGCTTTTATTTTGTGATTATTTTATTCCTTTCTGTAGAGCACTTTGAATTGCCATAGTGTATGAAATGTTCTATATAAATAAACTTGCCTTGCCTCAAGTTGTTTCAAACCTGTATGAGTTTCTTTCTTCTGTTGAAGACAAAAGAATATATTTTGAATAATACAGTTGATGGTATAGCCATTGACTGTCCTAGTATTTTTTTCCATACTGAAGTCAATGCCTACCCTCAACTTTTTGGTAAGTGATCAGAGAATTTTTTTTTTTTGGATGAACTCTCTTTAATTATCCCTTAACAATGGTGTGAGACTTTCTGTAACATATTTTATTGTAAGAATGTGTCTGATAAGAACATAAATGTCATGTAATAACATGACTTTGCATGATATTATTATAATGTGTATGGAGATTTAATATACTTTGATGATTAATAAATAAATCAAATCTTATTATAATGATAAAAATTAAAACTAATTGTTGTAATTATACAGTGTGTATATCTATGTATGTATATATGTGTATTATATATATATATATATATATATATATATATATATACACACACACACACACACACACATTTATTTATTTATATAGAGGTGTATAGGCCTACATCTCACAGATAAATAGTATTATTATATTAATTGTACAATTATATAGAAATGATATCATTACTTAAATGAAGGTAAAATAGCATTCTCTGAAGATATACTTAATGACTATTTGGAGCATAAATGAAAGAAGAATGAAACTATAGTATAAAATAAGTATGAAAGCAGTGCGATTGCGTACACTTGCTTATTTTCTGTGCTGTACAGTGATGAAAAACAGATCAAGAACCTGCCTGGTCCGTCTGTTCCCTCCCCCATGAATAAACAAATAAATAAATATTACAGAATACTACAATCTTAATTGTAATTTACGTAAAAGATGTAGCAGTGAATAGTAACAACAGTAAATTGGATGGTAGGTTGAACGCATCGCCAGCAGCCCATCAATTCTTCTATCGATCAGCCACCGCCTATTTATATAGCCTACTACAGCCGCGACATCCCTCAACTGAGAATGATTAGTAGTTACAATCGCAAAAACAGATGGAGGATGTGTGGCCATTAAACGGTTCTTTCATGTTCTTTATTTCAAACCATGCATTTGAACTTACCGTGATGTTTTTAGTGCTGTTCTTACTAAGCGAGTTGTGTCTATTCCCGTACAATGTGGATGTGACAGCTACTTCCTGAGGAGCGCTACGTCACACACAGCGGGAGCGGAGCGCCACTGCTTCCAATGGGAGTTTTGGCACTTACCTCGACAAAGGATACAAAATAGGGTCTGACGCTCATTCAAATGGTCGAAAATCCATTCTTATGACATTCGCTTTTTTAAACAGGCTCAGTGAAAGAAGTTGCTTGGACATGAGGACATGTAAATACAGTTTAAAATTCCGATTAAATAGACAACAATAAAAACGCTAGAAAGGCAACAGGGTAATTTTGTGAATCTTTTATTTCAAAATTATGCTTATTTGATATCAAATTAAACATTTTAGGCAAATGTTTTTTTTTTCCACCAAAGAGATCTTGACAGATATGAATACAACTTTTATTTTCTTTTTTGTTTTGTCTTCTTTACTTATTTTAGCATGACATGAAACCACCAGTCCTGCTGTGTGCGTATTTAAACACCATGAAATTGATCAACCTGGCAGAAAGTGAAACCCACACAAACTCCTCCTTTTTAAACCCAGTGCTGTCATACAGCTTATGAGCATCAGTTTGGACCATAGAAGTGAAAAGCCCCACCCTCTTCACATCATGTCTGGCAACATATTCCAGGGCTGTTTTACAAAGAACTTTTGCAAGGCCACGACCCCGAAACTCCCTTTTTACAGAGATCCTTTTCAGTTCCCAAGCACCTGTCTCCTCCACACAGGGCAAAATGCCCACAGTCCCAACAATAGACCCTTTTAGTTCTGTCACCCAAAAGCAGCTCCTGTTGCCAATCTGCATGTAGAAGTTCCCGATGTCCACCAGATCCTCACTGATACCACAACATCTAAACTTTAGGACTGAGATCAGAGTTGAAAAGACTAAATATTACAATGAAGGCATGTGCCTTCTCAGTCTGTGAAGGTTTTTAAAAAGGTATTTGTTTTTTTAAATCACCCTAAATGCATGACAAAGCACAACATTTTGTCAAGTAGCCTAGAGTGTGTAAATGTCATGAGTACTAGACTAGTTAAGCATATCATTACACAGGCTTCTCCATTCATAGATCCGACCTATCAGACATAAAAGCGACCAAACGTGCTTTATTACTGTTATAGGTGCAATTACAAATAGATGGCATCTATGCAAATGTTGTCCAAAAATGTTGCCGATTCAATTAAAACGGTTATTATAGTATTACACAAGATGTACAATTAACATTTGAGCTACGTGCTTTTTTCAGACGATTAAGAAATCACATGATCTTTGCAACTTTAGACCACTGATGTTGCTCACAGAGCTAATCAAACCTAAATAAAAATCAGGTCTCAGGATGATAAATTCTACTGAATATAGCTGTTCTATGCATTACTGACATTTTAAATAAAAATGTTAAAACACAGTACATTTCAAAAAGTTTTTATTGATTTATGTTGTTATAACAAATTACATTCGGTCTCAGAACAAATCACTTCATCCAGATGAATGTTGCATTGCATGTTTAGAGTCATTTAATCATTCAGTCACAGGACAATCACAGTTTTTCCATTCTTTCATAAATTAAAAATACAAAACAGTAAAAGGTCAACTATATAGGTCATCTGATAATATTGGAGAGATGATTATGTTATTTTGTTAATAAGCATAAACTATTAATACAGATAAGTAATTTTCACATTCTCGCTGCCATTGTAATCAACATCAATGCTACGGAGGTGGAAATGTGACATCATTAGCATTGCACGCAGTTTCTGTTGAATAGCATCTGTCAGTTTCAAGGCATTTACATCTCATGCCTCTCATTGACCAAATACATAATTAAATTTAAAGAAATCTGCACTGTTTTCTTTTATCATAGAAGAGAACAGGCTATGTACAGTATAAATAAATTGAAATGATCTTAAGCAACACAAGCTATCTCAAGGACTCGAGTACACATCCGAATATTCATTCTCATTCATTGACACAGGTACATTAATGATGCTTAGACAAGATCTGGACACCGTGTTTTGCTTCTATTCAGGGTTTTTAAAGTAAATCAGATTTTTAAAACAACAATTTGAATAAATAGATTGTTTCCCCTATATGAACAGTTTCTTATAAAAGAAGAGTTCCCTTTTTAATGATTATGAAATAGACAAATGATGATTATGGTGTGCTTCTTTAGTGGTCTGAACCAGTGTCAAAAAGCCTGTTCATCAATAACATGCTGGTCTTAGTGAAATTGCAGATCTCAGTCTCAGTTGTGATGGTGTTTTATGATGAGTTGGTACTCTATCAATGTGAAATTAGTCAGCTTGGCAATCGCATCTGGAGCATTAAATTCACTGACCTTCTGGTAGCCCATGTGCTCATAGAGCTTCTGTGCATCTGTCTGGACCACCGAGGTGTGAAGCATCACTCCTAGATAACCTCGTTCACGACCGAAGTCTGCCACCATACGGCACAGCGCTTTGGCAATGCCTTGTCCACGGTGACTCTTTTTAACCGACATCCGCTTCAGTTCCAGGAAGTTCTCATCTTTCTCTGCAGGTAAACACGCTACTGTACCCACAACACGACCTTGGCTCTCAGCCACCCAGAAGCAGGCGTTAGGTGGATCCAGGTAGGTCTGCTGAATGTGGTTGAGATCTTGATCAAGGGAAGTCTGAATGTACTTGGTGAACATGTAACTTACAGCCTGACGGCCTGCGGCCAAAAGCAGCGTGACTGCTAGTACAGGCAAAAGGATGGACTTTGAGCTGGTCAGTAAAGCGCAAAACACACATCCCAGAAACATTTGCGCTAGGGGCTGTTTGAGAACGTGCATGCAGGAAGGTGGGATGTGCTCACTCATACCAACAGTAAAAACCTCCTTTACTTCTTCATGATCTTCTTCTCGGTAGCGACGAAACTGCACCTCAGCCATGACCTTTCAAATCAAGCATGACACCAGAAATTAGAACACAGAAAGCTTAAGACTGTGTATAAAATCCTATTACACCTGTCTTATTATAATTTTGTCTTGTAAATGAACAAGATTTCACATCTACATGACATCTAGATATCGATAAATGATAAATAAAAAAACCAAAACATTTTCATTAAAAACAGCATTAAATATCACTTTTCCAGGCTTAAGTGTTTGTATTTGTATCAAAATAAGACACAGCATTATATAGTGGCACAGATACTCACAAATTACTCGATCACAAGAATGCCTTGATCCTGATAAGATGAGATTTCCAGGTTATTCACCTTTACTCGATGACTGTCGGCACCCAGCGAAGAAATATATAAGGCATTTGTGTGTTTACGGAAGTGTTCAGAGAGATTTTCAATGTCAATTGCAATGAATATTAACTGTAACAACATGCATTTAAATTATACTAATCGAAAGTGACGTTCTTTCTGGACTTCCTTTTTTTTCTATATATACAAATAATATAGACCTACCTGTACTGTAAATTATACTACTGAAATCATAGACTGTAAACTGAAATCAATTTTACTTTGTCCCAACGGTTCTTCTTCTCTTTCGATGGCAACTTGAGATGAAGCAGCACTACAGCACTACCGCCATCTACTGGAGAGAAGGAATTATAAGGACTATTTTATTTTTTAATTTTTTCCATACAATCATTAGGGTCCATCAACTGTTTGGTTACACATATTCTTCAAAATATCTTTTTAACAGAATTTTCACTTTGTGGGTGAACTATAATTGTAATTACCCTTCCACTAATTAATTACTGTCATTTTTTCTTTCTTATATAGGTTTTGATTTAAAGTCCAATTAAATAAATGTGTTTTCGAGCCACTGTTCAGTCAGTGTGATATAGCATATCTTGTTTCGTTTTGTAATCAAAACCCGATTGTGTAAGCCTGTCAAATAAAACACCTAATCCATTTTCTCTTCAGACAGTCACAAATTCACTAGATGGCAGTGTCGAAAGTCTGCAGTCTCTAATGAACTCTAGCGCCATTTACTGAACACAAAAAAATATGGGAGATATGATGTGATAGATTTTTTAAAAAGTACCTGAATTTCTCTCAAATTTAAATTCTTACAAAAATGTATATTTCAAATTAAACTTTTTAATGGCAAAAAACGCATCTCAAGCAGAAACTATTTGTTTTTGGAAAACATGTTAGTGTTTGTTGCTTTTATGTTTGAAAAAAAAAAAATCTGTTATGGTAAAGTTTTTGTGGTTACCATTGTGCTGAGGATACTTGATGAAGATAAACACGATTGATTCAATAAGCAACGATAATAACA